>OZ030016.1:38115210-38202710 GCA_964023405.1 Apodemus agrarius | reverse complement strand
TTATATTGTAATGCAAACATACCATCATTCATTTATAGAACTCTTTTCATCTTGTAAAACTGAAATTATATTCCCATTAATCAATAACTTTCATTTCCTACTATACCTATTCTCTGGAAACCACTATTCTATTTCCTATGTCTATGATTTTGACATTTTTATATGGTACAGCATAGTAAATATAATTGTATGGTATTTGTCTTTTATGACAAATTGATTTCATTTGACATTGTGTCTCCAATGTTTATTCATGTCAACAGAGTATGTCAAAATTCCTCTTTTGAATACAGTCATATTTTATTATATGCACAAAATATTTGTTTATTCATTCATCTGTTGATGGACACTTGAATGACTCCCATGTTTTAGGTTTTGTGAATAATGCTACTAGACATGAATGAACAACTGTCTCTTTGATGGCTTTTGTCCAATTCTTTTGAATCTTTGAAGAGGTACAGTTACATTCAGAATATGCAGAATATGCAGTTTATACCATTTGTACAGTGTGTTAGTTTCTCTTTTTCTGGTCTTCCTGGTTTTAGTGTTTTAACACACATGTTAGAAGTAATAAACTTGGTTATTTTCTTCTAGTTTTTCTTTTAAGATTTTTTTTATTCATGTGCCTACACTGTAGATATCTTTAGACACACCAGAAGAGGGCATAAGATCCCATTACAGATACCTGATACCTGTGAGTCACCATATGGTTGCTGTGAATTGAACTCAGGACTCTGGAAGAGCAGTCAGTTCTCTTCATCACTGAGCCATGGGGCCCGAGCCCCATTTTCTTCTAGTTTTGATCTTTTTGATATTGATACTTTTCCATGTCGTTATTGGACTGAGAATTCACATATTTTCATTTTAAAAGAGTGGCCCTTTGTTCATTTTTTTTAATTGGCTTGCTCATTTTGAAACTTATCAGCTATTTACATATCTTAGATATTCTATGTGTCTCTTCTGTAAAAGAATTATATTTTTATTTATTTGTTTTGTTTGTTTGTATGTATGAATACAATGCCACATGTTAGAGTGTGAGTAAAACCTTTTTTAGAGTCCTTTTCCTCCTTCCAGCATATAGATCCTGTAGTTAAAACCAGGCTACCAGGCCAGGCAGCTTACACCTTCTTACTGGTTTTCCATACTTCTGTCATTTATAAGCATTTATTGAAGTGGAAACTTATGGTTTCTTTGGAAAATCAGTTGTGTTGGTTGGTGTTTTGCTGGGCAGGCACATTAAGCAGTGTTTTCCTGAAGCAGACACAAGTGAAAGGATATTTTGCTAGAGCAATCATGTGAAAGGACCCATGATGTTAAAAAGAGCGCAACAGACCATGGACAATGCTGGATGGTATTACCATTCCTTAATGGTCATACCTTGTCATGACTTCATAGAAAGACAATCACCAAAATACTTCTGGTGGTGTTCTGGCAGCTTCTTGACACTTCTGTTGACTCAGAACTATTGTCAGAGTTATGTTGGCTGATACAGACTCATGTGGTATTTTGCTAAGGCAAGATCTATGGAGAACTTGAAGTTTGGAGGGAGTATAAATAGGACTTAAGGGGCTGTGACATGAGACTTGCATAGTTAGATTTGCAACACTTATTGGTCTGGAGTCTTCACTGATCTTCACTTTGTTGAGAGAGGTACCAAGAGAACTTCTCCTGGTCACTCCTGCTGACTTGTGCTGATTTGGCAAAGAACTGGCCATTTACATTGGGTCATGCCACTACTGCCAATTCGTATTTGCTATCTTGACATTACTGGACTGGACTGCTGGTCTATTTGTGAAGTGTTTGCGATTAGATCGAGCTGCCCCTGCTGATTCCTGTGAACTGAACTGCTGATTTCCTGACAAAGATTGGATTTGCTCCAAAGAACAATGTCTAAACAGGCCCGCTTCCCCCATATCCCAATAACCTTTCTTTCCCACTACCTCTAGTGGGTGGGGGGCTAGAAGCGAGATTAAAGCATTTAAGCACCCAAATTAAAAGTATGTTTTGGGAAAAAAATGAAGTCACAATTTATTGTCTGCTTTATGCTTAGTTTGGTATTTTCTAGATGTGATCCACATTGTATGTAATCAGAGTTACTTGGGATATATGCTTGGAAACCAGTCGGAATTTATCACCATGAACAGTGCAATTTAATGCACTTACTGAGTGGAACTTTTAAGCATTAGATTTTGTAGAGATTCTTACTCTCAGATCCCTGCTGCCATGTTCATGGTTTAAGCACCAGTGCCACTATTCTGACACAGTTTGGACATATTAGGCTCTTTGATTCTGTTTTCTTATTTCCATCAGATCTAGATATACAACATCAACACAAATCCAAGTAATCTTGTCATCGTTCTTCATGGATAACTGCTATAATTCTTGTTTCCAACAGTACCACTATCAATCATTTAGTCACGGAAGTTAAAACTGGAAAATTAAAAATCGTAACTTTAAAAAAGAAAATAATTTTAAAAATGTGTTTTCCCCATTTCCTTTACTCAGCCAATTTAGAAAGTACATAGTACATTTAACTTACGCTGCTTCCAAACTATTTTCAGTTGTTACATGCCTTCTGAGAGTTCTCTTTCTCTCTCTTTTGTCTCTCTCTCTTTTCTCTCTCTGTCTCTCTGTCTCTCTCTTCTATCTCTCTCTTCTGTCTCTCCCTTTCCCTTTCCTCTCTCTCTTTCTCTCTCTCTCTCTCTCTCTCTCTCTCTCTCTCTCTCTCACACACACACACACACACACACACACACACATGCACACACACATATACACACATACACACATCTATTTAGTCTATCTAAATATATTCACCAACTTTCTAACATTAAACAAAGTGTGGGTAACTTCAGAATAGGTCAATCTTAAGGGTTATTCACAAAATGACAAGTCTCACAAGTTTGAGTGACAGCACCTGATATAATAATCAGGCCAAGATGTCATGACCTCTGAGATCCATGGGAGTGCAATGAGATTAGTCTTTAAGTGAAAAAAAAATAGCTTTGTTGTTTAAACGAAGCAGAGATGTTTGGTTAATTAAGGGACACAATAGTTCATGGTGCCCTTGGAGAAGAGAAGCAAGATATACATTACTCTCTTATTTCTGCTTCTGCTTTTTTTCCCAGCAGCAAGTAAAAGAGCTCTGTGCATGTTAGAGTTCTCATCAGATCACAAAATGAGGAAATCAAAGAATGGATCAAAAGGAGCAGTAGTGCAAGCTAGTGCACAATCATGTGGGGGCTCTCATGCTTGTTCCTTCTGAATTATCCTATATCCTGCCAAATAAAATGAAATTTTCTTGAAAAAAAGAAAGAAAGGAAGGAAGGAAGGAAGGAAGGAAGGAAGGAAGAAAAAGAAAGAAAGAAAGAAAGAAAGAAAGAAAGAAAGAAAGAAAGGAGGAGAGGAGAAGGGGGAGGAGAAGGAGGAAGAGGGGGAAGAGGAGGAGGAAGAAGAGGAAGAAGAGAAGAGGAAGAGGAGGAGGAGAAGAAGAAGACATGTTATTGTTATAGAATGGAAATTACCTGTGCTTTCCTACTAGTTTCCTGTTATTTCTCATTTACTCTTATGAGAATAACTGTCCTTATCCTTCCTTCAAATGTTCCTGAGAAACAGTTGAACTGTTCCTTTGAATGCTGTCACTTTCCCTGTCATCTCCAAATGTTTTGCCTTGGCAAGTTACCCTTCCTCCTCACTGTGTGGATCTTTCCATCTGTTGTTTCTACCACAGTTCTCTATTATCCATTCATGTGCCTGGGTCCTCATCTGTGACTGCTCTAGTTGGAGGGGTGATCCAAGGAGGATGGAGCCTAAAAATGAGATGAACTAAAAAGTCTTATGCAAGAGCCAACTTCATTCAGAACATCATAAGTATCATATAATTTATATTCAAGCTGAGTCTTGGAGGTTAAGCAAGGTCATAAGAGCAATGATCATACGACTTCAGGTTATGTAGCTGGCTCAGTGACTTTAGTTCAAGCTGCATACAATTCTGAGGATAAACAGTGCTTGTAGACATCTTTCTGAATAACAATGTATATGATGATTGGCATCTGAAGGATAATCTGCTCCTATTATTAAACCTGGGAGGGGTATGAAAGCCCATCCCTAGAACAAACCCAAATTATGGAGAAATAGAGACTATAAGACTCTTGTCTTGTTTACTTGGGGTTTTCCCATGAGGTCTCAGACGTCTCACACAGTTTCACTCTTGGGCCATGTTTCAACACTCATCTAGAATTTCAATTCCATGAATTAAGAAATATCTTCACTTTTATAGTCTCAGAGCTAAGTCCAATGGCTATTTGCTGAAAGAAACATCAACTCGCAATTACTCTCTGCCTCTGATGCTATTATGCATGCACTAATAGTCAAAAGAATCACTTTCTGATTTCTAACAAATGATGTGTTTCTAAGCACCTCTTCACGAAGCTGCAGCCAACATTAATATTGAAGTGATAAGTAATGGCCATTTCCCACCGATACAATGGAAATTAGTGGAAGAAACTTCACTGTGCATAATTAGATTGATTTCAGTTTTACTACTTTAATACTGCGACAGAACTTGAAAGTGATTATTTTCACTGCAGAACGACAAAGCTGATATGGAAAGCCAATTTGTATTTTTCTTTCTTCGGTCTAGCTGGACTGTGGGGTGAGAAAAACTGTCTCTAGCTCTTGCTGCAACTCCTTACTTCCTTCCCACCTTCCTCAAAAGGCTGTGCTTTCATGCAAATGAGCAGCTTATCAGTGTAGATTAGAACACAGAAAATTGAAGCCACCAGAAGGGCACAGAGAATCAATCTCTGTACCAGGCTATTTTCATTTTATGACTATAGGGTATATAGTTAGATTATAATGTGAGGCACCACATAATGTAAGATAAAATTCTAGCCTACACTCCAGAAACTTACCTTGAAGTTGCATTTCCAAAAGGAGAAATGACATGGCCAGGCAGGGGACTTTTTTAAATACCCTGTTTCCTGATGGGAAGTTTTCCTAGGTGCTCTGCTGAGTTATATTTCTGTCTGTTTTCTCCTCCCCCAGAGGAGCAGGTAGCACACAATGACTTATAGACACTGTTGAAACATGTAACTGCGTGTCTCAAAAAGATTTTAGAACAGTGCTTGTCAGGCACTGTGATATTTAGGTGGGTTGAGACTTTCATGCTGTATAATACTCTTCTGTCAAATCAATTGCCAAGTAAATAAATGCTGGTGTTGACATCATAATCAATAATTTTTTATGATTACAGTGTTCTAGTTGTGGTTAAATTTTTACTTAGAAAATTTTTGTTCACCTGCCTTTTTTTTCCGTGATGCTAAGCAATAAAAATGTGGTTTATAAAGAAGCAGTTCTTTCATTTATATTTAGCAACCAAACTCTTTGGTGGGGGAAGAAAATGCACTTTAAACAAAATAAAATTACTTTTGTGAATATGAATGTGAGAACTAGAAATCACAATAGACACATTGAAATATCCTTGATGATAGAATTTATATTCATTACTGTTCCTGGCATAAATGAGTTGAATATCAGTAGTGCTTAACAAATTTTTCTTCAGCAGAACCTTACCGATTTCCCCCCATGGACTTCCGTGTTTTGAAATAGTTCATTGGAAAGTCTCAGGAAGTAATATATTGATTTGGAATCAGAGAGTTATGTTCATATGTGGTAAGCATACTTCCCATATTACATGTCTCCTTATTAAAAGTAATTCTGGGCTTCTGGCATATTCTGTGGGGAAAAGGAATCTGTTACCATGCCTAATGACGTGAGTTGGATTTCCAGGACCCACATGGTGTAAGGAGAGAACTGACCTCTGAAAACTGTCCTTTGCCCTCCATATGTACAGCATGGAATATTCATGTACACATACGCACTAAGTATATAATATTGAGCAATAAAGCAGGCCATCATTTTGAGGAGTATGAAGACTCCAGTTAAAATATCAGAGAAGATTTAGCAGTACCCTGATCGTTTCTAGCTACTTGACTTTGAGACATGTCACTTGTCCTTTGAATCCTTAATTGTTTAATCTCAATATAGAAAGACTTACCAAACCATTATGGGATTATAAATACCAAAGGAGATAATGCATACAAAGCTATATTTGTGGTCCTGACAGATAGTAAGTACTGTATAATTAGCAATTATTTCTAATTTTAAAAAAATGACAGAAAAGTAACTAGAAAGGACACAGTAATTTGAATAAATTATTGTCAGATTTCCATTAATGAAAACTGAGACTGTAACTCAGAACAAATTATTTGACATATCAAATTTACTTGAAAAGTAAACATGAAGTTGATAGAGCTATGAGAAATTTGTGAAATAGTTGACAGACAGTAGAAACAGACACAAGCAACTCATAGCCAAGAGAAAAAGAGGCAGGGGGCTCATCCGCTGTGCCTATCTCTGATTGGCCAACAGGGTCTTATGGTCACTTCCTTCAGTAAGGCATTCCTGAGAGGCAGGTTACATTTATTTCTTTTTATATGTGAAACTCCCCATATCTTAGCTATTTGTGATTCAACTTAACTAACACATTTTTATTTATTTTACTTGCGTTCTGAATCAAATGAAAAGTCAACAGAGGTTAGGGCAAATAATTACTAACAGAGTTAACACTGAAAATGTGTTTTGTACTCGTCAGTAAATGGATAGCTCTTCCTGAACTGTAAACTCAAGACTGTCATACAACTCTCAGCACTGATACTTACTAAGTCATCAAATCTTTCGATGACTAATAACTTTCTTCTCACAGTGTAAACTCCAATAAAGGAAAACTTTCCTTTTATTGGATAACCATTATGTCACAATACTAAGCAAGGTTTTATCAGTAATAACATTGTCACTATTTGCCAGGGGTGTAGAATTGTCACCTAAGACACAAAGTGATTAATTTTCCAAGGTCACATGCTAGTGTTTACAGAGTTAATTACTCATTCAATATTCACCACAAATATAATCACAGAATGAGTGGGTCACAAAACAGCCCATATACCCAGCTTAGTTTTAATTATAAATTAGTTCATGATGTAATTTTATAGATGTCCATAGTGAAAAAAATGGATATCCAATATTCTCTTCATTTTTTATATAAATTATCAAGGCAAATTTTCTCTGCCACATATATAAAATGCTTGAATATGTCTGTTTTACAAAGTTGATACAGAGTTCTGGGGCATCCAGAAATCCAAATAGACAACATTTCCCTGGTGATAAATCTGTATCCATCTAAGTCCAATAAAATGTAAAAGTCACTGAATTTGTTAATTCACTATCTGTATAATCTACTTGGTAATACAATTCATTCAAATAGAAAGTGATTCTGATTACCTTTGGATCCCCAGTGTCTTATGCTGAACCCAAACAGAGATGTCATTTGAGATGTGTCTGCTGGAGGCAAAAAAAAAAAAAAAAAAAAAAAAAAAAAAGGCACCCATTTTGTTCTATTCAAATGACTGTCTAGAGCTTGAAAATAGCCTCCAGAGTTGAAACAGAGTTCAGTTTTGTATAAAATATATAGATTTGGCAGGAAAGGCTGTGTGCCATTGATTCTTTGCTTCAACAAATGGACCAATTACTGCATACATAATTTAAAGGCCATATTTGATTTGACAATTCATTAAACAAATAACTTCCTTGGTTTTTGAAAATCTGCAGTGTGAAGAAAGCTCCTGGTTGTAGATGGATGAAAGCTTCTCACAGTTCAGACAAGTAAATAAAGGGGAAAAATGACCAGTTTATCATGAATCAGAAAGAGCTGCATATAGATCATATATGTGATGGTATCATTTGGTTAAAATCCTTGATGGAGTTTTCCTAGACATGATTAGACTTTAAACAATGTTGGTATAGTGATAATATCTTGTGTACTGTGTGAAAGCATACTTGTCAATAAAAAGCTAATGGCCTATTAGCAAAAGGCAGGAAATAGAATGTTGGGGTTTTGGAACTCTGTAAGACAGTCAGAGGTAAAAGATTTACCTGTGGCTCTGAGGAAGTTCAACATATGAAACTAGGAAGAATAACTAACCAGTCATGTGGCAGACACAGACTAGAATAAATGGGTTATACAAGTTATGAAGTAGCCAGGGAAAAAGACCAGCTTTTGTCCTAGGCATTTATTCAACCTAAATAACCTCCTGTGTTATTCTTTGGGGACTGGGGTATGGGTAGCAAAGCCCAGAGCTACATGATTGTTGTTTGTTTATAATTGTATATGTGGATGTTTTACTGCACATTGTTCTAGGCTTCATGTGTTTGTGTGTGGACCCCTAGAAGACCAGAAGATGGTGTCAGATACCTTGGAGCAGAGGGTTACAGCCAATTGTGATCTGCCTTGTGGGTTCTGAGAATCAAATCCCTGTCCTCTGGAGGAACAATGACCCCTATATCCCCAACTACCTTGAGTTGTTTATTAAGAAATTAGTAGAACTCACTGAGCTAAAGAAAAAATTAATAATCTGAATTCTATGGGAAACAATGAAAATCACAAGTAGAACCAGGATACAATATGTAAAGGGGTTAGTTCAAATTATATTATCATGATATGGCAGACACAAGCCACTCAAAGTAAGCAGTGTTTTGCCAAGCACTTGCAATTTATGGTATTTCCTGTCACTCTGTTTAAACGTGAGGTTCATCTCTTCACATAATATAAGAAGAAAACTCCATTTATTTACAACTTTATAGTATTTCAAAATACACAGCATTCGTTTAGCTAAGAATAATTACATGTGCTTAAATTTTCTTGATTCAGAGGAGAGGGAGGCATAGCCCTAAGGAATATGCATAGATCCAGAATGGAACCCTTGGTTTAAATGCTGACCCGGGTCAGAGCTAGACAGTTATGAAAGAAGTCTGACAACCATTCTACCCTCCTTGAGTTACAGTCCTCTAATTGGTTAAGGGAAGGGAAGGGAAGTTTTGGTATCTAAACACCTACCCGAATTATATATTTTCTTCAATATTAGGTCTCTTCGTTCTCTTTGTCTCTCTCTGTCTTTTTCTCTCTTTCACTCTCTCACATACACACAGGCACAAAGACACACACACACACACACACACACACACACACACACAGTAACAACAGACATTATTTGGAATTCACAGCATTTTTATTCTATGCACTAAGAAATAAGTGAAAAGAAACTTCTCAAAGATGTAGATTCAAGTGAGAGCTACTTAATGCTACTGAACTTCGCAAAGATTTTTCATAGAATGTAGAGAGATGTATGGGGTGCCCACATGGAACCATCACATTGTAGTCTCTTTGATGGGGGAAAATACTCTGCAGGCTACAGAAAGAGAAACCTGGACACCAACTTAGTCATAAAACCCCTGACCTACAATCTCTGCCTGCAAGATGGAAGGGGTCAGTGGTAGCCCATACTTGTAGGAGTAACCAAATCCTGGTTTCAACTGAGGTCCATACCAGGAGAGGGGGCTCACGGCCTACATTGCCTCCTTGGCCTGTAAATGGAGACTAGATAGCCCAGAGCCCTAGGATAGAACCAAATGCAACTGGAAAAATATAATGAAATGATTCTTAATGATATTCTGCTAAAATCATGGAGTAGATCTGGGGGAGAACGGAGGAGGAGCCAAGTTGAGAGTTGTTGAAACTGTGGTTGAGATGTACTGTATGAGAGAAGAATCTATTTCCAATAAAAAATAAACTATTAAGGAAGGTTATTAGTCATTTCAATTAACAAAAACTCATACACAACTGTTTATTATATTATATTCTTTTAAAATTAGAGAATAATATGACAGAAATAAATTATATCCACGAAAGGAACCAAAGGGAACTCGTTTGATATAAATATTTGCATCCTCCTAAAATAAGTTGTTTTAACTAGTGATTTACATGATATACTCTCATTTCATTTCCTTGCTATGGTAAAGCACTGACCAAAAGCAACTTGGAAAAGATAGAGTTTATTTTGTTGTGCACTTCCAGGGTCACAGTCCATCACTGAGGGAAATCAGAACAGGAACTCAGTAATGAAGCCCAAAGTCTGAACTGCTTGCTCGTACCTGTATCATTACTTCTAAACAGGGAATTTAGAGCAGAAAACATGAGAAATGCTACTTGATAGCTTCCCTGCTTTTTGGCTCACATTTAATTAGCTTTCTTATAGATCCCAGAACTTGACCTACTAACGAAATGGTGTTATCAACTGAAAGTTTTTTTTAATTATTCTAGGCTATGTCAAGTTAATAGTTAAGGCTAAATGGGCATGTCAGCATAAAAAGGGAGATTCTGGAAAATGACAAACCACAAGGCCCCATAGATACCTTAAGGGCTGCCCTGCTAGACACACCATATGGAAACATAATGAGAAGCAGGTGTTCAAAGGGGACAGGTGCTAGCTAGACAACAAGGTTCCTTGCCTCTATCTCCTTAGACTTCAGAAGTATCAAAAATAATGTTTCCTTCTTTTGTTAAGTGTTCAGTTTGTAGCATTTGGTTGTAGCATCTTGAGCAAAATTTTGAGAAACTTTCCATGATCATTTTATAATTAAATAGAATCGTTGTAGGCTATTACTTTCATAGCATTCTAAGATTCAACAGGATGTATTCAGCGATGTGTTAGAATATTAAAGGAATAAAACTGGGACATCTAAGCACACATTTTTATGTAATATTACTTAGTGAGTGAAGGGAGAACATGGTTTTTGATTATAAATACCTATGTGGACTTTTGGAGTCTGGGGTGATGACTGTGATATAATACAAGTGTATCTGTCCTTTATTAATCACTCATGGAAACATGGCATTCCAGTAGTGAGTCTGTTTAATAATAAATTTAATGTCCATTACCATAACTGCTATTGAGTCTGATATTATGTTGATGCTAATATCTATAGCCAGTATGCTGTCAAAATATAATGGATGTCTTCCTTCCTATTGTACATGTCTACAATTTCAATAATTCCAGTTTGAAACAACATTTTACACTGAGTACTCTCTACGTCCCAAATTTGATATGTAGGAATTGTTGGATACTATGTGATTTTTTTTTGAAGCTAGGTTCTTTAAAAGAGAAAGCGATGTTTTATAAAGTTGTAAGAATCAGCCCTTTATTTGATAGGCCCAATTACTTAAAACATTAAGCAAGACCAAAGATCTTGCTTTCTAGGTGATAACATAGAAAAATCTACATGAGAACACAAGAATGTAGTATTTGCAATTTGTGAAGGAATGTCCTGCATTGTAAGTATAAAGTTAACTTATGAATTGTCCAACCTTAAGAAAATAAGTATGTACTATTTAAGCTACACTACCTAGGCTAGTTTTTTTTTTAATGACAGATTAAGTGGACTATCACATATCATGTCATATATCAAAACATCTAATATAATCTTCTCTGAAGTACATAGTGAACATAAAATCCTTTTTCACAATAGGTTCGTTAACATTATAATCTAAAATAATGACTGTTTTATTTCATGAACTGTACATATAGTATTAAACTAAAAAAATAAACTGTTAAAAATAAAAACAGTATTCCCAAAGGAGAGTATAGAGAATTTGATATGCTGTAAGAGTTACTGTGCTTTATTAATGGCTCTTGGATATTCATCATAACAACCATGAATCTGACCATAAATCAAATGTCCATGACCATAATTGCTATGTGGCACAATTTTATGTTAATGTTGTTGTCTAGAGTCAGTACACAACTGAAGCACAGTACCTGTCTTCCTAATTACACACAACAATAATTATTATCACTTCAATTTGACACCACTTTATCATTTTAATAATTTATTACCTAGTATTTATATTATCTTTACTTGCATTTAGATAAGACCTTCCAATACCTTACAAGACCAGTTTGCTTTCAATGTTTGGCCTCTCTGATTTTGAAGGTAAAGACACAGACAGTCTACTTCACAGTGTCTAGGAAACAAGTGCTGACCATTTAGGGTAGATTTTTCTCATGTTTCTTCATTAGATGTTTTTTGTTCTAAATGAGAATTGTGTTGGTCCTTTTAAAAACAGCATTAGAGTCAATCCCTGTGAACAAGGCAAATGCCACCAGCAAATGATAGGGTTTATTTTTTCAATTTATTTTTTAATCATTGAATATTGTCTTCATTTACATTGCCAATGGTCAAACCTTTCCCGATATTCCCCCTCCCCTAAGACCCCCCAACCCCTCCCCTTCCTCCTTCCCCCTGCCTCTTCATATATGTCTCTACACTCAACACACTTACTCCTCCCTCCACCTCGGTTTCCCTTTGTTCAGGCCTCTGTTGAGCCTTTACCTGACCAAGGACCATTCCTCCCACTCATGCCCAACAAGGCCTTCCTCTGCCACATTTTTGGCTGGAACCATGTGTGCCCCTTGGTTGGTGGTTCAGTCCCTGGGAGTCTTGCGGCATCTGGGTGGCTGAAATTATTGTTCTTCCCATGGGGCTGTAAACCCCTTCAGCTCCTCTGGACCATCCTCCAGCTCCTCCATTGGGGACCCCATGCTCAGTCCAATGGTTGTTAGCATCTGCCTCTGTATTTGTAAGGCTCTGGCAGGGCCCCTTCAAAGACAACCATGGCATGCTCCTTTTGGTATATACTTCTTGTCATCCATAGTTGTGTCGGGGTTTGTTGACTGTTTATAGGATGAATGCCCAGGTAGGGCAGTCTCTGGGTGGCCTTTACTTCAATCTCTGCTACACACATTGTCTCCCTTATTGCTCCTGTGGCTATTTTGTTCCCTTTCTTAGAAGAACTGAAGCACCCTCACATAAGTCCTTCATCTTCTTGAGCTTTGCTGAATTGTAACTTGTTTATTTTGAGCTTTTGGACTAGCGTCTGCTTATTAGTGAGTGCATTCCATGTGTGTTCTTTTGTGATTGTGTTGCCTCGCTCAGAATGATACCTTCTAGTTCCATCCATTTGCCTAAGAAGTTCATGAATTCATTGTTTTTAATAGCTGAATAGTACTCTATTGTGTATATGTACATGACAGTTTCTGTATCCATTCCTCTGTTGAGGGACATCTGGGCTCTTTCCATCTTCTGGCTATTATAAATAAGGCAGCTATGAACATAGTAGAACATGTGTCCTTAATACATGTAGGAGCATCTTCTGGGTAATATGCCCAGGAGTGGTATAGCTGGGTCCACTAGTAGGACCATGTCTAATTTTCTGAGGAATCACCAAACTGATTTCCAGAGTGGTTTTACCAGCTAGCAATCTCACCAACAATGGAGAAGTGTTCCTTTTTCCCCACATCCTCTTCAGCATCTGCTGTCCCCTGAGTTTTTCAGCTTAGCCATTCTGACTGGTATAAGGTAGAATCTCAGTGTTGTTTTGACTTGCATCTCCCTTATAACTAAAGATGCTGAACATTTCTTTAGGTGCTTAAGAGACATTTGAGTTTCCTCAGTTGAGAATCCCCTGTTTAGCTCTGTACCCCATTTTTAATAGGGTTATTTGACTCTCTGGAGACTAACTTCTTGAGTTCTTTGTATACATTGGATATTAGTTCTCAATTGGATGTAGGGTTGGTAAAGATCTTTTCCCAAATTGTTGGTTGCCGTTTTGTCCTACTGACTGTGTCCTTTGCTTTACAAAAGCTTTGCAGTTTTCTGAAGTTCCATTTGTGGAATCTTGTTCTTAGAGCATAAGCCATTGGTGTTCTGTTCAGGAGCATTTGTTCTGTACCCATGTGTTAAGATTTGTCCCCACTTTCTCCTCAATAAGCTTCAGTGTGTCTGGTTTTCCTCACACAAGTCAGAATGGCTAAGATTAAAAACTCAGGAGACAACAGGTGTTGGCAAGGATGTGGAGAAAGAGGAATACTCCTCCACTGCTGGTGGGATTGCAAGATGGTACAACCACTATGGAAATCAGTCTGGCAGTTCCTCAGAAAATTGGGCATGACACTTCCAGAGGGCCCTGTCATACACTCCTGGGCATATATCCAGAGGATTCTCCTGCATGCAACAAGGACACATGCTCCACTATGTTCACAGCAGCCTTATTTATAATAGCCAGAAGCTGGAAAGAACCCAGATGTCCCTCAATGGAGAAATGGATACAAAAAATGTGATATATTTATACAACGGACTACTACTCAGCAATTAAAAACAATTAATTCATGAAATTTTTAGGCAAATGATTGGAACTGGAAAATATCATCCTAAGTGAGGTAACCCAATGCAATCACTGATAAATGGATATTAATTAGCCCAGAAGCTCTGAATACTCAAGACACAATTAGCAAATCATATGCTTCCCAAGAAGAAGGAAGGAGAGGGCCCTGGTCCTGAAAAGACTTGAATCAGTATTGAAGGGGAGTACCATAACAGAGAAATGGGAGGGGGTGGTTAGGGAATGGGTGGAGGGAAGAGGTCTTCTGGGACATATGGTGAGGGGGGAACTGGGAAAGGGGAAAGCATTTGGAATGTAAACAGTGAATATAGAAAATAATAAAAAAAGAAAAAGAAAAAGAAAAAGAAAACATGTGTCTGGTTTTATGTGTAGATCCTTGATCCACTTGGACTTGAGCTTTGTACAAGGAGATAAGAATGGGTCGATTTGCATTTTTCTGCATGCAGATCTCCAGTTGATCCAGCATCATTTGTTAAACATGCTATCTTTTTTCCACTAATGTTTTTAGCTCCTTTGTCAAATATCAACTGACCATACATGTCTGGGTTCAATTCTGGGTCTTCAGTTCTATTCCATTGATCTTCCTGCCTGTCTGCATACAAATACCAAACAGTTTTTATCACTACTGCTCTGTAGTAGAGTTTGAGGTCAGGGATGGTGATTCCCTCAGAAGATCTTTTGTTGTGTAGAATAGTTTTTACTATCCTGGGTTTTTTGTTATTCCAGATGAATTTGAGAATTGCTCTTTCTCTATCTATGAAGAATTGATTTGGGATTTTGATGGAGATTACATTGAATCTGTAGATTGCTTTCGGCAAGATGGCCATTCTTACTATATTGATTCTACCAATCCATGAACATGGGAGATCTTTCCACTTTCTGAGACTTTCTTTGATTTCTTTCTTCGGAGACTTAAAGTTCTTGTCATATAGATCTTTCACTTGCTTCATTAGGTTCACACCTAGGCATGACATATTATTTGGGACTATTGTGAAAGGTATCATTTCCCTAATTTCTTCCTCCTCTTGTTTATCCTTTGAGTAGAGGAAGGCTACTGATTTGCTTGAGTTAATTTTATATCCAGCCACTTTGATGAAGTTGTTTATCTGCTTTAGGAGTTCTCTGGTGGAAGTCTTGGGATCACTTTAAGTATACTATCATATCATCTGCAAATAGTGATATTTTGACTTCTTCCTTTCTAATTTGTATACCTTTGACCTTTTGCTGCTTGAATGCTCTGGCTAGGACTTCAAGTACAATATTGAATAGATATGGAGAGAGTGGGCAGCCTTGTCTGGTCCCTGATTTTGTTTCAAGTTTCTCTCCATTTAACTTGATGTTGGCTATGGGTTTACAGTATATTGCTTTCACTATGTTTAGGTATGGGCCTTGGATTCCCAATCTCTCCAAAATTTTATCATGAAGGGGTGCTGGATTTTGTCAAAAGCATTTTCAGTATCTAATGAAATGACCATGTGGTTTTTCTCTTTGAGTTTGTAGTGGATTTCACTGATGGATTTTCACATATTGAACCATCCCTGCATCCCTGGAATGAAGCCTACTTGATCATGGTGAATGATCATTTTGATGTGTTCTTGGATTCAATTGGCAAGAATTTTATTGAGTAATTTTGCCTCGATAATCATTAGGAAAATTGGTCTGAAGTTTTCTTTCTTTGTTAGATCTTTGTGTTGTTTTGGTATCAGCATAATTGTGGCTTCATAGAATGAGTTGGGTAGTGTTCCTTCTGTTTCTATTTTGTGGAACAGTTTGAAGATTATTGGTGTTAGGTCTTCTTTGAAGGTCTGATAGAGTTCTGCACTAAAACCATCTGGTCCTGTGCTTTTCTTTGGTTGGAAGACTTTCAATGACCCCTTCTTTTTCTTCGGGGATTATGGGACTGTTTAGATGATCTATTTAATCTGGATTTAATTTTGGTATTTGCTATCTGTTTGGAATTTGTCCATTTCCTCCAGACTTTCCAGTTGTGTTGAGTATAGGCTTTTGTAGTAGGATTTGATGATTTTTTGAATTTCCTCAGTTTCTGTTGTTATATCTCCTTTTTCATTTCTAATTTTGTTACTTTGGATACTGTCTCTGTGCCCTATGATTAGTGTGGCTAAGGGTTGATAGATCTTGTTGATTTTCTCAAAGACCAAGCACCTGGTTTTTTTTATTCTTTTGAATGGTTCTCTTTTTTTCTACTTGATTGATTTCAGTCCTGAGTTTGATGATTTCCTGTTATCTACTCCTCTTGGGTGAATGAGCTCCTTTTTGTTCCAGGGCTTTCAGGTGTTTGCCATTAAGCTGTTAGTGTATGCTCTCTCCAGTTTCTTTTAGGAGGCACTCAGGGCTATGAGTTTTCCTCTTAGCACTGCCTTCATTGTATCCCATAAATTTGGGTATGTTGTGCCTTCATTTTCATTAAATTCTAAAAAGTCTTTGATTTATTTCTTTATTTCTTCCTTGACAAAGGTATCATTGAGTATTGTTCAGCTTCCATGTGTATGTGGGCTTTCTGTTGTTTTTGTTGCTAGTGAAGACCACTCTTACTCCATAGTGATATGATAGGAGGCATGGGTTTAGTTCGATCTTCTTACATCTGTTGAGGACTGTCTTGTGATCAATTATATGGTCGATTTTGGAGAAAGTACCATGAGGTGCTGAGCAAAAAATATATTCATTTGCTTTAGGATAAATGTTAAATATATATATTACATCCAGTTGGTGCAAAGCTTCAATTAGTTTCATTGTTTCCCTGTTTAATTTCTGTTTTCCTGATCAGTCCAGGAGAGTGGAGTGTTGAAGTCACCCACAGTTATAGTGTTAGATGCAATGTCTGCTTTGAGCTTTAGTAAAGGGTGCATTTGGAGCATAGATGTTCAGATGTGGATTTTTCCTTTGACCAGTAAGAAGTGTCCTTCCGTGTCTCTTTTGATGACGTTAGGTTGAAAGTCAATTTTATCTGATATTAGAATGGCCACTCCAGCTTGTTTCTTGAGACCATTTGCTTGTAAAATTGTTTTCCTGCCTTTTACTCTGAGGTAGTGTTTGTCTTTGACACTGAGGTGTGTTTCCTGTATGCAGCAAAATGTAGTGTCCTGCTTATGTATCCAGTCTGTTAAACTATGTCTTTTTATTGGGGAATTGAGTCCATTGATTTTAAGAGATATTAAGGAATAGTGATTACTACTTCCTGTCCCTTCCCTGCTTCAGCGTTTGAGCTAGGCTTTTCAGCCTCTGCTGACCAGTTCTCAGCCTGTGAAATTCCTGGCCTTTGTTCTGTATAGAACAACACAGCCTTCCCTGGAAGCCACTTGGAAGCATTCTGGACCTTCAGTTCTCTGATCTCATCTGCTGAGACTGGAGCCAGAAAAGATCTCTGGACTCCACCTCAAGCCTGGGGAAAGGGAATCCTCCAGACTATATATTGCCTAACATTTATTAAAGCTTCAGTCTTGAAAGGCAATATCTTCTTGACCCAATTCTTTTTCACTGCTCCCCCATCCATCCCAAAAGTTTCCCTTGCAGGAACCAGTCCACAGTAGCTGCAGATAGCTATGGAACACAACAACTTCCTGTTATTTTTGATGTTATTTTTATGTTTGAGTGGTTATCTTCTTTTGGGTTTGATGAAAGAAGGTTACTATCTTGCTTTTTCTAGGGTGCAGTTTCTCTCCTTGTATTGGCGTTTTCTACCTATTATCCTTTGTAGGGCTGGGTTTGTGGAAAAATATTGTGTAAATTTGGTTTTATCATAGAATATCTTGGTTTCTCCATCTATGGTGATTGAGAGTTTTGCTGGTTATAGTAGTCTTGGCTGGCATATGTGTTCTCTTAGACTCTACATAAGATCTGCCCAGGATATTCTAGCTTTCATGGTCTCTGGTGAGATGTCTGGTGTAATTTTGATAGGTCTTCCTTTATATGTTATTTGGCACTGCCTTTAATATTCTTCCTTTGTTTAGCACATTTGAAGTTTTGAGTATTATGTGACAGGAGGCATTTCTGTTCTGTTCTCATCTGTTTGGAGTTCTGTAGGCTTCTTGTATGTTCATGGGCATCTCTTTCTTTAGGTTAGGGAAGTTTTCTTCCATAATTTTGTTAATGGTATTTGCTGGTCCTTTAAGTTGTAAATCTTCATTCTCATCTATACCTATAATACTTAGGTGTGGTCTTCTCATTGTGTCCTGGATTTTCAGGATGTTTAGGGTTACAAGCTTTTTGCATTTTGCATTTTCTTCGACTGTTGAGTCAATGCTTTCTATGGTATCTTCAGCATCTGAAAGTCTTTCTTCTATCTCTTGTATTCTGTTGTTGATATTTGCATCTATGACCTCTTTCATGGCTTCTGCCTTTGGACCCAGGTTCTCCTGTATTTCTTTAAGTGATTTTTGCATTTCCTCTTTATTGGCTTCTCTCTGTAGACCCATATTCTCCTGAATTTCTTTAAATGATTTTTATGTTTCCTTTGTAAGGGCTTCTACCTTTTGATTCATGTTCTCCTGTATTTCTTTAAGAGATTTATTTATGTCATTATTGTAATCCTCTAATAGCATCATGATATGTGATTTTAAATCCAGATCTTGTTTTTCTGGTGTGTTGGGATATCCAGGACTTGCTGTTGTCAGAGAATTGGGTTCGGATGCTGCCATATTGCCTTAATTTCTATTAGCAATATTCCTATGTTTGCCTTTTGCAATCTGGTTATCTCTGGCGTTAGTTGGTCCTGTCGTCACTGGCTGGTGCTTGAACCTCTTGTGAGCCTGTAAGGCTATTTCTGCACCTCTGGATGACTAGGTTTCCCCTGGCACAAATTGCTGATGGGCTGCCCTACTCTTGGGTGTTGTTAGAGCCCTGGTGTTCCTTGCCCCAAGCAATGTTATACTCTGCAGGGCAAACATACCCCAACAGTCTTGGCACACAGATGATGCGCAGAGCTGCCCAGGCCTTGGGCACAGGCAGAAGCCTGGCAGGCTGTGTCCCGAGTGATGTTAAGCTCAGGCTATCTTTGTGTACCTGGTGTTGCCTGTCTGGTCCGTCCATGAGCCAAGATGGCAGGGGCTGTGGGGACCCATTCCAAGTGCTGATCACTCTTCAGGGCAAATATCTCCCGACAGGGCTGGCACACAGATGACCTGCAGAGCTGCCGAGGCCTTGGGGGCAGACAGAAGCCTGGTGGACTGTGTCCTGAGCAATGTTAAGCTCAGGATATCTCTGAATACCTGGTGTTGCCTGTCTATTCCGCCAGATGCTGCTGAGTATTTTTTTTTATTTTTATTTTCATTTGGAATGTAAACAAAGAATATAGAGCATAGACTCTAACCTTCTGATCTTCCTGCCTCCACATCTGAAGAACTGAGACTATAAGCCTGTACTACTGTACTATTTTACTCAAGTTTGCAGTGAAAATAGCAGAATGCAGGCTTTTGGGTATGCTGGCTAATCATTCTATTAACTGAACTAAGCCCTAATCTTTCAATATGAACTTTACAACTTTAAAGGTGGATATCATTAGCCATCCCCCAAAAAGGAAATAAGAGTGAGAAAAGGGCACTAATAGTGGTCTGAATCTAAATCAGTAATTTGAATCTCTAATCTATAGTTTGCAATTCCTTATTAAAGGAAGATTTCTAAGAATATTTTGTGACATAAATAACATTTTTCTGTCAAGAAACAGAGGTAAATGTTTTAGGGTTTTTGGAGAGATTCATATGCATTTTCTGTATTCTACCATTAACAGTAAAAATGTAGTCATTATTAAGTATATATCACTCCATAAATAGTTTAGGATCTTTTTGTCACTTTTTGACTAATCTTAATTTTAAATGTTTGATTTAACTTGGATCTTGACTTCTCCTCTAACCTTCTTGTATTTTGGTGAAACCCAGGTAACCACTATAGCTTCATTGGAGACCTTCTTTTTTTAAGAGTTATTTTAAATTGTCTGACTTTATCTTTCTCTTTATATTCTCTCTATTTACATTCTCACCATAATCATATTTCATAAGGTAATTAAGTGAGAGGCATTCATTGACATTCAATATTCTGTAAATATCCTTGATCATTCAGTCATACACATAATTTCTGTGTCCTTTTTTTTCTTTTTATTTTTTTTTAATTTTCTATATTCTATGTTTACATTCCAAAGGCTTTCCCCTTTCCCAGTTCCCACCCACCATAGTTCCCATAGTTCCTCTCCCCCCCAACTATTCCCCAATCATTCCCCCTCCCCCCTCGGTTTCTTTACTGTCCTTTTTTTCTATTCAGACATTTAAGAGAACTTGGTGAAGAATAAGCTGTCAGGCATTTGTTGAATGAATATTTGGGATGTAGTTCTAAATAGCTTAGTTTCATACATGATCCAAGATGATGATAAATCTGTGTCATGTGTCATAGTACTTCATGTAAAATAGAGCATACATTATAAGCATGTATAAAGGTATGTGTTTGTGAGTGAAATCATATAAAACATATTATATGGTATCTAAGGTACAAATGCCTATCAGTTTATAGTGTGGTCTTGATAAAATCATAAATTGAATTATAACATAACATAAAATCTTCTAAACTACAGAACAAACTAGTTTTGCACACAGTTGCACAACAGAGCCCTACCTGTTTCCTTCCATGAACTATTGGATTTGTAGCTCAGAGACATACCTATATTAGCAGAGAGGAATAACGCAGGAAAAAATTTAACTTATTATATTTTCTACTGAAATCCTCTGACTTTTATCTGATTGTAATGCTGAATAATCAACTCATCTTAAGTCAATACCAAGTGAGTATTTTAAACATGTGAGTATATGTTACCATAGTATATACTGCAATATGTTTTAATTTGAATTCATAAGTCTTGTGTTTGAAAGGATATGAAAGAGTTCATTCACATTGTTTTATATATACTTGATTTAGTTTCAGATAGTAAGCACTCAGTAGCATTAGTTAATGGCTCTAATAGCAAAAGTTAACCATTTATTATACAGGTCTTTATTACTAAAAAGCTGTAAATACTGACAATTTTATAAATGCCTCTTCAAATTTTTACATCTTCTATTTTCTGTATCATAAGAAGAAAGTGGAAAGGATACATTTCCTACATGCAAGATCCTTGGTTTTATTTTCAGCCAAAAATAAGATTTTAACAATTGGATCCATTTTTCATGGAAAAAATAATAAATAAATTTTACCGTATTTAAATCCCTGAAAGCACTGTTAAAGTTCAGTTATACACACAAGTATGAAACACTTCAAAGTCCATCAATGAAACAAATAATATTGATTAATGGGTTTTTTTCATGTTTCATTTTTTTTACGTGAAGATTAAAGTCATTTCCCTGATTCAGCAAAACTAGTTTCATTTAAATCTCACCTCAATTAATGAGTTTTTCTTTTTTAAAAAAAATGCCAAAAAAGTTAAGATTAAATAGTAATTAAATGGTAATTTTGCATGGTTAAAATTACTGTGAATCACATGCAAATTGCAAAATTTCATTAGTAAAGGTTTATTTTTTTGTGAAATGCTTGGTGGAATATATTATCTGATTTTCTGTTGGGGAACCAACTTTGGTCTTTAGGAGGACAGCATCCATTCCTTTCAAAGACATTAATGTGTTATCGCGATCAGTTGAGCTGGGCTTTTAAAATCTTGAAATTATTATATGAGCAGTAGGAAGAGAAGGGAAATTGATAATCACAAGCAAAAAATTAATTGTGTCTGCTAAACAAAAACTCCTCTCTGGAAAAGAAATCTTAAAAATTGAAATACCTATCTTTGAAAAATCTTCAAAAGCAGTTGATATTGCTAACAAGAGTCCTGAAAGTGGTATGGATTTTACCTTGGAGAATGTTGACACATGACTTCTGTAACTGTCCAATTTCTGTTGACAGTTTTATTAACTTCACAAATTGTCTAGAAAAATCTTTGTTTTTGACAGTTTCTTACTGTGTCCCATTTTCCATGGAAATTATAAAGCACCAGCTGCTTCTGTCTTTGGTTATGAAAGATGTGTGATTTTTCATTCATCATATCACATCCATGTACCTTCCTCTTTCACTTTTCTGACTGGTAGGTTGGACTGTCCACAGACTGCAGTACCTACATTCTCTGACTCTCTGTGCTAAGTAGAAAGAGTGCCAACCAACAGAGGCCCGTGTATACATAAGAAAGAAAGTCAGAGTATATATCGAACAGGCACTGGGCTTTGCTCTGCTAGAGACTGTGTTTCCCTTTTTAGAACCACAATTCCTTCTAGTCCAGAGTCTTTCCTACCATTACGAATTAGTTGAGTGTTATAGAAAGCCATATTCTACCCCTACATATTCTACCCCATACATAACACTGCTGGATGATGGAACTGCCAATTGTTCTCCTTTTCTACTGGTACCTTTAACTTTCCCACATCTGTGTAAATAATGCCCTAGTTAAATGGTCTCCACTTACTTCTTTGTACCTCTTGAAGATTCTGACTGATTAAAAATGTATAAATTGCTTCATGGTCCTGAAAATTGCCACTGACTGTTTTTCCATGGCAGTAAGAATAAAATTCAGTGTTAAAATTCAGCAGGTGTGACTACCTGCATAATACACTCATCATGTATTGACCCATCCTTTCATCAGTGACTTTATTTTGTTTTCCTCAAATATGCCTATCATACTTTAGAATTCCTCCACCCAACCACCATGCTAATATATGAAACTGAGTGAACAGCCCTGCAAGGAGATCTTGTAAAGGTTTGAATGAGAATGGGTTCCATAGGCTCTTCTATTTGAAAACTTGGTCCTCAATTACTGAAACTGATTGGGAAGATTAGGAGGTATGGCTTTGTTGGAGTAGAAGTAAGACTGGAGGCAGGCTTTGAGGTCTTATAAGACTTGTGTCATTTCCAGTGTACCTGTATGTCTCCTACTTGTGGATCAAATATGAGCTCTAAGCCATTACCCCGGAAACATGCTTGATTGATTACTGCAATACCTGCCATGAGGGTCATGAACTCAACCCTTTGAAACTGTAAGCCTCAAATAAACACTATCAGTTAAAAGTTGCCTTGGCCATGGAGTCTTATCACATAGTGTCTTATATGTTTTAGTCTGCATCAGGCCATGAGAATGGTGTTAAACTACATGTATAAGAAAGACTACCCCCCAGCTCCCAACTACCAACCAAAGAGTACCCATGGAGAGACCCATGGCTCCAGCTGTATATGTAGCAGAGGATGGCCTTGTTGGGCATCAATAGGGATAGGAGGCCCTTGGTCCTTTAAAGGCTAGATGCCCCAGCATATGGGAATGCTAGGGTGTTGGGGCAGGAGTAGGTGGATGGGTGGGGGAACATCCTGGTGGAGGCAGGGGAGGGGTGGTATGAGGGTTCTCATAGAGGAAACCTGGGAGGGGGCTAACATTTGAAATGTAAATAAACCAAACAACCAATAATTTTAAAAAAAGAATGTAACAATAAAAAGGAAAAAAAGAAAGTAGAAACTAAGCTAGTTGGCATAGTGCAAAAGAGCAGGTAACTTGAAACTGATGTAGATAGTGCTTTCAAATAATTCTTAGTATTTTCAGAACTAAAACCATCAAGACAAGGCCTCCAAGGTTCTGGACATACAATCTAGAAGACTCTTAGTTGTCTAGGTACCAGCATCATGATCTTAAGGGACTACCTCAGGTTCATTCAGCCTTTTTACTGTATTTGTAAAATGTGTACTTTCAGTATATTTTATATTCTAAGATATTTGTAAGGGCTGTACAAGACTGGTACTCACTGTATATGACAGGATGACATCAAACTCATAGCAATCCTTTGACCCAATTTTCTAACTCCTGGCATTACATATATATTCCATCCTACCAAGATTAAATTTGAGTTCTTTCTATGAGAATAATAATGAGAATTATCCAAAAGACTGGCTACAGTGTACGATTTTCACTTGGCCTTTATGTGTTTAGTATACCTGAGTATTTATCTCACTAATTGGGTTGACTCTGGATTGACGCTAAGGATTTTCTTTGTGGGGAAAAATTACTTTCTTCTGATTTCATAATCATTTTGACTCATTCATTGTTGGGTAAGATTGTTTCTCTTATTGGAGACTCTTATAGTTTACATTGCCTGTGTGCATCATTCATCTGTCTCTTCTGACCTCACTGGTATCTGTTACAATAGGTTCATATAACCTAATATTGCTCTCTTAAAGCTTGATCACTTTTCAACTCCACCCCACAACCATGCCAGGCTTGCTACCTGGACCAGTCATTATGAATAATGAACACTGATCATATACCTTGCAACATAAGATACATCTATCATTTCAGAGGTACTTTAGAGTGTGGTGAATAGCTGTTCCATACATAAGCTTGGATTTACAGTTATTTTAATTTCCTATGTCTTAGTTTATTTTCATCTATTTACCAAGAACAATAACGAAGCTTCAGGTAGCAAAGCAATTATCTAAGTCTCCCTAGTAGTCATGCTAAATTATAAAAACAACAAAGAAATGAGTAAGCCAAACAACTTCCATCTTTCAATTAAATAAAATTTAATTAGCTTGAGAAAAATACAAAATACCAACTCTCAGTGCACTGATTTCTCAACACTGATGCCAGTTTCTATAAAGAGTTAAGAAGGTCTAATAAAACAGCAGTGAATGAGAACAAAAGGTCCACTGATTCACCTACAAAAAAAGAGTTCAAAATAGAAAAAAATTACTGTCAAATCTGGAACATCAGAACCTGGACCTCTGTATAGAACTTAAAATTACATGTAGGAGTCACAGAGGCTAAGTATGCACAGGACTCATGGAGGGTAAGTGTGTGCAGGACTCACAGAGGCTATGTATGTGCAGGAATCATAGAAAGTAAGTATGTGTGGGGGGAGATTCACAGAGGCTATGTGTGTGCAGGACTCACAGAGGCTATGTGTGTGCAGGACTCATGGAGGCTGAGTGTGTGCAGGACTCACAGAGGCTATGTGTGTGCAGGACTCAGGGAGGCTGAGTGTGTGCAGCAGGACTCCTGGAGGCTAAGTGTGTGAGGGACTCATTGAGACTAAAAGTGTGTGCAGGAGTAATGGAAGCTAAGTGTGCTCAGGAATCATGAAGGGTAAGTGTGTGGGGGACTCACAGAGGATATGGTGTGTCCAGGATTCATGGAAGCTGAGTGTGTGCAGGACTCATGGAGACTGAGTGTGTACAGGACTTCTGAAGGCTAAGGGTGCAGGACTCCTGGAGGCTGTGTGTGAGGGACTCATGGAGGCTAAGTGTGTGCAGGACTCACAGAGGGTAAGTATGTGCAGGACTCATGGAAGCTGAGTGTGTGCAGGACTCACAGAGGGTAAGTGTGTGCAGACTCATGGAGGCTAAATGTGTTCAGGAATCCTGGAGACAGCCTGGGAACTATGACACTGGGAACTTATGACTATAACACTGCCAGAAAAATCAAGGCTATCAATCAGGGGAGAATAGGGTACTCTTTGAAAATTATGTAATACAGATATTTTATAATACCTTAAGACAGGAAGATAAAAATTATATAAGAAAGAACCAACAAAAAAAAGAATGAAGGAAGGAAGGAAAGAAAGAAACAAACAAACAAACAAAGCAATCAGTAAAAGGGACTGCAATATTTTAATCTGCAACAAACTCTAGTTATTTCTAATTTCTGCCCAAAATATAGAAATACAGACACTATCTATCACACATAGCTATAAAATAATTTTTTAAGAAGATGTGAAAGCCTTTTGGTTATCATTTTTCTTCTTCCTCCAAAATATTCGCAGGCAGTCTGAATTAAATACACACATGAATATTCACTTGATTAAACACACATAAACAATGCTCTCTCTCTCACACACATGTACCACACACACAAATTTGGAGATGTAAAGCTAGAATCAGCAATTCAAATATATATATATATATATATATATATATATATATATATAATGTTAGAGTTAATATATCACTATAAAATTAACTATATAGAACATAATCAATCTTACTATAATATAATTATATATAATATAATATATATAATACATATGAAATACATACATGTGTAATTCATTAAATACAAATATAACAATATGTAGTATAATATATATCAGGAAGAAATGAGAGATCATTGAAATCTTGGAAAAAATGGAAGTAAAGGAAAATGATGCAAAACTGTAAATAAAATTACAAAATGCTCAAAGGGTAATGAAATAGTTATTTTTTTTCCATGTCAGCTTTTCCCAGTGCCACGGGTAAATTCTGAAAGTCCATGGTCCTTCACCTGCTTCTTTCCTTTTGTTAAACATATACATACCTACCCACAAATATATGTAGAGGCATAACCCTGAAAGAGCAGTGGGTGCAAAAAGAAGGCATGTATTTAAAGGAGAGTGGGAAGGAATGCATGGGAAGATTTGGATGGAGGAAATGGAAGGGAGACGTGCTGTAATTAGAATATCAAGCCATGTTTCAATATTTAAAAATATACGTAATATCAGGTGTGACAACAATAATCAAAACCCCAAACTTGCAATAAAAATAAAATCAGTGGCTCCATTTACAGCCACCAAGGCCATCACTAATATCAGTGCCATGAATGTATTGCCACTCAAATTCTGAAGGCATACGTGCCCACGCATCTCACACAGCAGCATATATGCCTAATTCCAAAACTTTTTTTCACAGTGGCACCAGTGATCAAAACAAAAAACATTCACAAGCCTCCCGGCATAGCCATGGTTCTCTAGTTAATATGGAGCATATTTTTAAGTGAAAATCCAAAAATATTTATGATCAACTAATAAATTTTGAAATGTTTATGTAACAAAGCTCTGAGTAGTTTACTAATAAAACTCATCTACTTAGTTGACACTCATCTTATATTTTATTCTTAGCCATATTTAAATGCAAGATTGAAATAAAACTTTAGAAGAACTATTAAGGAAACCATGGAAAAACAACACAAAATAGAAAGAATTTATTTGTAGTTTTTGTTTTTGTTTTGTTGTTAATTTATTTATTCACTTTACATCCCAATAACAATCCCCTCTTCTCAGACCCCCTCTCCATCTCCTTCCCATACTCCCCCTCCCCCTTCTCCTCGGAGAATAGTGAGGCCCTCTGGGTATCACCCCACCCTGGCACATCAAGTGACTACAGGAGTATGTCCTCTCCCACTGAGGTGAGGCAAGGCAGCCCAGTTAGGATCCGTAGGCAGGCAACAGATTCAGGAATAGACCCTGTACCAGTTATTGGGGGACATGCATGCAGATCAAGCTGCATATCTGCAACATGTGTGCAAGAGGTCTAGGTCCAGGCCACGTTTTCTCTCTGGTTGGTGGTTCGGTTGACTCTGTTAGTCTTCCTGTGGAGTCTCTACCCTCTTCAGCTTCCTCAACTCTTCCACAAGACTTCCTGAGTTCCATCTAAATGCTTGGCTATGGGTCTCTACGTTTGTTTCCACTGGCTGCTGGCCTCCCAGAGGACAGTTATACTAAGCTCCTGTCTGCAAGCATAACAGAGTATCAATAATAATGTTAGGGAGTGGTTCTTGCATGTGAAATGGTTCTGAATTTGACCCAGTCATTGGTGGGTCATTCTCGCTTTCTCTGCTTTATCTTTGCCCTGCACATCTTGTAAGCAGGACACATTTGGCTTGAAGGTTTTGTGGGTGGTTTGCTGTCCTTATTCCCCCACTTGGAGTCCTGCCAGGTTACAGAAGGTGACAGCAAGAGAGGACAAAAAGGCATGCACATGCAAAAAAAAAATCAAACTAGGAAGCAAAATACAATTTATGTATAAATATATGTACCTTAATAAATAGTGATTCACATTGGCAGAAAATACATAAAACTAGGTACCATAACCAATCCCAGAAAACAAAGACCATCTAGTTCCATCTTGCAGAACTGCCACAAACAGCATTTCAGGAGATAGTATAAAGCAATATGAAACTAATAAAAGAAGAATATCTTCTACTTGGAAATTTTAAAATTACTATTCAAATTTGAGTCATATAACTTCTTTAAAATTATAATATGAACATGAAACATCACATTTATGGGATATATTATGCGTACAAATGAGGAAGTCCAAAGCATAAATATTCATACCAATCAACAAAAGCAATGAAGGGACAGAATGAACACAAGTCATATGGGATTATAGAATGTGTTATGTATCGTAATATATGTAAAATACTGGGTATATTCTTGGCATAATGTAATACTGAGTAAATGTTATTTGTCCTAAGAATACTCGGCAAATTTTTAAATATCCCCACGACAGTGATTATGGAAAAACATTAGGATCCTCTAATCTCCTCCAGTCTGTGTTCTCTCTCAGTCTGCGTTCCTTCCCTTTATCTTCTCTACCTCAAAATCATTTCTATCATGTCTTCCTGCTCCTTGCCTCCATTTCACTGATTGTCCAACTTCATAGTCCTTAATCACTTGCAATTTCATTTCAGGGCAGTCAGTCATTCTGTACGGCTTCTTTCAAGGAACACTGTCAGTGTCTTGCTGAACATGACTCGAGGCAATCAAATCAAGCATGAGAGAAAATGGTATAATGAAGCTTCACAGCAAACATGAGCCATGCGAGCCTGGTACTGGCCATGCCTGGTGTGCAGTTTATCTTAACTGCAACATCGTTGTGTGGTGTACAGCTATATCCATCTATAGGAAAGCCTCTTCTTTTATTGTGCTTCTCAGAGAATCTGGAAAAAAAACTTTGAAAGTTTGTGGTGATGCTGCAGAACAAACTCATGGACACCATTTCCCCTTAGAATATGAACTTGCATCCTGTCTCTTCGTCATATTTCTGTAAGTCTCACATCATTGTCAACCTTTAAAATATTATTAATTGTTGTGGCACATAGGACAGTCAAGAAAAAAATAGATATCATTTTGAGAATGGGGGAACATAGCAGGTGTTTGAAGTAAGGAGAAAAGAGATAGTAGAAATGATGTAATTCTTACTCAATTAAAAGCATTTTAACAGAATTATACTGGACTGGAAAGAATGCTCAGCAGACAAGAGTACTTGGTATGTAAGCATGAGGACTTGAAGTTGCTGGTTTGTTTGGGTTTTTTTAACCTTTTATTCATTCTTTGTGAATTCTACATCATGCACCCCAATTCCACTCAGCTCCCTGTCCTTCCTATCTGCCCTTCCTCAAAGAAAAGGAAAAGAAAATCTCAGCTTGAAAGTTGCAGTGCATCCCACAGGATACCCTTTTGTCCAAACACTTTGACTTGCAAATGTTCATTACCATGAGTCATTGGTCAGACTGGCCTCTGGCTTCTGATATACTATTAATACTGGATCCTCACTGGGACTCCTCTCAGTTATCCTATTGTTGCCGTGTGTGACATGGAGATCCTGCAGCTTTGGATCTGCAGGACCAACCCCTTCACTTGCTCTAGCAACTACAGATGAGGTGGAGAGCAAATTGCAGTTGTTGCGGGGAGCCAACTAAGAGCCCTGGATCTGAGGCTGAGTGGAAGCTGAGTTGGTCAGCCCACTAGCTCTCCTGCAACCACACCACCAGAGCCAGCTCCACTGTGATGCTGAGGATAAGTGTAGAGCCATTAAGGGTTGGGGCCAGCTCCCCTGTCAGCTGCATCTACTGTGCTGTCCAGGCAAAATATGGGCCCCTCTCCCAAGTGCCAAGTACATAGCCTGGGAAGGAGCTGGCAGGCTCTTCTGGGTGTGGGGGGTGGGTGAGGATCAGGGTTGTCTCTGCACATGCTCAGATATTCATATGGTCTCAGGTGACAGCCCATACTACTGACGTTCAAATGGCGTTTGGTGGTAACTTGAGCCATGGATATTGACCTAGACCTAACTGCAGCAAGACCACAGACCCAGACATGGCCCTCAGCACCAGCCCAAATCTGAGCACCACCATGGCCTGAGGTGGTTGAGAAGGCTCCTCACGTCCACCTATTCCTCACCGCCATTTCAGCTCCAGTTCTGCCTCTCTCCACAGTATACAAACCACTCGGTTTCACTTTCTCTCCTATCTCTCTGCAAGTACTTCTTCTTTCCCATCTCCTCTGTCTTATACTCACTCATCTCAGTGTTGTGAACCACAGGGCCCAGGATCTCTCTCTCTCTCTCTCTCTCTCTCTCTCTCTCTCTCTCTCTCTCTCTTTTCTGGCCTCCATGGGGTGGTCTTGAATTTAAATGACTAACATTCATGTCCAAAAGTCTGTAGATATATGCAACCCAGCAGTGTGGGACAGAGGTGAATACCTAGAGCTCTCAGAAGAGCATTCTAGCCAAAAGTGACAACCTTTAATTCATTTCAGGGCAGTAGAGGAAGATGTGGAGTATTGTGCTTTAGCCTTAGCATGTGTGACAACATTCTAGTATGAATTAAGAAAGGTACAGAAGGCCCCACATTTAGTGTAGGTGCTATTGGCAGTTGATACCTGTGAAAACTGGTAAAAACTCAGTTTTCTTGAGCAATGTGTCCCATGATAGAGTGCCCATGCTTCAGTGAATGGAGCAACACCTGTGCACATACTGAGAGTCATAACAAACTCAGTGACTTAGAAACAAAAATGAAAACAAGACAGAAATGTGAATAGGAAATCTTGGGAAGCTGCAGAGGAGCTGGAGCAATGGGGATGAATATGATCAAATCCCTTTTTATACATTCATGAATAAATATTATTATTATTTCAAAGAATCGATTTAATTTTTTTAAAAGAAGAGACTGTTGTTTGTTGAAACTGTGACTGCTCATCCAAGAACTCTGATCGAACTCTGCAGTGTGATTAATCCCATTTTTGTTTCTGCTTACAGAAGAGCCAGTCTGTAGTCCTGAGTCTGAGTTCATTTTGATTTCTCAGTATTACTGCTTAGGAAATGTACTTTATAAGACTCTATCTGAAGAGGTGCGATTTCTCTGATGGATCTGGCCAAGGCAAATTGTAAAGCTTCTGGAAGTGATCCACCATGCTAAATGTCATTGAGAACATTGGTGACTTGTGAACAATTGACAATAGCAAGAATAACCTGACCTTAAAAATATGCTGATTTCAAACCCTCATGGACACCCTTGAGGAATCCATGCCTTCCATGGAAGCAGCAACAGCAGAGGAGAGAGAAAAGGCAAACAAGATAGACATGGAAGGTGAAAGCAGGGTGCTACTGGCTTACAATCAAAGATTACCAGACAGGAAGTTCTTTTTGAGGAATAAGCAACAAAGGTAACTTCTGGAGACAGAATCTATTCCTCTTAAAGATGCTGAAATGTTGCTAAAACAGCTGAGCACTTCACATGTATCCTACTGTGAAGTGCTACAACAGCAACCACACTGGAGAGGATTAACTCCAAATTTGAAAGAAGTCCTACTGTGTGTTGAATGCTTCTCCGCATTACAAGTGACATGCAAAGAAGTCATTCATGATAAAAAGGTTTCAGTTAATGTAGCAAACCTCACTGTTGTTATATGAAATTATCAAGTTGCCTCAACCATCCACAATCCACAATTGCCATGCTCATTGGTCAGTTCCATCAGCATTGGGTAAACACTCCATCAGCAAAAAATGTGACTGTCTACCAGTCCATTTTCTTCTTAGCATTTTAAGCAACAAGATATTTTTAAAGTGAAGCCATGTATGTTCTTGTCTAATACCTATTTGTTCAACTGTACAGTAAGTGATATAGTATATGCTGTGATATAATCACAGCATTTGTATTATCTCTGAGAGACCGAACTAAACCAGTACTTTTGTTTATGTGTGACTTGTCTTCATGAGATAACTCCTTTATTATAAGAATTTTTGTTGTTGTTGCTTCTGTTGTTTTCTGGTTTTGTTCTTGTTTTTTTGTTTTTAACAAACCAGGATTGTTTCTGAGATATGCCTGTGCTGGGTTGGCTTAAGAGTAGCAAGTCGTAAAAAGGCTTAAATAAGCAGTAATAATACTACTAATAAAAAAGAGCTGTGCAATATGCTCACAGTGGTAACTTTGAAGTCTTGGATATAAAGATGTTACCCTTCCTCCTAGTACACAGAGCATGTATTTCATACAGAAATTTGCTTTTGATTTTAGGAAACAGAATGAAGGTCTGGGTGATATATTTTTTTTTACTCTGCTATTTGTTTTGTAAGTGTCCTTAACTAGAAATATGTCAGAATAGTAAAGTTGTGACTCCTGTGGAAGTTAGGCCTGCAGGGATGGCTGAAAAGGAAGATGAGAACCTGAGGGTAGTGGTATGTTACACTCTGTGGGTACAGTTTTAGGAATGTGTGAGCTTAGTATGCTATATAACTTAGTTAGCTAAAGCTAGCTTCCCATGTACAGAGATTTGAACTCCTAATGTCAGCTCATCCCTATCCCAATGTTTTCAACTGACCATAACTCGAAATCTCAAGACCAGCAGGACAAGAGAGCTGAACACTATCTCTTTACTTTCTATTTTTGTTCATACCCCCTCTCTGCCATTTCTGTAACCGGCACCTTAGTCAGCCATAAAAGAGATTTAAATTTCTGAAACTGTCCCCAGGCCTGAAAATGACTCACAGTTCCCTGATGATTCACTAATGTCTTGAACATTTCATAGTGGAAGATAAAATAAGGGGTAAATCTTTGAATCAAGAGCAAATGAGTGAATGCACATATGGGAAATATTCAAGAACATGACTGATACAAATATTATTCTTGAAAAAGACTTGCATAAATTGTTTTAAAACGTTAACAACATTGGTTATCAGTTTTCAGTCACTTGATAAATGGTTGAAGTAGGGACAGCACATAACCAACTGACCTCTTAAGTCACTTCTATAATTTTCTGATAGTAAAGTATGCATCCTAAATGATCTTTTCTTACTCTAGGGGCATTTTAATATTAAATGTCTCTTAAAAAAAAAACTAAAGCTAGGCATATCTACCCGAACAGGAGAAAGGGCAAGGAATAATGAGGTAGTATAGGATCTAACACCTGCAAAGGAAAAGCTAAGCTCACTCTTGATGACCCTGCCACAAAGACAGAAGACCCAAGAGAACACAGTTATGGATGATGGTTAAGTGCACATAACTTATGTCCTGGAAGAGCATTATCACATGGAGAATGATGGTGACAGACTTTATCAAGATTAGTCCAGAGGAGAGGTAGTAAATGTGCTTGTAGTTCAGTGACACGATGTGTTCCTCCTTTAATTTTATTAAATTACCCTCTACTGCGTAAACATGCCCTAAATCCAGCAGGACAGCAAAATGTGGAAGGCAAAGGACTTGAGAGCCACCTGCTCATCAAGGATGGCTATGATGCACAAGGGTGCCTCATCCTCTTAGAATAGAGCCATTCATATTCCTGTAATAATTATAATTGCTCTTTATATTTATTAATAACCTATTCATTGACAACTCCTAGTATTTGAGGTTTGCTCACAGATTCCTAGACACTAAGAAATTTTTCTTTCTTCAGCTGTCAGATTACTAGGAATGGGAAAAGTCCTCTACGAAATGTTACTGTCTCCTACCTAGGCTTCACAGTAGTGGCTATGACACTGTAAACAGATCAATGTAATTGGCAATGCTTTCAAGAGAACAAAGGTGGAATAGTTAGAACCAAAAGTTTAGGCCAAAGGATACAAAAGCAATAATGACTCATTTTTATGTTGCTTTTGTCCTATGACCTGTTTCTTCATACTACTGTATGGGTTGTTCAGAAGCACTAGGGTATTATGTCAAATAAACAGTGGGAACAGGAATGAATTCATGTTCCATTTGCCAAGCTGTGTGCACCAACAAAAAGCCACAATTCTTTTAAGGCAGTCATCCTTTTCAAATTCTTGTGAAGCTACTCTGAGTTTACAATAGCTTTGCCCATTTCTCTTACCTAATCCTAGGCAATGCTATACCTAATATGGGAAGAAAGGTCCCCAGGACAACTGCTAGTAAAGCCCCCCTTTTCCCTCCAAAGACATTTAGTACTATTCATGATGGTAATGGGTCCAGTTTAAACATTCAGTGCCTTAGCCCCCTCTCAGTAGTGGTATGAGTGTGTGTGTGTGTGTGTGTGTGTGTCTATGAAAAACCTGAGACTTTGTAAGAAATCTTTGTTCTTTTGATGTAGATGGTTGTGCTTCTTCATCTTTAATTTCCCCTTTTGATTTCAAGGGAACAATCTATTGAGAATGCCTCCACTGTGTTGTGATTAGATAACAACACAATGAAAATCACACTGCCACCTAGGAGGACCCTCCTAGAAGATGAAAAGTCTCAGGACATAAACAGCATTATGGAAACACACTTCGTAAATGCTTTTCCCATATCCAGATTGCTTTCTTACATATATCACTATGCTGCACTGTTAATCCACTATGTACTGGTTACTAACAAGACTGTTTTGTCTATACTTTGGAAGAGATGGGTGAGAAAGCTCTTTTGAGATTTTATGTCCTAAACACTTATTGTACATAATATTTCATCTAGTTCAAAATTCTCATAAACACTTTCAAGGAGGAGCTAGTTCATTGGCTTTCTCATGAATAATTTAGGCAGATTTTAATTAAACAGTCTACATGTATTGTTGACAACAAATTATGACTTTTCCCAAAGCCTTGGTAAGATTCCAAGGAAAGGGCAACAACAGTTAATTATTTTGCTGAGCACTGCTGTTTTCTCTGTTTAATATGCTTTGGATACAGAACATTTTACATGGATTCTGGCACATGATCAGTAAATATTGAATAATGATTATGTTGGTGACCATATATCAATGGATTTAAACAATTTCCAAAAGAACAATTTATGCTGCAGACAAAAATAGAACGAATAAATTATGCATCCTGGTTCTACCCATCCTCAAACACATTTTTTTTTTCTATTTCAGAAGCCAACATTTTTTTGCCTCTAGAAGAGTGGAAAATTTCTGTGTCCTGAATGCCGTACAATATCTAAAAGGAAAATAATGAACCAGTGACTGAGCTTTGTGCTTAATCATTTCTCCTATATTTGAACTCTAGGGAGCAGTGTTTCTCATTCTGCGCAACTATGCTTTGAACAAGACATTACTCAGACATTTAAATGTCTCTCCTGGACTGGCTTCCAAATTTGATACCTCTGAGATAGAAATTTAAATTAGGACCATTACCTTTCCTAAAATTGGTCATGGTCTTCTGATAAAATGTATTTATTTGTATATTAAAGCAAAGAAAATCTAGTAATTAAGGTGACCAATTGAAGTATATGGATGAAAGCCACAAGGAAATGAATCAGAGCGGGGCAGAATAGTGGTTAAATGTGTTGAGCATGTGTAAGCCCTGAGGTCTAGTCTCAGTATTGAAGAAAGACGAAGAGAAAGATGATAGAGAAAACAAAAACAGGAAAGAGAGAATGGAAGAAGGTGGATAGGAAGAAGGAAAAGAGAAGAAAGAACATAATATTGATAGGAAAATTTATGACCTTTAATCTCAGATGAAACGACTGAGCAAAAAATAAAAAAAAATAAAATATAAATAAATGTTAAGAAAGAGACTGAATAGCTCATATGTAGGAAAGCTTATACAGAGCGATGAATGTGCTTTTAAATCTTGTTTATAAAACTTTTCAAATACCCTGAATTCAGCCATAAAGAATATCAACTGTTTCTCTAAGATGGGATGAAAATCTGCATTCTCTCCTGACAATGCAATTAATCTACAAAAGAATACATGTGTAAACTATGAAACAGACCACTTAGAAATGTTATCAAACATTAAGAAAAAATAGTCTTTCTAATTATAACATTTCTGCAACTCCTCAGTGGTCTCTTTGTCCAAGATATTTATAACTAATATTTCCCTCAAAACTACTGAAGATTAACTATAAACTATATGTAGAAGTGAGAGTGATATTTGCCTTTCTGAGACTGGCTCACTTCACAACACACAATGTGCTCTTGGATTATCCATAAAAGGATTTTATGTTTTAAAGTTAGAATAAAATTTCTATATACACAGCCTCCAAATGTAAGGATTACAAGCAAGAGCCACCACATTAACTTTTGACCAAATATCATAAAACAAACACTGGGCCAACTTTTTTTTACTCAGACATAACTTATTTTTCTAAATTTGTTGTTTCTAAATTTATTACTTATTTCACCCAATAATGCATCACTTTTGAACATGAGAAAAGAAATTATGAAGCCTGAACACTTAATGAATATGAATATAATTATGCAAATGTCATAAGAACCATTTTATTAGGTACTAAATTCTCCTAACTTAATGTACACTAAGACAAGTGGCCAACATCATTTCTGAGTATGTGCACAAACCTTGAAAACATTAATTTCCATTAAGAATATTATAAGGGTTCTAAGGATATCATCATCAGTCTCAGAGTTTAAATTTGTATTATGCATGCTAACAAATCGGCCCATTTGTTTTCCTTCTGACAATGTTCTTCTGTGCATAGAGACACAAGGGGTCCAAAAGGAACATACCAGGCAAAGCTGCCATAGTTTAATTGACATAGAACACATAACACATTTTCCTATAAAATATAAGCATATTTTGTGAACATATGTATACAATCAAACAGAAAAGGAGAGATGGGTGAGCTTGAAGAATATTGACCAGATGATTCACATCAATATTTCGCATTAATAAGATTTTGACTTTTTGTCTTACTTATACTCTAGAGTTTGTGAGGTCATGCTACAGCAACAGTATAAAACTGAAAAAATGTTCTATATTCATGAAAATTAAAAATGCATACATGCACATATATTATTTTCAAAACTCTGGAATAGACTTTCTGCTTATGTGTGTTTTTCTAAGAGTTCTCAAATTTGGCAGCTGAGCCAATTAGAGGTTCAATCTTTTCACAGCTATAAACAATAGTACATTAAACTCACTTTATGGTATAAATTACTTTTAAGACTTTTAAGCAATGATATTCTGCAAATTTCAATTAAAAGGTCTTTAGGAAAGACTGATATAAGTCAGAAAGCCATGCTAAAATAATCTGTTCAGCAATATGCTAAAATGTGCTGGAGAAAAAGGTGTAGGAGGATTTGGAGGATATGTTTGGAGGATAAAGAGAGAGAGAGAGAGAGAGAGAGAGAGAGAGAGAGAGAGAGAGAGAGAGAGGAACTACTACTGGGATCCATTTGTCCCTTCTTGTGGTGGTTTGGATAAGAATGGCCCCCATAGGCTCATTCATTTGAATGTTTGGACATTAAGGAGTTGTGCTACTTGACAAAGATTAGGAGGTGGGCCCTTGTTGCTATAGGTGTGCCCGTGTCAGAGGAAGTATAATAATGACCTAAACTTCTAAAACTGTATGCCAGGCACCAATTAAATTTTTCCTTCAAAGAGTTGCCATGGTCATGGTGTCTCTTCGGAGCAATAGAACACTGACTAAGACCCTTCTACTATATTATATTTTCATAGAACGTATTTCTACACAGGATTCAAGCACAGGCCAAAGAAGTTATGCTACTAGAGTCCAGCACGTAGAAACAAAGAGTTTAACTGAGAAGTGTGTGTATGTATGTGTGTGTGTGGGGGGGGGGTGCCTGTGCATACATATGTGCCTGCTACATGTCTATGTATCACTGCCAGAAAATTAAAATATTCACATATCTGTAAGGCACAGGTGGACTTTGTGTGTCCATCCCTGTGATGGATCATTAATAAGCCCAAACTTTTGTAGGCACTCAGAGACTTCCTTACAGTAATCAGGAGGGCAATGTGCACACCATTCCCAGAGGAAAATGTTCCCCGACCTCTTTATTGTCAGCCTTCAGACTTGTAATGCTTTTTTATTATGGTCCCAAGGTATGATTGTATGGTTTTCCCAGCCAACAGTGTTAAAAGGTCTCTGATTAGCCAGTTTAAAAGCATTTGTTCAACATTTGCTGTGTCTAGTTCACTAAGCCTGGCTATAAGAAAACAAGATAAACAAGACAGGCAATAGATATACAAGGTAGATAGCCTAAGCTTCTAAAACTGTGATTTCAGATAACTCACTCAAGCTAGCATGCTGTGTTAGTCGCTGTGAGATGATTGAAGGGGACAAACTGAAATGTTAGAACACAGCCAGGCTAAAAGAAGTTCAACAGCCTACCCAAGAGACTCTCTTGGTCTGTCACTCAAGGCTTGGAGCTCATTGGTCCACATAACATCACTGTTCCTGGATACTCCACTGTTCAGCACAACATTAGTCTTCATAGGTTCCTCCTTGAATCTGTAGTTTCCTGCACTTGTTATGGCTGTCATCTCTGAATGCTGGATGACAACCCCGGGTTGGTATTTTGGTTTGTTTGTTTGGTTGGTTGGTTGGTTTTTTGTTTTTTGTTTTTTTTTGTCCAGGAAGTAGCCAAGCCTCCCATGCAGTACTCTGTTCTCTCTCTAATTCCCAACCAACATTTCCTTCCTTAACTTCTCTCAGATGAAAACTGTGTTCAGTCCTCTTTCATTTAACTTAAAGATAATTAAAAAGTTGCTGTCAGACACTGTCTTCAGACCCTGCCAACATGAAAGTATCCTTATGAAGTTCATGTATAAATTTTCTCCCCGTGAATAGGAAAAAAATGAAAGTGGCATAATTTTAATTTAATGGTGTAGTTCAAAATTAATTACCAGGATGTATGTCAGATCCAAAGACTTCCTTTCCCTAAAATGACCTTGTCCTAAACAGAAGCACTCTGCCTAGGTAAACAGAATTGTTATCAGGTAAACAAGTTTTCTGTTTACTAGAAAAGCAGATTCCTAAAGGTGGATTGTGTCACCAGGAACCTCTCTTATTCTGCAGGAACCTCTCTTAATCTTCCCCAAAAAGGTCCTTTACTTCTTACAAGAGTAGAGAGATCTGAATCATTTTGTATCAATCCAGGACAGCATAAGTATCAGCCCAGATCCCCGCCCTGCTGACTGTTAGACAGACTGTTCGATACTGCTCACTTTCCACCACTTTGGCCATCTGATCCTCAATAAATCTTTCTTTCTGCCCATGGGGTAATCTAGTTCAGTAGTTTCTCTGTGTCATTGCTTATACTTTAGTTTTGAAAATCCTGAAGTTATATAATGCTAGACTAGATAAGTTGACCATATAGTAGTTGAAGGAAAAACAATGTAATACAATTCTTTTAAATGTATTCCTTTCTAGAAAAAGACAGTTTCTCTCTGTGTGTACAAAGATGGATAGTCCACAGAAGAAACAGAATTAGTACAATTTATACAATATTGTTAATTGTGTCACTGGAAAGCATCCAATCCATTTAAGTAAGAAAGTATAGCACTAAGAACTTTTTGGTGTCGATGCAAAGGTCAGTAAAGCTGTGGAGCTGGTGTTGTGTGTCTTCAGAAGACAGAAAACCTAAACTGTAACTACAACTGTATGAACTCATTTCTGTCTGTGTATCATAGACAGGAAGAAAGAAAGCAGGGCGTGGGGTGGATAGATCAAAGCATTTATATATGAAATCATGACACACAGATCTCTATCAGTGAAGACAGAAAATCCCTGTGATCCTGTTTCAGAAGAAACTTCTTTACTTACGTAATTTAATTATACTCAGTGTACTTCTAAAGGACTACAAAAAAAAAAAAAAAAACAGAGACTGAAAGCTATTCTGAAGAGGTCTTTATATTACCAAAATAACATTTCGCAAAATGGGACCTGGGGCCTTAAGAATAATGGTTGGACATGAAAGCAGTAGTCAGCATACTGGTAGAGGTTGATTTTTTAAGTACAGGAGAGGATCATATCCTTCAATAAATTGCCCAGAGGAAATGGCTTCATCTGTCAGGAGACCCACAGAAAGCTATGAAATTCAAAAACAACCAGGGATTTACTCCCTGTGCATTGGCTACAAGGAGAGAACAGAAGATGGAGAACACAAAGTCTGGTGATAAACAAACTGAGGTTGAAGATCAGCTTTGGGCAAACTCAATAGCATTTAGGTTTTTTTCCTGACTCAATAACATTACCCGGGTTATAGCCTGACCTCTACCTTTGTTTTCCTCTCCCATAGTTTTTACAAGAAATTAATTTGATTTAATTTTTAAAGTACATTTATAGGTCATCAAGAGCATATACTTTAAATCTTTGAAGTTGTGTTGTGATATTAAATTAGTAAATAGATAATTAATGATAAAAATCATTGCTTTGGCTTCTTATGTCTTTTTTTTGTAAATGTCTCCATTTTTAATTTGTATCCAATGATCTATTTTCAAATGATAGACAATATGATTTTCAAACAAACAATTATCATTTGATTTACAAAGGTTTTGGTGCCTTGGAGTAAAGTGGCTATATGAGTGATTTCACTCATTGTTGTGACCAAATACCTCACAGAAATACCTCATACAGATAGAGGTTTATATTTCCTCATGGTTCCAAGTGTTATCCATCCATCATCCTAGGGAAGGCCTCCTTTAGACACTTGGAACATCTCTGCCCATGCCATAGGGAACTTGTCATGTAACTTGTCTACATCTTGGTGGTTTACAGTAAAAAATAATAATTGAACCAAAAAACAAAGAAGTTATCACCTTCAAGGCTCAGTCCCAGGAGTCCACTTCTGCCAGGTGCCCATTATTCCACAGAGATGACAGTGTCCTAGATCAGTGCCACTACCTGGGAGCTAAGTGCTAACTCTTGAGCCAGTGGGGATGTTTCATACTTAAACTATAACTGTGGGTCATAATATTTGAAAAACTACTTTTAAAAGAATACCATTAAAAATAATAACAGACATACGTAATTAGAGAAAGCTAAGAAAACAAAAGTCTCATATTTTAGGTGAGATTATATACCACAAATATTAAGGCAACGTTAAAAATATGCTCTTAAAAACCTTCAACTCTATACAATGAGGAATTAATTAGGAGTCACATTGAGATGGAAACGCTCCTCATCTTTAAATTAAAAAAAAAAAGGATCATAGAAACTAAGGTATCTATCTGAGCTATTCATGAACAATAACAGGAAATTAGCTTGACCTTATAATCACTCATCCTGATTTTAGAACACTCATACCTACATCACTCTGTTCCAGTTTCCCCACACTACATCCTTCAGTATAACCAACACTTTTTTTTTTATTTGAACCTGAATTTTACCCTCAAATGGTTCGTGTACTGGAGACACGGTCACCTGTTAGCAGTATTGCTTTGGGAAGCTCTGGAAACATTAGGAGGCGGGCTTAGTTATGCCACTGGAATGTGTTTTTGAAGATTTTTTTTCTGACTTCCGTTCAGTTTCTAGCTTCTAAGATTTGAGCATTCTTTTCCACTCACTCCCATTACCCTCATGCCCAGATCAGTGGCTCTAGCTGACCTTAGACTAAAATCACTGAAACCATGAGCTAACAAAATAGAATCTTTCTCCCTTAGGTTCCTTCTTTTAGGTATTTTAGTCACAGTAAGCAACCCAAGTTTAACTGCCACATTCTTCTTACAGGTAACCTTTAGCCAAATTCCTGCAACAAGCAGCATCTGTCTCCTTAACCCTACCACACGGAAGGCTAAATAAAATATCTTTCTACTCATTGCTTAGCATAGGACATTATGTCTTGATGCCTCTAGGTGCCAAGGAATGTTTGGTCATCATTCTCCCCCTGGATATTTTTACTCACATTTACTAGAGCCTTAAATGGATTTTCCTACCATTCTGAATAGACTTGTTCATCCTCATTAGTTTAACAATTCTTAAATCTGTGTTAATTAGAGAAAGAGGAAGAGGGTAAAATGGGGAAGAGCAATGGACAAGAGAGAAGGTCTATGGGAGGAGAGGAAAGGGAAGACATGAGAGGAGAAGAGGAAGGAGAGTAGAGGGGAGGGGAGGGTAAGGGAGGGGAGAGGAGAGGAGAGGAGAGGAGAGGAGAGGAGAGGAGAGGAGAGGAGAGGAGAGGAGAGGAGAGGAGAGGAGAGGAGAGGAGAGGAGAGGAGAGGAGAGGAGAGGAGAGGAGAGGATGATCAGACTAAGATGCCTGCAGGTTCTGATGTCAATGATCAGCCATTCTGCTTTCTAAGATATTCTGACACTCTCAGCTAGGAATTCCTATGGGAATCCCTTTGTCCTAGGTCTGTCTGGTCCAGATCTACTCCTGCTATTTTTACTAAGCCTATATTTTTTTTCTTAAAGTACCTACTAACCTTGTTTTGTTCCCAAATTGGTTAATATCAGGCTAATTACTTCTTTTTATAAGAACTTCATACACATTTTTGAGAATGGTTCTGAGCTAACTTTAATAGAGAAACTTTTTTTCTACTATGCTCCTATAACTCTAGCACAAGGTTTGTAGGTTGATAAATTTTCCATAGATGTCATTGTATTATAAACCACTGATTCCAAATGTTCCCAAATAGATGCCTGAAAATACTTACAAGTGGTTTATCTCTGGTTTTTAAAGATCAAAATAACCTCTAGGTTATTTCTTTTCTTCAGATGCAGACAAAATCCCCATTGTTATAAAACACCTCAACATGCAAATACACAACGCTTATTAACTTTAATATATTGGCTAAGACCCACAAAATATAAACATTATATTCTATTTACATATAAACGTTACTTAATACTGAATTTAATTTAAAGTAAATTGTGGGTGCCAATAAAATAAGACCAAACATATACTATACTTGAATATTTTCCAAACTTTCTAAAATTACAGTGGCTTAAAAATCTATTTTTTTAACAGACAGTAGTAACAGCACTTATAACAGCAATGCTGTCCAATTCTGTCATAGCTGTTAGCTTTGATAGTCACAAGTTATGGCTTCTAATGCACTTAGAGCAACAATCTAAAGCATATATATTCATGCTGTAAAATTCTCAAATGTAAATAGAAATAGAATATGGTATATGCATGATAACATCCATAAATTGGAATAAATTAATAAGCTGTTGATTGTAGCATGCCTTTGCTATTTTGTGAATTCTTCTTTTCCCACTCTTTATTTTCCAGTTTCACCCCTGTCACTAGATAGGAGAGAACAAAGAATAGAGGGAGAGATAGAGATCCTTGAATCTAATTTCATTCTTTTTTCTTCTTTGCTTGTAACTGGTATTGGCTAAATTGTGGGTTCTTTTTTCCCCACCCTTTATATCCTGGTTTCACCCCCTATTATTAGGAGACCAAGAAGGGTAGAAGGGGGAAAGAGAAATAGAAACCTAATTTATTTCTTCTGTTTCTTCTTTGAGCACAACTACTAACAAATTACAGCCAGCACCCCTAAGCAACAAACAGCCATCCATGCAGCCTACTAGGACTCTCACATTAATATACCTTCTGAAAATTTCCCAGAATTCCAAATATCACACAGTTGCAGAAACTATCTGCAGGTGGCAAAATCATGCCTATGCAAATCATAGTCGGCTACTGCAGACAGTCTAGAGTATCCCCATATCCCCGACACCTGGGATTAAAATGAAAACATATCCTTTTATTTCTGTGATTTTATTTTTTTAAGAAACCAAGCATCCAAATTCTCACTACAATTAATACCCAAAGAAAGAGAAACATTAGAATTTTCAAGGTGGAAAATATTTTATAGGAATTGGAATACATAATAAAAATCTTTCTGAGCATCCAAAAATTGTTTTCATATTACATTCCTCTTTAAGTGCATTCAAAATTGTTCATTTAAAAGCACCAATATAATGAATTAAGTTCTCAACTATATTCTAAAGCATAAACTACAAAATTAAAAGACATATTAAAAAAACATGGCCAGCACCATCTGTTGAAAAGGCTATCTTTTTTCCACTGGATGTTTTCAGCTCCTTTGTCGAAGATCAATTGGCCATAGATGTGTGGGTTCAATTCTGGGTCTTCGATCCTATTCCATTGATCCGCTTCCCTGTCACTGAACCAATACCATGCAGTTTTTAATACCACTGCTCTGTAATATTGCTTGAGGTCCGGGATATTGATTCCCCCAGAAGTTCTTTTGCTGTTGATGATAGTTTTAGCTATCCTGGGTTTTTTGTTATTCCAGATGAATTTGAGAATTGCTCTTTCTAGCTCTATGAAGAACTGAGTTGGGATTTTGATGGGGATTGCATTGAATCTGTATATTGCTTTGGGCAAGATTGCCATTTTGACTATATTAGTCCTGCCAACCCACGACCATGGAAGATTTTCCCATTTTCTGATGTCTTCTTCAATTTCCCTCTTCAGAGACCTGAAGTTTTTGTCATATAAATCTTTCACATGTTTGGTTAGTGTCACTCCAAGATACTTTATATCATTTGTGGCTATTGTGAAGGGTGTCATTTCCCTAATTTCTTTCTCGGCCTGCTTATCCTTCGCATATAGGAAGGCGACTGATTTACTTGAGTTGATTTTATAGCCAGCCACATTGCTGAAGTTGTTTATCAGTTGCAGGAGTTCTCTGGTGGAGGTTTTTGGGTCACTTAAGTATACTATTATATCATCTGCAAATAGTGATAGTTTGACTTCTTCCTTTCCGATTTGTATCCCTTTGACTTCCCTCTGTTGTCGAATTGCTCTAGCTAGTACCTCAAGTACTATATTGAAGAGATATGGTGAGAGGGGACAGCCTTGTCTAGTTCCTGATTTTAGAGGGATTGCTTCAAGTTTTTCTCCATTTACCTTGATGTTGGCTACTGGTCTGCTGTATATTGCTTTTACTATGTTTGGATATGGGCCTTGAATTCCTGTTCTTTCTAAGACCTTTAGCATGAAAGGATGCTGAATTTTGTCAAATGCTTTTTCAGCATCCAATGAGATGACCATGTGGTTTTTTTCTTTTAGTTTGTTTATGTAGTGGATTACATTGACGGATTTCCGTATATTGAACCATCCCTGCATCCCTGGGATGAAGCCAACTTGATCATGGTGAATGATCGTTTTGATGTGTTCTTGGATTCGGTTGGCAAGTATTTTGTTTAGTATTTTTGCATCGATATTCATAAGAGAAATTGGCCTGTAGTTCTCTTTCTTAGTTGGATCTTTGTGTGGTTTTGGTATCAGGGTAATTGTGGCTTCATAGAATGAGTTGGGTAGTGTTCCTTCTGTTTCTATTTTGTGGAATAATTTGAAGAGTATCGGTATCAGGACTTCTTTGAAGGTCTGATAGAATTCTGCACTAAAACCGTCTGGTCCTGTGCTCTTTTTGGTTGGAAGACTGTCTATGACCCCTTCTATTTCTTTGGGGGTTATGGGTCTGTTTAGACGATCTATTTGATCCTGGTTTAAGAATGAGAATTGATCCACTCTTATCTCCTTGCACTAAACTCAACTCCAAGTGGATCAAGGACCTCCACATAAAACCAGACACACTAAAACTAATAGAAAAGAAACTGGGTAAGACCCTTGAAGACATCGGCTCAGGGGAAAAATTCCTGAACAGAACACCAATTGCTTATACTCTAAGAACAAGAATAGACAAATGGGACCTCATAAAACTACAAAGTTTCTGTAAGGCAAAAGACACTGTCAAAAGGATAAATTGGCAACCAACAAATTGGGAAAAAATCTTCACCAACCCCACATCCGACAGAGGGCTAATCTCCAATGTATACAAAGAACTCAAGAGGTTAGACCCCAGAAAACCAAATAACCCTATCCAAAAATGGGGTACAGAGCTAAACAGAGACTTTCACCTGAAGAAATTCAGATGGCTGAGAAACACCTTAAAAAATGTTCAACATCACTAGTCATTAGGGAAATGCAAATTAAAACAACCCTGAGATTTCACCTCACACCAGTCAGAATGGCTAAGATTAAAAACTCAGAAAACATCAGGTGTTGGCGAGGATGTGGAGAAAGAGGAACACTCCTCCACTGCTGGTGGGAATGCAAGCTGGTACAACCACTCTGGAAATCAGTATGGCGGTTCCTCAGAAAACTGGACGTGATACTTCCGGAGGACCCAGCCATACCACTCCTGGGAATATACCCAGAAGATTCACCAGCATGCAATAAGGATACATGCTCCACTATGTTCATAGCAGCCTTATATATAATAGCCAGAAGCTGGAAAGAACCCAGATGTCCCTCAACAGAGGAATGGATACAAAAAATGTGGTATATATACACAATGGAGTACTATTCAGCCATTAGAAACAATGAATTCATGAAATTCTTAGAGAAATGGATGGAGCTGGAGAACGTCATACTAAGTGAGGTGACCCAGTCTCAAAAGAATACCCATGGTATACAGTCACTGATAAGTGGATATTAGCCTAGAAGCTTGGAACACCAAAGACACAAATCACATATCAAGTGATGTCTCACAAGAAGAAAGGAGTGGACACTGGTGCTAGAATGGACCAAAGCATCATTGTGGGAGAGTACAAGAACAGTAAGGTGGGAGGGGGTGGATGAGGGAGCAGGGGGAGGGAAAAGGACATGTGGGACCTTTGGGGGTGGGGAACCAGAAAAAGGGAAATGAATTGTAAATATAGAATATATACAAGAAAAAAAAAGAAAAAAAAAGAAAACATGGCATCCATAGCTTTTTAAAAATAAAATTAGACTTAGAAATACTATAATTACATGTCTAATAGTTGCCTGTAAGAAATCCAAAAGGTAAAAAAAAGAAAAGAAAAGAAAAAAATCACTAAAGACAATAATTTTCTATATTTTTATTACATATTTGCTTTATTTACATTTCAAACGTTACCCTCTTTCCTCGTTTCTCCTCTGAAAACTCCCTATCAGATCCTCCCTCCTCCTGCTTACAAATACAACCACCCCCTACTTTCCTGACCTGGCATCTACATTGGGGCATCAAACCTTCATAGGAGCAATGGCCTCTCCTCTAATTGATGTCTGAAATGGCCATCCTCTGCTACATATGTAGCTGGTACCACAGGTCCCTCCATCTGTACACTTTGGTTGGTAGTTTAGTCCCTGGGAGCTCTTGGGGTACTAGTTGATACATATTATTATTCCTCCTATGGAGCTGCAACCTCTGCAGTTCTTTGGGTCCTTTCTCTAGCTCCTTCACTGGGGACCCTATGCTCAGTCTATTGGTTGGCTGGGAGCCATGAGTATTTCAATCCACATTCCAAGAAGGATCGAAGTATCCACACTTTGGACTTCCTGCTTCTTGATCTTTATGTGGCCTGTGATTTGTATCTTGGGTATTCTGAGCTTTCAGGCTAATAGCTACTTATCAGCAAGTGCATACCATGTGTGTTTTTTGTGATTGAGTTACCTTACTCAGGATAATATTTTCTAGTTCCATCCATTTACCTAAGAATTTCATGAAGTCATTGTTTTTATTTTTTATTAGATATATTCTTTTTTTTGTTGAACATTCTTTTTTTATTTTCTATATTCTATGTTTACATTCCAAAGGCTTTCCCCTTTGCCAGTTCCCCCCTCCCTATGTCCCATAGTTCCTCTCCCCCCCAACTATTCCCCAATCATTCCCCCTCCCCCCACAGTTTCTCTACAAAACTGGATCCAATCTTTCCAGGCCCAGGGTCCTCTCCTTTCTTCTTGGGAATCATTTGACTTGCTAATTTAATTGTGCCTTGAGTATTTAGGGCTTCTTGGCTCATTAATATCCACTTATCAGTGATTGCATTTCATGTGTATTCTTTTGTGATTGGGTTAGCTCACTCAGGATGATATTTTCCAGGTCTAACCATTACCTACAAATTGCATGAATTCATTATTTTTAATTGCTGAGTAGTATTCCATTGTATAAATATACCACATTTTCTGTATCCATTCCTCCTTTGAGGGATATTTGGGCTCTTTCCAATTTCTGGCTATTATAAACAAGGCTGCTATAAACATAGTGGAGCATGTGTCTTTATTGTATGCAGGGGAATCCTCTGGGTATATGCCCAGGAGTGGTATGCCAGGGTCCCCTGGAAGGAACATGCCCAATTTTCTGAGGAACCACCAAACTGATTTCCAGAGCGGTTTTACCATTTTGCAATCCCACCAACAGTGGAGGAGTGTTCCTCTTTCTCCACATCCTCGCCAGCATTTGTCTTCTCTTGAGTTTTTAATCTTAGCCATTCTGACTGGTGTGAGGTGGAATCTCAGGGTTGTTTTGATTTGCATTTCTCTGATGACTAACGATGTTGAACATCTCTTAAGGTGTTTCTCAGCCATCCGAATTTCTTCAGGTGAAAATTCTTTGTTTAGCTCTGTGCCCCATTTTTTGATAGGGTTATTTGGTTCTTTGGGGTCTAACTTCTTGAGTTCTTTGTATATATTGGATATTAGCCCTCTGTCGGATGTGGGGTTGGTGAAGATCTTTTCCCACTTTGTTGGTTGTCATTTTGTCCTTCTGACAGTGTCCTTTGCCTTGCAGAAACTTTGTAATTTTATGAGGTCCCATTTGTCAATTCTTGATCTTAGTGCATAAGCTATTGGTGTTCTGTTCAGGAATTTTCCCCCTGTGCCTATGTCCTCCAGGGCCTTCCCAAGTTTCTTTCCTAATAGTTTCAGTGTGTCTGGTTTTATGTGGAGGTCCTTGATCCACTTGGAGTTGATCTTAGTGCAAGGAGATAATAGTGGGTCAATTCGCATTGTTCTGCATGTTGACCTCCAGTTGAACCAGCACAATTTGTTGAAAAGACTATCTTTTTTCCACTGGATGGTTGTGGCTCCTTTATCAAAGATCAAGTGACCATAAGTCTGTGGGTTAATTTCTGGGTCTTCAATCCTATTCCATTGATCCACTTGCCTGTTGCTGTACCAACACCATGCAGTTTTTAACACAATTGCACTGTAGTACTGTTTAAGGTCAGGGATATTGATTCCCCCAGAAGTCCTTGTATTGTTGAGAATAGTTTTAGCTATCCTGGGTTTTTTTGTTGCTCCAGATGAATTTGAGAATTGCTCTTTCTAGATCTATAAAGAATTGAGTTGGGATTTTGATGGGGATCACATTGAATCTGTAGATTGCTTTTGGTAAGATGGCAATTTTTACTATATTGATCCTGCCAATCCAGGAGCAAGAAATATTTTTCCATCTTCTGAGGTCTTCTTCGATTTCTTTCTTCAAGAACTTGAAGTTCCTGTCATACAGATCTTTCGCTTGTTTGGTTAGAGTTACGCCAAGGTACTTTATGTTGTTTGTGGCTATTGTGAAGGGTGTTATTTCCCTAACTTCTTTCTCAGCCTGCTTGTCCTTTGAGTACAAGAAGGCTACTGATTTGCTTGAGTTAATTTTATAACCAGCCACTTTGCTGAAGTTGTTTATCAGCTGTAGAAGTTCTCTGGTGGAGTTTTTTGGGTCACTTAAGTAAACTATCATATCATCTGCAAATAATGATAGTTTGATTTCTTCCTTTCCAATTTGTATCCCTTTGACTTCCTTATGTTGTCTAATTGCTCTCGCTAGAACTTCAAGTACTATATTGAAAAGATATGGAGAGAGAGGGCAGCCTTGTCTAGTCCCTGATTTTAGTGGGATTGCTTCAAGTTTCTCTCCATTTATTTTGATGTTGGCTACTGGTTTGCTGTAGATTGCTTTTACTATGTTTAGGTATGGGCCTTGAATTCCTGCTCTTTCCATGACTTTTAGCATGAAAGGATGCTGAATTTTGTCGAATGCTTTTTCAGCATCTAATGAGATGACCATGTGGTTTTTTTCTTTTAGTTTGTTTATGTAGTGGATTACATTGATGGATTTCCGTATGTTGAACCATCCCTGCATCCCTGGGATGAAGCCTACTTGATCATGGTGAATGATCGTTTTGATGTGCTCTTGGATTCGGTTGGCAAGAATTTTATTTAGTATTTTTGCATCGATATTCATAAGAGAAATTGGCCTGTAGTTCTCTTTCTTTGTAGGATCTTTTTGTGGTTTAGGTATTAGCCTAATTGTGGCTTCAAAGAATGAGTTGGGCAGTGTCCCTCTGTCTCTATTTTGTGGAATAGTTTGAAAAGTATTGGTGTTAGGTCTTCTTTGAAGGTTTGGTAGAATTCTGCACTAAAACCATCTGGTCCCGTACTTTTCATGTTTGGGAGGCTTTCTATAACCCCTTCCATTTCTTTAGGGGTTATCGGACTATTTAGCTGATCTACTTGATGCTGATTTAATTTTGGTATTTGATATCTGTCTAGGAAATTGTCCATTTCCTCCAGATTCTCCAGTAGTTTTGAGTATAGACCTTTGTAGTAGGATCTGATGATCTTTTGAATTTCCTCAGTTTCTGTTGTTATGTCTCCCTTTTCATTTCTAATTTTGTTTATTTGTATACTGTCTCTGTGTCCTTTGGTTAGTCTGGCTAAGGATTTATCTATCTTGTTGATTTTCTCAAAGAACCAGCTCCTGGTCTTGTTGATTCTTTGTATGGTTCTCTTTGTTTCTATTTGATTGATTTCAGCCCTGAGTTTGATGATTTCTTGTCTTCTACTCCTGCTGGGTAAATTAACTTGTTTTTCTTCCAGGGCTTTAAGGTGTGCCGTTAAGCAGCTAGTGTATGCTCTCTCCAGTTTCTTTTTGGATGCACTTAGAGCTATGAGTTTTCCTCTTAGCACTGCTTTCATTGTGTCCCATAGATTTGGGTAGGTTGTACCTTCATTTTCATTGAATTCTAAAAAGTCTTTGATTTCTTTTTTTATTTCTTCCTTGACCAAGGTGTCATTGAGTAGAGTATTGTTCAGTTTCCATGTGTATGTGGGCTTTCTGGTGTTTTTGTTGCTATTGAAGACCACTCTTACTCCATGGTGATCTGATAGGAGGCATGGGATTAGCTCGATCTTCTTGTATTTGTTGACATCTGTCTTGTGACCAATTATATGGTCTATTTTGGAGAAGGTACCATGTGGAGCTGAGAAAAAGGTATATTCTTTAGCTTTAGGATGAAATGTTCTATATATATATCTGTTAAATCCAATTGGTCCAGAGTTTCAATTAGTTTCACTGTGTTCCTGTTTAGTTTCTGCTTTCCTGACCGGTCCATTGAGGAGAGTGGAGTGTTGAAGTCACCCACAATTATTGTGTTCGGTGTAATGTGTGCTTTAAGCTTTAGTAAGGTGTCTTTTACGAATGAGGGTGCCCTTGCATTTGCAGCATAGATGTTCAGTATTGAGAGCTCTTCTTGGTGGATTTTCCCTTTGGCCAGCAATAAGTGACCTTCTGGGTCTCTTTTGATGATTTTAGGTTGGAAGTCAATTTTATCTGATATTAGAATGGCTACTCCAGCTTGTTTCCTGAGACCATTTGCTTGTAAAATTGTCTTCCAGCCTTTTACTCTAAGGCAGTGTTTGTCTTTAACACTGAGATGTGTTTCCTGTATGCAGCAAAATGTAGGGTCCTGTTTCCATATCCAGTCTGTTAATCTATGTCTTTTTATTGGGGGAATTGAGTCCATTGATGTTAAGAGATATTAAGGAATACTAATTACTACCTCCAGACATTTTTGAAATTATATTTATTTATTTTATTTATTTTTTATATTCGAGAGGTTACCTTCTTTTGGGTTTGATGAGAGGAGGTTTCTATCTTGCTTCTTCCCAGGTGTAGTTTCTGTCCTTGTCTTGGTGTTTTCCCCTTATTATCCTTTGTAGGGCTGGATTTGTGGAAAGATATCATGCAAATTTGGTTTTGTCATGGAATACCTTGATGTCTCCAACTATGGTGATTGAGAGCTTTGCTGGGTAAAGTAGTTTTGGCTGAAGTTTGTGTTCTCTTAGAGTTTGCATTATATCTGCCCAGGATCTTCTAGCTTTCATGGTCTCAGGTGAGAAGTCTGGTGTTATTCTGATAGGTCTTCCTTTATAAGTTACTTGGCCTTTTTCTCTTGCTGCCTTTAATATTCTTTCTTTGTTTAGTACATTTGGAGTTTTGATTATTATGTGACGGGATGTATTTCTGTTCTGATCCAGTCTGTTTGGGGTTCTATATGCTTCTTGTATATTCATGGGCATCTCTCTCTTTAGGTTGGGGAAGTTTTCTTCCATAATTTTGTAGAAGATATTTGCTGGCCCTTTAACTTGTAAATCTTCATTCTCGTGTATACCTATAATCCTTAGGTTTGGTCTTCTCATTGTGTCCTGGATTTCCTGGATGTTTTGGGTTACATCCTTTTTGCATTTAGTATTTTCTTTGACTGTTGAATCAATGGTTCCTATGGTATCTTCGGCTTCTGATATTCTGTCTTCTATCTCTTGTATTCTATTGTTGATATTTGCATCTATGGCCCCTGATTTCTTCCCAAGGTTTTCTATCTCCAATGTTGTCTCCCTCTGTGATTTCTTAGTTGTTTCTACTTCTGTTTTTAGTACCTGGATGGATATGCTCAGATCTTTCGCTTGCTTGATTGTGTTTTCATGTATTTCTTTAATAGATTTTTGTGTTTCCTCTTTCATAGCTTCTACTTGTTGGCCCACGTTCTTCTGTATTTCTTTAAGTGATTTTTGTCTTTCTTCCTTATTGTCTTCTTCTTTTTGATCCATCTTCTCCTGCATTTCTTGAAGTGATTTTTGTATTTGCCTTGTAAAGGCTTCTAACTTTTGATCCATTTTCTCCTCTATTTCTTACGAGATTTTTCTATGTGTTCAGCTACCAGCATCCTGACCATTGATTTTATATCCAAGTCTTGTTTTTCTGGTGTTTTGGGGTATCCAGGGCTTCCTGTTGTTGGCGAACTGGGTTCAGATGCTGTCATGTTGCCTTGATTTCTGTTAGTGACATTCCTTCTTTTACCTTTTGCCCTCTGGTTATTTCTGGTGTTAGTTGACCTTGTTGTCACTGGCTAGTGTTTGAATCTCCTGTGAGGCTTGGCTTACCTGTTGTTTCTCTACTTGTGGTTATGCGTGATTGCTGCTCAAAGGGATCACAAGCTGGCTGCCACCTGCTGACTTTGTGCATGGCCTGAGGTCTCTGGAAAGTGTGGGGGAGTGCAGCAGAGCCTCAGCAGGCGCTGCTGGGCCTGCCTAGTAGTGAGAGCCTAGCAGATCCCTCCACACGGTAGCCCCTGATGGAATCTGTCTACCTGTGTTTTTCCAGCTGTGTTCTGGTTGCAATATGGAGGCCTGCTGCTATCGCTGGTCTGGGGTCCTGGGGAGCTGGGTGGTTCCGGCTGCCTCGGTGCAGGGCCTGAGCTTGCAGGGATGTGCGTGCGGCAGAGCCTAGGCGCCCTCCACTGGGCCTGCCTGGGGTTGAGAGCTTAGCAGATCTCCCTGCTCTAGCCCCAGATGGAGTCTCTACCTGCACCTTTCCAGCTGTGTCCTGGTTGCAATATGGAGGCCTGCCACTATCGCTGGTCCGGGCTCCTGGGGAGCTGGGTGGCTCTGGCTGCCTCGGTGCACGGCCTAAGCTCGCAGGGACGTGCGGCAGAGCCTAGGCGCCTGGGCCCGCCTGGGGGCGAGAGCTTAGCAGTTCCCCGATATATTCTTTATTTACATTTCAAATGATTTCCCCTTTCCTGGTTCCCCACTCCTAGAAAGTCCCACAAGCCCTCTCCCTTCCTCCTGTTCCCCAGTCCATCACCTTCTGCTTCCCTGTCCTGGTATTCCCTTACACTGCTGCATCAAGCCTTGCCAGGACCAGGGGACTCTCCTTCCTTCTTGGGCATCATTTGATATGTGAATTGTTTCTTGGGTATTCCGAGCTTCAGGGCTAATATCCACTTATCAGTGAGTGCATATCATATGTGTTCATTTGTGATTGGGGTACCTCACTCAGGATGATATCTTCCAGTTCCATCCAGTTGTCTAAGAATTTCATGAAGTCATTGCTTTGAATAGCTGAGTAGTACTCCATTGTATAAATGTACCACATTTTCTGTATCCATTACTCTGTTGAGGGATATCTGGGTTCTTTCCAGCTTCTGGCTATTATAAATGAGGCTGCTATGAACATAGCATGTGTCCTTATTCCATGTTGGAGAATCTTCTGGGTATATGCCCAGGACTGGTATAGCTGAGTCCTTAGGTAGTACTATGTCCAATTTTCTGAGGAACCACCAACCTGATTTCCAGAGTGGTTGTACTAGCTTGCAATCCCACCAGCAATGGAGGAGTGTTCCTCTTTCTCCACATCCTCTCCAGCATTCGCTGTCTCCTGAGTTTTTGATTTTGGCCATTCTGACTGGTGTGAGGTGGAATCTCAGGGTTGTTTTGATTTGCATTTTCCTGATGACTAAGGATGTAGAACATTTCTTTAGATGATTTCCAGCCATCCAACATTCCTCAGTTGAGAATTCTTTGTTTAGCTCTGTACCCCATTTTTAATAGGGTTATTTGGCTCTCTTGAATCTAACTTCTTGAATTCTTTGTATATATTGGATATTACCCACCTATGGGATGAAGGATTGGTAAAGATCTTTTCTCAATCTGTTTGTTGTTGTTTTGTCCTATTGCCAGTGTCCTTTGCCTTACAGAAACTTTGCAATTTTATGAGATCTTACTTGTCAATTCTTGATCTTACAGCATAAACTATTGGTGTTCTGTTCAGGAAAATTTCTCCTGTTCCTATGTGCTCAAGGTTCTTTCCCACTTTCTCTTCTATTAGGTTCAGTGTATCTTTTTTTTTTTATGTGGAGGTCCTTGACCACTTGGACTTGAGCTTTGTACAGGGAGATAAGAATGGATCAATTTGCATCCGTCTACATGTTGACTGCCAGTTAACCCAGCACCACTTGTTGAAAACGCTGTCTTTTTTTCCACTGGATGGTTTTAGCTCCTCTGTCAAAGATTAAATGACCATAAGTGTTTGGGTTCATTTTTGGGTCTTCACTTCCATTCCATTTATCTGCCTGCCTGTCATTGTACCAATACCATATAGTTTTTATCACTATTGCTCTGTAGTATAGCTTGAGGTCAGGGATGGTGATTCTTCCAGAGGTTCTTTTATTGTTATGAATAGTTTTAGCTACCCTGGGTTTTTCTTATTCCAAATGAATTTGCAGATTGCTTTAACTCTATGAAGAATTGAGTTGAAATATTGATGGGGATTGCATTGAATCTGTAGATTGCTTTATATAAGATGGTCATTTTTACTCCATTAACTCTTCCAATCCATGAGTATGGGAGATCTTTATATCTTCTGAGATCTTCAGTTTCTTTCTTCAGACTTGAAGTTCTTGTCATACAGATCTTTCACTTGTTTGGTTAGAGTCACACCAAGGTATTTTATAATATTTGTGACTATTGTGAAGGGTGTCATTTCCCTAATTTCTTTCTTAGCCTCTTTATCCTTTGAGTATAGGAAGGCTACTGATTTATATGAGTTAATTTTATACTCAGAAACTTTACTGAAGTTGTTTATCATGCTTAGGAGTTCTCTGGTGGAATTTTTGGGGTCAGTTAAGTATACTATCATATCATCTGCAAATAGTGATTCTTTGACTTATTCCTTTGCCAGTTTGTATCCCTTTGACCTCCTTTTGTTGTCTAACTGCTCTGGCTAAGACTTTGAATACCATATTGAACAGGTAGGGAGAGAGTAGACAGCCTTGTCTTGTCCCTGATTTCAGTGGGATTGTGTTGTTTCTCTCCATTTAGTTTGATGTTAGCTAATTTTTCTGTATCTTAAAGACAGTGATATATTTTGTTTTTACTTGTTTAGTTTGAATATTTTTAACCCCAGAGATAATGAAAAGTGTCTACTGCTATTTATTATTTGTCATGCAATTGATTTATTTACAATGAATTAAAACTCAATTAAAAGCAGCATCTTCAAGGAAAGTATATTTGGCCCATAGAAAGAAAGAAAGAAAGAAAGAAAGAAAGAAAGAAAGAAAGAAAGAAAGGAAGGAAGAAAGATAGATATTATATATAAATATATATGTAGACAGACTACTACAAAGGCCAAGAGCAAACTTCTTTGGACTAACTATGCTCAGGTGAATTCACTGAACATTCCGTTCTTCCTTAAGAAGACAAAAGTCTCTTAAGAGTACATGGTTAGTTTTCATTTACAAACATCTATATAAACTTTCTTCTTACTCAGCAATGCTCTAAACAAAGGATCCTATTGGGGTCCTTCTGTGTTATCAAGGATAAGTGCTAATCATTCATATTGAATCATCTGGGCATAATCTAAAAACATGTCACACTTACTGAAATTTTTAGCCAGGGAGTATGTATTGATATTTAAGAACAGAGCACAAAGACTAAGTTTTGCATCATCTTGTTTGCTTTTAGGAAATACTTTGTAGTACAGTAGCCATATGTTTGCTTTTGTGTCAATCTCACAGTCTAGGTAAATTGTCAAAAAGGTCACAAACTGAAAGGGTTTGTGGAAATAAACACATGCAGAGGTTAGGCTTGAGATAATATTTTCAAGAGATAGAATTTAATGACTTCTTATTCCACTGGAAAGTCAATATCATAGACTCCAATTAAGACAGTACTCAGTGTATAAAGCAAAGAGCTACTTTCACTTTAAAGAAAGAATTCATTACTCTACCTAATGACTTCAAATCCTCTTCAGTTATGCATTGAAATAAAAAAGGTTTCTCATCTTCAAAGTCAAGTTCAATAATACATAGGCTATAAGACAAATTGTCATCCAAGATTAACATATATGTTTGTAACTGAGGTAAGGCTATTGCTTTTAAGGACATTCAATGTCTTTTGAAAAATTTTTCAACAAGATCAAACTGCACAAGACCAGATTTAGAAGTGAATTTGTGCCCTATAACAATTTATAAAAACTTGTACTGACAGACAATAAAATATGAATAGCTTTATAACTATGTTCAGCTCATGTTATAATAAATAATTTAGAACATTTCATTTGGAATTTTAAAATAATATAGAATATCTTACATCAAAAGTTTTAAACAATAAATTATATCTAAATATCCTTACTGTTAGTTTTAGAAAAGATTTTGAAGTACAATCTTTATCATATAAAAGAACTAATATTTCAATACTTTTTGGTTTTGCTGCTAAATAATAACCAAGTTTACAAGCAAAATATACATTTACAAGGTTATATATTCCAAATTCCACAAAATTTTTACTAAGATAGAAAGGTATTCTTGAGAATTTAAAACAAGTTTTTTTTTTTTTTTTTTTTTTTGGTTTTTCAAGACAGGGTTTCTCTGTATAGCCCTGGCTGTCCTGGAACTCACTCTGTAGACCAGGCTGGCCTCGAACTCAGAAATCCGCCTGCCTTTGTTTCCCAAATGCTAGGATTAAAGGTGTGTGCCACCATGCCCGGCTCCTAAAACAAGTTTCTTAATAATAATGTTTATTCCCCCCAAAGAACTCTTTGGGAGATAGATTCCTTTCACATTCATTTTATTTTTATGTATTTTTTCAAAACTATATTTTATGTGTTATTTAAAAGTAATTTGTAGACATAATGAACCACTACAAGATGTCAACTGTATCAAATTATGATCTATAAAATGTTAATCTTTTTTCTTGATGTAAAAATATAGATAATTTCAGTCACATTTTAAATGAAATATGAATGTGGGGTTGAGTACTGAGTATCTAGTTTTTTTGGTTTTTTTTTAATTTTCTCTTTAAATGTGTAATTTTTTTTATTTTCTATATTCTATGTTTACATTCCAAAGCTTTTCCCCTTTCCCAATTACCCCCCACCATATGTCCCATAATTCCTCTCCCCCCCTGCTATTCCCCACTCATTCCCCCCCCCCATGATTTTAAGACAGGGTTTCTCTGTGTAGCCCTGGCTGTCCTGGAACTCACTCTGTAGACCAGTTTCTCAAACTCAGAAGTCCACCTGCCTCTGCCTCCCAAGTGCTGGGATTAAAGGCGTCGCCACCACTACCTGGCTAGTGTCTAGATTTTTAAGTAAGCAAATCTAAGTGATTCTGTGAGGGCTAATTGATAAGCCTATAAAAATCAATTCTGATGTGGACTAGTCACCAAGAGCTAGAAAGAAAAGTTTCCTTTGATTCTTCTTAGTAAAAAAAGCAAATTTAGCAGAAAAGGAGAGATGATTTTGACAAGCATAAATTTAAAGCTGAAGCAATGTCAGATAATTTTTATAAAGATTGAAAAATTGATAACTAATTTTCAATCAAAATTTAAACTGCACTTCAGAATTATAGAATATTTTAAAATGTCAATTTAAAAAAGTGAGCATCCTAATGGTAAGCAAGACTAAGTGTTTGAAAAACAATCCACTCATGCATTATAAAAGCTTAGCACAAAAATATGTTTCACTTACTTTGAAATAGCCAAGTAAATACTAACACAATTACAAAGTATAGAAAAGAAGCTTGTTTTCATATCAACTATAGTAAATCTTCTTGAAGTTAGTAAACGTAAAAATAATCTCTAGTACAACTGGTAGTAAATAGAAGGTAATGAATCCATTTGGAGATCACTTTTAAATAATGAATGAAAGATAATTAGGCAAATAGAGGTAGGTCTGTTTGTTTACCTTTATAAGTTTAATAGACCATTGAGTTATTCTATAAGTATTTATTGAATACAAGTCACTGAGTCACTTATTTAAAGAGATATTGATTGACCACCTACTATGTCTCAGACATTATGTAGACTCAGAGGATAGAGTAGTAAATTGCATAAAGGCAAATCAGCTCTTATTGTCTTTCAGATTCTAGAATGGGTGACAAATAATAAAAAGTGCATGCAGGTTAATACTGTGGTTTGTTAAGTGGCTCTGATGCTAAGAAGAAATTGAGTAAATATGGATAGAAAACACTGCATGGCTATCATTTTAAATAGGCCAACCAAAAGGCAACCCAAAGAGAAGGCAGTGTCTGAGTCATCATGTGTATCACATACGTTGTTTGGAGTTATGTGTTCAATCAATGGAAATTATATTGAACAGAAAATGGAAGTGACTCATTCAGTAAGGATAAAGGATATCCTATGGTTCTTAAGCTCTCTCTCTCTCTCTCTCTCTCTCTCTCTCTCTCTCCTTTATCTGCCCAAAGCCTAGCTCTTAGCCACCTAAGCACAGCAAGTGTAATACTGGTAAAAATGCTTGGGCATTTTTTTCCTGCTGCTTTTGTCCAGGAAGTTTTTCCTCTAAGAATTCACCTCAAGCACACCATTCACCCTCACATTTTATTGGCTTCAATCTCCCCCACCTTCCTAAACAAGAGAATTCTTATAATTGGCATAGACAAAACATTTAGAGTCACTGGCTGATAGATCAAATAAGGGGAGAAGTTACATTTAAAGTCAATCTTCCTGTAATCTCTTTTTGTTCTCTCTTGTTTTACAATACTTACAGTCAGTAACACATAAATACTGAAACTAAAGCTAGAATACAAAGTTTGGACATTTGTCTTTAACAATGCAGCAATTTTAAATTAATAATATTTCAAAATTTTACTTATGAAAAATTAAAGATAACTTGGTTCTGTCTGCTGTCAGTGGAAAATGTTTTCCAAGATGAACATGTTTTATTAAGTTTAAAATGCATGCATGTTTAGTAAATATTTATGTTACATATAAAGTGATTACCTACCATTTATATCACATTTTGCACCTATGTCTTGAGACACTTCAGTGACTTAATTACTTCAGTCAAGTTCTCAATATGTAACGTTGGAAAAGAAGATGTCTATGAAGCTAGGACCATCTTAAAATTCAGGCATGAATTTCAGTGTTTGCTAATGAAGTTTCCTTAAGTATCACTTTCTGGGTGTTCTTCAGACATTCCAGGCTCAAATATGTGTTTTGTTTTGTTTTGTTTTGTTTTGTTGTTGTTTGTTTGCTGGGTCCAGCATAGTCATGGAACGAATAACATGTCATGGTTCCTGTTCCCAGAGCAGAGCCAGCAAGATGTGGTCTCCTCATGTGCTGATGGTAGCTGTAGGCATAAGCCTTATTTGCAGAATACTGTATATACTTGTCTTTACATTCCTCCTTTGATGAAGGTTCTCCTTGCCAAGGTTAATGATTCCATGACAATAAGAAACTGCATGACTCCAGGAAGCAAGACTCACGGTCTCTGAGACACTAAGACCTTCAGAACAACCCTTTAGGCTATGGGAAAGAACTCTGAAGACATGAGTTCAAGAATACATAAATCAGTCTGAGAACAGTTCTTTATAGGGTTTCTCAACTATGAAAAATAAAAGGATGCAATATGAATTATACGAGGGGTTTCACAGACCTGAAAAAATTAGAGGTGCTAATGAGCCAGCTTTGTTAGAAAGATATTAAGGAAGGAGATGAGAATTAGGGAATGGCAATCTCAGGGCAAGATCCCACCAAGCTAAACATATTGTTTATGTTTGCAGTTGAACAAGGAATAGTTTGGACTTTTCTCTTTTTTTTATGGTTTTTTGGATTTGGTTTTTTTGAGACAGGGTTTCTCTGTATAGACCTGGCTGTCCTGGAACTCACTGTGTAGACCAGGCTGTCCTCGAACTCAGAAATCCACTTGCCTCTGCCTCCCAGAGTGGTGGAATTACAGGTATGTGCCACCACCGCCCAGCTAAAATAGTTTGGACTTTTAATCTGGAATAAACTGCAATCCAGATGGAGGAGGGCACAGTTGTGATTCAGATATGTTGAGGCTGGAAGACAAAGGCTTTTGATCCAGATCTTGAGAAATAGTGGCCATGAAAGGCTTAGGCCAAGGCTTGGTGGTACATGCCTTCAGTCTCAGCATTCAGAAGATAGAGCCATGCAGATCTCGGAGTTCAAGGTCTGTCTACAAGGCAAGTTCCAGGACAACCAATCTTGGGCAGTGAAGGAGTTGGAAACAGAAAGCTGGTGATAATGTAATAGAACAAGAGGAGCATGTTCCATCTCTAGCAAGCAGTAGAACTCAGCAATTTTGACCATTGATCATATGATCCTAACTTTACAGTCAAGGTGCTAAGGTTATGAAATGCTGATTCATGGGATAATCAAATGAGAACCTGGGGTAAATGATTGAATTGATATGCAGTTCCTAAGGAAGTAGCTTATGCAAAATGAAAGACTGGACTTTGAACTGCAAAAGAGTTATCTAGATAGCAGAGAACTATCTAGAGCAGAAGACAAAGCTGCCCATCAATGACTCTGAGTCCTTTTTCTGCTGATCCCAAATACCCCTTCTTTAGGACCCCATCCAGGCCAAGGTAAGCTGCACCTTGATATGTGTTTGTTTTTGTTTTTCAAATTTAGTTTTATTCCTGTTGAAAATCATTTCAACAGTTCAGGAGCACAGTTCAGTAGGTAAGGCACCTGAAGCACAATGGGAAGGATCTAGCATCAATCTGAATCAATCGCTAGTATTTCCCAAAAGCTAGCATGGTAGCAAATTTGTAAGCCTGGTGTTTTTATTAAGAATATGGAGGTAAAGCCGGGCAGTGGTGGTGCACGCCTGTAATCCCAGCACTTGGGAGGCGGAGGCAGGCGGATTTTTTAGTTCAAGGCCAGTCTGGTCTATAGAGTGAGTTCCAGGACAGCTAAGGCTATACAGAGAAACCCTGTCACAAATAACTTTAAAAAAGAATGTGGAGGTAGAGATGGGAAAATCCCAAGAACCTCAGGAGTCCACTAATCAATTATAAGACTCAAACAGAGACCCTGATTCAAAAAATGTTGAAGGACCTCTGTCACATACACAGGTCCACACTCACACACATAAATAAGCGCATATATATCATAAGCTCATACCGTAAGACCCGAAAGAAAAAACGGGGGCACCCCAGCACCCCACGCCTCCGAAGCCGGCACCCCAATCACACAGGAGAAACAGTCTTGATGCAAATAGCAAGAGGGATTTTAATTCCAGAGCTCTGGGAGTCACAGTCTTACCATGCAGGGTAAAAGAGTGAGCTACGCTGGTAGAATCGGATTGGCTTTTATAGGCTTATAACAGAACCCACCTACCACAAACTTCTAAGCCAATCAGCTCAAACCATCCAAGCCCGTGCTCTGAGAACCAATCAGCCTCCCACAGAAGCCAGATGAACTAGTTAAGTCATTTCTGCTTACGTGGCCACCACACACAGGGTCGCACCAGAGTTACACAGCGTCAATACGTAATTCCCATTACGCATTTCCTGTTACAAGGCCAGGATTATGTATTCAAAGCCCACCCTCCCCTACTGGCAGTAGGTGTTGGGGACCTAAGCACCCCCAGGCATGAGCTCCCCCGTGGTGATTCTGCCAGCCCCAGCTGTGTTTGTCCTTGCCATAACCACTCCACGGAGGCAAGATGGGAAAAAATGCCAGGGACACTCCCAGAGGTTCGTGGCCAGACCCTGGAGGCAGGTATGATGTGTGCATACTTCCAGGCCAACAAAGAGTGGACTGAACCTCTGCTCCTTTGGGGTTACCCAAGACTCAGGCACGGGGTATTACTAGCCTGCAACCTTATCCTTTCAATACATGCACACAGATAAAAATAAATAAGTCATTTGGTGGTAGATGTCTACTGAACTTGTTCTCCTTTGAAAATCACCAGGGTTTTAGTCTTGTCAGTTCTACTACTAATTAACATCAAAGTAATCTTTTCAGGAATTGATGAGAAATGCTTTGTTTTAAATTCACCCATCAACTTTCATTTTTGTAATTGTGGTCATATAAAACATTGTTTTAAATTCCATAATATTCCAAGATGTCTTTCACCCTCTGAAAATAATAAAATCATGGTTTTATGGAAAGAACAAGATTCCTTTGAAAAGAAAGAGACACTATAGAACATGGCAAAACTGAGCCTTCTGCATTTGGGAGTGTGAGTCTGTGCATTTCACACAGCAGCCTTGGAGCAGACTGAAAAGATTGAAATCAACTGGCTTATTTCCTAATCAGTATGCTAAGAACCTGTCAGTCCATCTTAAATCAGAAAAAAAAGCATTGAGCAGAAAAAGAATATAAGATTTTTAATAATTGGGCTCATGCACTGCTGAGTTAGCCTCACTGTCATCCTCTTCATGGAGAACTGAAACTGTGAGGAAACTACTGTCTCTTACTAATGCTCCTCTGAGAACAGGAGACTCTTTTGACAGAGAAGAACCATGGAAGCTGATTTCAACTTGAGATATTCCAAATTTGAACAAACCAAATTCAAATGTTCTTATTGTCACTAAAGAGGCCTCTGCCATTGAAATGTGCTTTACCAATGAAAGAAACAGATTCTGTGGAAGCACTTTTCATAATTCACAGGCAGGGATATCTTGCCAGGTCACAAGAAATGGATTCTCTAAAAGGCGGAATTATAAATGAAGAGCCTTCAGTGGTCATTCTGGCTTCGGAAAGCTCCACAACATTCTGTGTATAAACTAAGGAGCAAAAATGTGAAGTTTATCCTTGTCTGGTACAATCCATTCTGCTCTGGTACTTTCTACTTCTGGTCTGTCGTACCTCAATAGCTTGTGACAGATATCTCTTTGCCATTGACTGGATAGATTCTCATGCTACACCTTCCCTGCCATGATGGAGCAAAATCTCTCTTGAGCTACACTAAGCTAAGCCTTTCATTCCTTCATTGTCTGTCAAGTTTTTTGACAACTACAATGCAAATGAACCCTGCATCTTCCTGGAAGATGCTGAACTAGGGATGGATTGAGGGACTGATCTCTACTTCTTTGTAGCTTCCTGAGTTGCCTCCAGACTTATAATTATCTTCCTATAACTTTCTTCTGATTAGGACAAGGAAATTCCTTAAGGACAGAAACTAAGTCTCACTCATCCTATATTTTCTGTAGTAACTGTGTCACTAATAATGTGGTTTCATGGGTACAAACAGGATGTTTAATGCAATAAATTGTTGGGTAAATGAATGAGAATTCGTGACCAGAAAAATATGACATGTTTCTTGACCAGAAAAATCACGTTTCTTCTGATGAAGTAGAAGGGAATGAAATAAAGAATGTGGATCAGTAAGGACCATAATAGAAAACTGAAACATCTCTAGATATGTATTGTAGGGAGGATGTAATGCAGGGGTTTAGGTTCCCTGGGAGCAAAGGTCAGGTAGGGTCTAATATTTGAGTAATGAGATGATCCATTAGAGCAACTCAAGCTAGATGTGACACCTCAAGGTTTTACTGTCTGCAACAGAATAAACAATGAAAACAGGGCTATGCAGGGTCAGGAGGAATCAAAGACTGAGTCACTGCCTAGGCATCCCAGAGGAATGTATATCTTACCCCTGTGTATCGGTGAACTGAAAGGTTGCCTGGGAAAGAACTATAAACAGAAAGGTCCTGCATGAAAACAGAGAAAAGAACCTTAGGTATGGCCTTAGTTAAGGGTTCTGAGGAGCGTCCTGGTGCTGAGGTCTTCTGGCCCCATAAGGAGGGTACTGATATACATAGCAATGTGGGGATGGGTGTATAGGAAGATGCTCTAATCAGTTTTACTTATTTGCAGAAAATCATATTGCATAGGTTATGCTATAGGGCTGGGCTGGGAGGCTAGCTTCTCTGAACAGCTTTCTTTACTGTTAGGACTGGCAGTGATCGACTCTGAGCGTTCACAAGAAGCGTTTATTCAGAAGTGGAGTTGGATTCCTCACAAGAAATCCTCTTGCATTCAAAACATCAACTATTGAACTGTATGTCTATAGATTAATAAATAAGTAAATATGTAAATAAATAAGTAAATAAATAAATAAATAAATAATAGTGACAGTCTCAGCTGCCTGAACCACAGAATTGAATAGAAGATGAGAAAAGCTCATGACTGCTTCTGTTGAGGCATTTGGATTAGCTGCTTCTACTCAGAAAGAAACCACTGGCTTCTGCATCTTTATAATTTGATACATCTTACATGGAAAATGTGCTGGAATCTTAATCAGAACCCTTTAGTGGGATGTTCATAAACATTTTTCCAGGATGACATTTTCTCCCCTTCTCCCTCCCTTCTCTCTATCCTTCACTCCCCACTACCACAAACTCCATTTCTGTTCACATGTCACAATTACAGTTCCAGCAAAGCAGTGGGCCCAGAACAGGACAAAGTAGCTGCTTTCCTAATGATTCATGAACTTCCCCTACTTTTTAAAAAGTCTACTTGCAAAATCTCAGCAAGAAACTATAAACAGTTACTGTTTTCAAATTCTCATCTCTGCCTTTAGGAATTCATTCTATACAAAAAAGAAGAGTGGTTATCAGCAACAATCTAAACACCCATCACCAAGGGGAAGTTAGACAGAAATCAGATGGGTCTGAAAGCAGGGATGATAGACAATCACTAAAGTGAGACATTAGAAAGACATTCTTAGACAAAAATCTGTTCTATAGTATTGAGGATGTTTTGTAAAATAACATACATATTACTTCTACTTATACAGAAATACAGGTAGAGGGAGAAGCTTCCAAATGGTAATAGACTACTTCTCTAAGTAAAGGTATTTTAGGCCCCTATTCTTACCACATTTTACTTTTAAAAAACTTTTTATGATTTTATTTTATTTTTCACAAAGCACCATGATCAATAGGTTTTATTTTCATAAAAATCTTGAGGAACACATTTGCTGTTCTAGTTTATAGATTTAAATAAAACTTCCATGTATAATTAAATGATTCTCTAGTGTTCCAGCTACAGCACTCAGGGGAGTAGGCCTCACACCTCACCTGGGAAGTACAGCAGGGTTAACTCTGTTGGCCGAGGCACCCATGCAGTGGCTCTACCCAAAGAGTGAGATCTGGCCCTGCTATTTGTCTGCCCTGAAATGGTGGGGTCAAAAGGGAGATGCCCTCTTCCCAATGGCACCTTGACCCTCACTACCTATGGCAGATAGGAGATCATGAAATGGGTCTCTGTTCCTCACCACCAACACCACTCAGGACAGAGGGGCCTGCACCTGGTAGGAGAGACAACCTAGCCCCACAGCTGTTGCAGCACTTAGGAAAGTGGGTCCTGAATCTCACCTGGGCAGCACAGGAAGGCTGGCCTGGAGGGCAGGAGCATGGATCAGCCATCCTGGGGTCTTGAGAGAAGGAGGGAGGTAGCTCTGTCTCTTACCTGCTGCAACATTGGGTGGGCCATCCAGGGCAGGGCAGGAGAGCTTTCCCTGGTGGTTGTGGGTGAGCTGGTGAGATGAACATCTTTCATATGTCTCAGGCTCAAATCGAAGGCTTTGAATTGACCCACACCAAAATCTACCTCATCAACGAACTGTTAGATTACATGAAGGGCCTGGTCATACTGTTCTAAATCTATGGCCTTCCATGGCACAGGGCAAAAGAAAGATGTCCAAGAGGAGTGCCAATGAGGTTACAGTATTGATAGTGTAGCAGGAGCCACAGTCCACAAATCAGAACAACGGCTCATGTAGTGAACATTTGTAAGCAAAGAAGTGTGGACAAGAGGGTATTCTGTATATTCTGCTATATACTACAGCTTTGGGGAGTTTGTTTTTCTCTGTTTGGGAGAAAGTTACAAGGGTGGAGAATGGGTTTGAGGGGAGGAGGAGATGAGTGGGACTGGGATGCCTGATGTAAAAGTTACAAAGAACCAATAAAAAGTTTATTTTAAAAAAAGATTCAGGAAAAAATGAAGAAGAAGAAACAAGGGCAGGAGAGGACTCAGTAATGGTTATACGTCTTCAATGAACACAGAACTGACCCAGAGTTAGGAGTGGGAAGACAGAAAAATCTAATAGCATGACCTAAGCAACATTTGTGGAAGAATTACAAAGGGAAGAGAATTGTTGGTGTGCATCCAAACTTGAATTCTCGGATTGCTTTAATTTTGAACAACAACAATAAAACTTACCTTTGATTTCAAACATTTTTCATTATCATCATTTCTTAAGAACATGTATTCATATATAACAAATTTTCCTGAAGGCCTTTTTGATCACTTAGCTCCTGGAGGCAAACATTGTATACTATCAGTTAATTTGCTTCCCAGCTATCTTTACAATGATTAATGACTGGCCATACAGAGAAATTTACCTTTAATTTTTTTTCTCATTAAAACCACACAAGGAATGTTGACGGTACCAATTACACCTGAACAAGCTTCTTGGGCTCAAGAATATTTAAGAGCCATTTTTGGTATGCTCACTCTAGTGAATGGATTTTAAACTAAGTAAAATAAAATTTACAGTAAAAGTACAAGTTTTTACTAAAAAGAAAAAAAAACAGAAATCTAAAACATTAATTTATTAAACTATAAAATTTCCTCTGGACTCAACCAGAACTTTATGGATAAGAACAGAAGACAAGGGTACTATCTTGCTTAGTCTATGTTCTGAGCTATTGATAAACTATTAAAATGCCATTAAGGGATTCCATGTTACACAATATATATAGAAGTCATTGTGATGTCAAGGGAGAGGTATCAAGAAATAGATGTTACCTGTAGTGCCCAACAAAGCTCAGGGTAGAAATCATGTGATCATGATAGTTTTGTCTACCCACCCCCCTAAAACAAAACAAAACAAAAACCCATATACTAACACAAACTTGTACAAGCATAAGATACCTCCTTTCCAATGTTTGGTCCAAGTTGCCAGGTGAGCCCCAAACAATATAGACTATTGTTCTGGACATTGGCATTCACACAAACGTGGAAGAAATGTTGACATTTCACACTTGGAACACAACCATGTGGAGATTGCTTGAAAACATCCCTCCTACAGCCCAGCCTCCATGATACTAGAAAATACTGTGTAAGCTGACAAGGGAGAGAAGCAATTAACAGCCCTACTCAGTAGTGCCACCTATGAACAAAAGCAATGATCACCATGGAAATAAATCTGAAAATGTGCAATAGCTGGCACTTTCGTGTTTGTGGTGACCAATTTTCCGTCTTATTGGATTTAAGGTCCACTCAACAGGAGGTACATCATGCCTGGTACTAAACCTAGCCAACTTCCCGCAGGGAGTGACATCATGGATATTAGATGAGAATCTACTACTGACTCTTTGCTAGACCAGCATTTTTTAAAATACTATTCTAACATCCACACATAAGTGTAGTGACCACCACTCACCCAAGAAACTTCTCTTTGCAGTATACAGAGATGATCACAGAGAACCACAATTGGACAAGATGGTGAGATCAGCAGATTTTTATTTTATTATTTTATTTTATTTTATTTTATTTTATTTTATTTTATTTTATTTTATTTTATTATTTTTGTGAATCCCAGCCACAAGGGATAAATCTTCACCACAGCGTCGGCATCTGTGGCTCAGGGGAAAATCACGGATAAAGGATTGGAAAGATTTTAAGAGTCAGAGGAACAGGAAATCTTCTGTGAAACAGTTTATCTTAGAAATAGCTGCATAAACAGGACCAGAACAATGGCAATATCAATAAACATTCTAACATGAGAGCAGCGAAATCTCATGGAATCCTACAGAACTACAGGTAACTAATGGCTACTAGGGAGAATTAGCCTCTTCCAAGGGTGAGGCACTTAATTGGTTATCCAATACTAAGTGACCAACCTATAAAGCACACATACATAAAGTAAAAAATGAACTAAGTGGGCTATAATTATGTACTTGTGCAAAAGTATATACATACATAACAATAATAATAAAAGAAAAGGTACTATCAAATTGAAATGGGTCATAAAAGTAGTAGTAGGCAGGATTTAGGAGGGGGCTAAAGAGGAAATAGAAGAGGGAAATTAATATCACTATATTTTAACTAAAATATTAGAAGAGCTAGAGGAACAGGGTTTTTCTGTAATACAGTGTCTCCTAGAAATGTCAGAAGCTACATCTATGAAGTCTCAACTGCATGGCTACCTAAACATGATCTGAATAACAACCACACCAACAGACATGATAAGAAACATGGAAGAGGATGCGCAGGAGCTCTAAGTGCTAGACAAAGAGCTGTAGACAACTAAGGAATACTGGGAGAAGGAGAAATAGTCAGGGAAGATCATACTGATAATCCAACACCAAATGGTCAGCCTTGAAGACATATGCATACAAGAAACATGATACAGACTGAACAGGTTCATATATGTATTATATCTGTGAGCCTGTATGCATGTGTGTGTGTATAAGTGTGTGTATATGAATGTGTGTGTGTGTTCATACACAATGTATAACAGCAACTAAAGAAAAGAAACAATGAATTTGAAAGAGAATAAGGGAGAGTACATGGAGGAAGGTTGGAGGAAGAAAAGGAAAATGATGTATTTATATTATAATCACAAAAAATAAAAAATTAAACTATGTATGAGTATATATACTATCATGGGGTCTGCTTAAAGTCAATAGAACTCAAATACCAGACCAATACAGATAACAAAAATTTATTGTAATCAGGCTGTTATTGATCAATCCAGGACTCAGAGCACACTCAAGAGCAGAACTGTAACCCTAAGCTAGAATGATACCATAAACATTTCTGCCAAATAACAGTTACATTTTTCTCGCCAATCAGGATTCAGGAACATTTCCCTATGTTGTACACTTATTCTGTTCTCATTTGGCTTATTAAACTGTGGCGGGATGGCTTGCCTAGCATTCATGTCTCTATTTGACAAGCTGGATCTCAGCTACCCACATATATGTCTCACTCTGCCAGGCAGAATGTCAATTATCCAGGGAGGTCTTGGGAACTTAAACTTTATTTGAACCCTATTCAAAATGAAAGCTTTACTCAAAATAACTTCAGTTTGGTTCCTTCTCACAGTATGGGAATGAAATTTCATAAAGACAGATTTGTCTTTTTCAGTAATATTCATAGTCTGCCAGGGCTCTCTATGTGGCACCTTAATGTAACAGGCAGCTTAAACTCACAAGACATGGCTCAATGTTTCAGAAGCCAAGAAGCAGAAACACCTAGCTCTTTCACACCTTTGCCTTTGAGTCACTCTGTTGTTCTACTGGTGTAGCTGTCCAGCAGCCCTGGATGAACTGGGTTCCTGAAAGGGCGGCTGGGAATGAAAAAGGACAGGGCGGGTGAGAGAAGAATGAAGCCAAGACTAAGGTTTCTGATCAAAGCTCAAAGTTTAATTTTCAGCTCTGCATTTATATAGGGGAAACCCACAGACCCATCCTTTGTTTCAGCTGGATTCTGTTGCTTTGATTCAGTTGGATTCTGTTGCAAAGCAAGTTCAGCTGGTGTCTACTCCTGTAGGAAATTGACTCCACCTGGTTCCTTAAGGTCCAATTGTGGCAAACACATAAGGTCTATTTAGCCTGCTGAAGGGTGGGAAAAGGGCACATACAGGAAAAACCATTCACAAAGATTCTGGCTTACAAAAAGGGAGCTGCACTTGCATACCAAGAGGACAGGAGATGGTAGACATGCCAGTCCTTTCTGTTAGAGACTATGAGGATTTCCTCTAAGGGGTATTATAAAAGTTACTTTTAGTCTATTTTGATATGTATTAGAAATGTACTTGGGTAACAGGTGATCTTCCCTGCATATCTATCACAATAGTCTTCTTTCATTGAATAAAGGTCATCCTATTCTAGACATGAACAATATTATAGGCTGGATTTTGTATTTTCCTATTCAAAAGTTTGTATGTTGTAGTCCTGTGTCCCTATAAGTCAGAAGATAATAACAAATGAGGTTACCTGGTGTTCTTGATCCATGGAATTGCTATACACAGCCACAAGATGTCCCAGTTCACCTGAAACATGGGTACACAGAAGAGACTGCAGTCAATAAATGGAGTCTTCAGCAAGATTCTGACCATATGTAAAACCTTTAGCAAACAGTGGAGGCAGCCATGTCCACAACTAGCCCTGACCTGTGTAGAGAGAGGAAACAGTTTGTGGTTTTAAAATGTTGTATTTATTCCTCTATGAATTCAGCAGTCTATGATCAAAATAGTTTGTATGAAATTCTCAATAAAAACTTCAAAGTAACACACACACACACACACACTCTGTTTCATACACACATACTCACATACTCATATAGATACTTATAAACTCTCTCACATATGCACACAAAGACAGATGCACAAAAGTGACAAATTTGTAACACTGAATGCTTAGTAGGACTTAGTATTTGCTCGATTATTGCCAATATAGAGTTGATCCTGGAGGCTAAGGCCTGTAATTCCAGGTACTCTGAAGGCAGGAAGATCAAAAGCTCTAGCCAAGTCTATGCCACAGAGTGAGTTCAAGGCAGTCTACACAATCTAGTGAAATCTTGTTTGAAAAGGTAAATAGAGGGCTAATAATAGATTAGGACTATAGATGTATCTAGTATGTATGAAACCCTGGGTTCAATTCCAGCTCTTTAAACAAACAAATAAGCAACTATTTGTTTGAAATGAAAGAGAGGGAAGGTTTGGTGAGGCCACCTGCAAGTCAAAGAGATGGGTCATGGGAGACAACAAACATGGAGATTGTTTTATCATGAAGATTGAGCCTTAAAATGCATAAGCTACTACATTTCTACTGAGTATACCTCCCAGTCTGCAGTACTTTTCAAGGAAGCCCTAGCTAGTGGACATGGTCAGTAGTAAGCTGCATTGAAGGTGTACCCAAATTACTAGTCGTGACAACACATACAACATGGTAAGACACAAGTTACAAATAAAATATATAAAATAGTCACATCTTCTCTCGGCTTAGACTTCTAGAGTATCAGGTTTTTCTTATGGAGAAATGATACTACATAAAACACCGAAGCATGCACACCTTAGGTTAGTCATTCTGTTCTTTCATATATCCTTTAACACACACACAACATTTATATTTTTTCCTCTGTTTACCCATGGACAAGAAATGGAAGTAGAAGGTCAGAGTAGAAAAGTGGAAAACAAACACATACTGGGAAAAAGTCCAGCTCATGCAGGGATGGAGAGGAAGCCTGGCATCAGCAACACTTGGCCACTTAATATCTCGCAACCCCAAGTCTGCTGGTTCTAAAACACTGAGACCATGTGTGAGCAATTAAGTAGAGTTCTAATGAGCATTCCAAAATAGTCTACAGAGTTCATTCTGCTCAAATTAAGAGAAATTTCCTCAAGATTGGCTCAACCTATGATGGAAAGAAAATATTAGTAAATATAGTTTCTCATTATTTTTAACGCAATTATCTGAAAATGTACTGTTTAAGCAAACACTAATGGCTACTTAAAGGGTCTATTTCATCTAAATTTATAAATGGCAAGAGGCTTATTGAAACAAATTTATGCCAAAGGGAATGTAACTTGGGAAATGTCGCTGGAATTGGATTTCTAACAAGATCGAGTTGGTATTAATGTATTCCATTCATCAAGTACAAGTTATTCATGTTTCTGAATTACTGCTTTCCTTAAGGAATGTTTCTTAACAGCAGTCAGGATCCAGTACGGAGAGAATGAAGCATCTCCCCTCCTTAGAGAGGCAGGCTGAAGGTGCTACACAATAGAGATGAAATAAATACTTTTTTAAAAAATTATTATTCACAAAAACAATCCCAGAAATTAGAATCATTATTCTCACTTTGTATGCTTTTCTTGGAACAAGCTCCATCAAATTCCCTGGGAAAATAATAAAGATCAAAGGGGCCTCTACAAATAACTTACACTCCTGAGCAAATCCAAATCCAAAAAGCATCTTGTAGAACTTTCTCCAACAAGCTTCAACCTTAGGAGCAACCTTGCTTATCCTTGTTAGACTAGCTTCTCTCGCCTTTGCCTGCTGAATAAACAACTCCCGTGAGACAGATTTTGACTGGCTGTTTATCTACAAGGTGCACACTTTTTATTAAGAAGGCATGAGCCTCTGCCTCGCATATTTTTAATGAAACTGAGATTTCAGTGCCTTCAGATGACGATCTCACTGTACTGGGTGACAGGTGGGGACTGAAACTGGCTGCTTTAGCCTGTTTGTAGAAGCATCCTCAGACTCTTGTGGTTTTCACAGGTACTCTGCTATTCCTGCTCTTGACCTTGATTCCTCCTCTATGACGTATAGCACGTGTTCCTTCTTGTATGATTCCTTTCTTTACCTTGCATTACCCATCTCTTTGTAGCCCATAGATAGTATTTAAAACATGAAAAGATTTGCTTTTGGGACATATGATACCTGGGTTTATAACCTATCCACGGAGCCTGGGAATTATATTGTAGTTACCCCAAAATGTCTACCTGAATTGAATTCAGTTCCAGTACCAATTTTCTGTACTGCCTCATGTGATACAATTCCTCTACAATGACAGTTTCAGGTCTAAATGCTCAGTCTGTGAATGCTATATAATAGTCAATATTCGTATCCTCTCAGACAATACAAAGAAATTCACTTCAATCTGTATCATATCTGTATCTTGATTTCCTGATTTGTAGCCTAAAGTTTTCATTGTTACCAAAATTATTGGATATTTAGGATTTTCCGAATACTGCAAGAGTTATAAACAGCAGTAGTAATTGGCTATAGTTAATATAAAAATAAATAATATATAAAATATTGAGTGTGTCGTTGAGTCAATTTAAATGTGATAAGACGAAGCTTTGGTATGGATCATAACTCAAAATAGCCAGAAGACAACACAGAACAGGTATGGCCAGATAGTGATAAACTTATTTTATCTTATGAGCTTCAGTGAAAGAAAGGGTTTTGTTGACAATTTATTATTCATCTATAAAATATGTGAACATCCTTCCTATAGTGACTGTTTTCCATATCTTTGATAAAACTTTCTAGATACTTTTTTATCAAAGTATTAGCTAGAATGAAAGAAAGAAACAAAGAGAAAGAAAGATACATGGTATATATACAGATATAGAGTGATAGATAATAGATGATAGATATAGACAGATAATAGAGCTAGCTAAACTTTGTATCTTTGCTTTTATATACATTTCTAATGGTTCTTTTGCTTGTTTTATTTTATTATTTATTTTGCAGTACTGAGCAAATAGATCTTGTTGGATGATCTAATTCATTCATTTCTAGACCCTAGAGATCAGAAAGAGGCTACAGACCCCTTCTTTAGAGGCTATGGAAAACAGTCACTATAGGAAGGGTGTTCACATATTCTATAGATGAATAATACATTGTCAACAAAACTCTTTCTTTCAATGAAATAAGTTTACCTGGCCTGCTTTGACATCATCTCACTCTTCAATTGTACCCAATGTCAAAATAGTTGATTTTCAGGAAATATTATAGGGGGAGAAACCAACCTTCCTTGAAATCTCAGAGATTCTCTCAAAACTAAGGAAGATTTTCATTTACTGAGCAATTACTCTGCAGGGCTCTGAGGTAAGTCATTCTCCAGCAATGTCTGATTCACCCCTCAACAGAACCTGGCAAATTTTGAAGCATTCATTCAATTTTCTGTGTAAAGAAAACAAGATTGTATAAACTGTGTGCATTTTACTGCAATATCAGACTATAAACCTTGTTATTCCCTCTCAGATTCCTCTTCTTCTCTTTCTCTCATCCAAGTTTCCATCTATGACAAACTCATTGTTCATAATATTGCATCTACTTTTTTGGCTGGTATCAATGTAAAAAGCTTAGGGGTTTTACTTATATTGTTATTATACTTTACTTATATTGTTATTGTTATTGTTCTAAACACACACACACACAGCCATCACTACCACCACCACCACCACCACCACCACCACCACCACCATTGTGAACACTCTGTGACAGCCTATTTGGTTAAAAAAAAAAAAACAGAAACAGAAAAAAATCATTCCATTCAGGAAAGGAAATTGATTTAGGAAGCTGCAGATGTGACTGAATAGAATCAGAGTGGAGCCTGGAACCTGCTCACAAACAGAAGCTGGACATTGTTAAAGGAGCTTTGCCATTGGTGTTACTCACCCGGAGACAGAGAAAGTAGCAGAGCATCTGTCATCAGCCCTCCCAAAGGCCACTGCCCTAGTTAAGTTGTGTGAACTGGAGCACTCGAGTCTGAGTAATTCAGGCCTCTTATTTCCAGCACATGTCCCCAGTCATTCTTGTCAAAATGGAGGCCATCTCTCGACTCTGAATGTGTCATTTATCTTTTGAAAAATAACCTGTAACTTTCCTCCAGCCAAGTAAAACAGAAAGTGAAAAAGAAATAGTTACATTCCCAGATAAACGTGATTGAATACTTCTGAGCAAAGGACGAAGGAAAAAGAGGGCTGGGCGGCATTAAAGTGAAAGGACCCATTTCTATCCTGCGTCAAGGGTGCTTCTGCTCCCTGCACTATCAGCGATTGCAAACTACTGGCCACGAAGACATTCCAGATGTTGTGAATTAGTAAAGATAACACTTAACGTTCTATGTCATGCTCATCTCCCTGGGACTGGGGGCGGGGCGGAGAACTATAGTTTGTAAAGATTTTGTATTCGAATGCCAGCCAGATCCAAATTGGCATCTTTGATTTCAACTAGAGTTCAGTAGGCAGCCCTGGAGTCTTTCCAGGCCCACTCTACTCCTGCCAGAAATCTGCCTTCTTCCTTTACCTCAGTTATTCTCCCCCACAGCTGAAGCCAATGGTCCCTGTTTAGTACGCCCCAAGGTCTAGGGTAAAGACAAATGTTAATAGGGCAAATGGAAGACATGCTTGAAAATAGAAATTGTTACACTGTGATTAGGGGCCGTGGAGTAAATTCTGGTCGCTGTCTGAGGAACATGGACATGTGATTGGACACCTTTGTCTCTGGTATCTTGTGCTGTGAGGTGAAGGCCAGGACAACACCATTTCATAGTTACCATGATAATCAGATGTGCTAATACAAATGCAAAGCACTTAGGCCAGTCTATAGTACATCCTAGCTAAAGAATGACATGTAAAAAAACGAGCTGGTTAGAATGGTAAAGTAATCCTGCACTCAGGAAGCTGAAGCAGGAGGATTGGAAACTTTCAGCCACTTGCAGGATAGGAAATTCAAGACCAGGCTGGGCTACATAGTGAGATTCTCTCTAGGAAAACAAAAACAAATGCATGAGCTAGAAACAAATAAAAAGTAAAAGTTTGCTTGCATGTGCTATCTCATGTGATTACACTCCAAATATATTTCAGTTTACTGAGTATTCACTCTTAGAAGTCAACGATTTAATTCACTCTCCAAAAACAAACAAACAAACAAACAAAACAAAAAACAAACAAAAAAAACCATAGTCGGTTTGCTTCATGAATTTTACCAGTATATCAATCTTAGCATCACCTTGTTAACCTCCAAATTCTTTGATTTTTTTTTTTTAGTAAAATTATATTACAGATACACGTTTCCAGGGGAATTCTTCATAAGATTTAATTTTGTCCTCTAGATCCATAGTATATCTGTCTGTATCACCAAATTACCAAATTGTCTTGAACTATGTCCTTAATATTTCATAAGGTTTGTATTCATATAGAGAATCTATATTTTCTATTATATCTGTTTAATTCTTGGCTATTGGTGATAGTCTTGTGGAAGAGTCGGGGATAGAATGGAGGAACCTGGAGGGGTTAAGGACACCATGCAAAGGCCTACACAGTCAACTAACCCGGGCCCATGGGGCTCACAGACTGAACCACCAAACTATGATAATGCCTGGGCTGGACCTAGGCCTCCCTGCTCATACATAGCAGATGCGAAGCTTGGCCTTTGTGGGGGTCCCCTAACGGCTGAAGTGTGTGATCTCTGACTCTGTTGCCAGCTATTGGACCCCCGTCCACCAGATTGGACGGGGTCAGTGGGAGAGGACAGGATTTGTTCTGCTGGAGATAGATGTGCCAGAGAGGGAGTGGGGTAGGGGGAGTTGGTAGCTAAGGGGCGATTCCCCTTCTCTGAGGAGAAGGGGAGAGGTTGGTGAGGGGAGGATTTGTAAGGGAGGGACTGGGAGGAGAGGAGGGGGGAGGAGTTGCAATCGGGAAGTAAAGTGAATAAATAAATAATGAAGTCAAAAAACAGAAACAAATATCGAACCCCTAGCCAGACTTACTAAAGGGCACAGAGACAGTATTCAAATTAACAAAATTAGAAATGAAAAGGGAGATATAACAACAGAAACTGAGGAAATTCAAAAAATCATCAGATCCTACTACAAAAACCTATACTCAACACAACTGGAGAATCTGGAGGAAATGGACAATTTCCTCGACAGTTACCAAATACCAAAATTAAACGAGGATCAAATAGATCGTCTAAACAGACCCATAACCCCCAAAGAAATAGAAGGGGTCATAGACAGTCTTCCAACCAAAAAGAGCACAGGACCAGACGGTTTTAGTGCAGAATTCTATCAGACCTTCAAAGAAGTCCTGATACCGATACTCTTCAAATTATTCCACAAAATAGAAACAGAAGGAACACTACCCAACTCATTCTATGAAGCCACAATTACCCTGATACCAAAACCACACAAAGATCCAACTAAGAAAGAGAACTACAGGCCAATTTCTCTTATGAATATCGATGCAAAAATACTAAACAAAATACTTGCCAACCGAATCCAAGAACACATCAAAACGATCATTCACCATGATCAAGTTGGCTTCATCCCAGGGATGCAGGGATGGTTCAATATACGGAAATCCATCAACGTAATCCACTACATAAACAAACTGAAAGAAAAAAACCACATGGTCATCTCATTGGATGCTGAAAAAGCATTTGACAAAATTCAGCATCCTTTCATGCTAAAGGTCCTAGAAAGAACAGGAATTCAAGGCCCATATCTAAACATAGTAAAAGCAATATACAGCAGACCAGTAGCCAACATCAAGGTAAACGGAGAAAAACTCGAAGCAATCCCTCTAAAATCAAGGACTAGACAAGGCTGTCCCCTCTCGCCATATCTTTTCAATATAGTACTTGAGGTACTAGCTAGAGCAATTCGACAACAGAGGGAAGTCAAAGGGATACAAATTGGAAAGGAAGAAGTCAAACTATCACTATTTGCAGATGATATGATAGTTTACTTAAGTGACCCAAAAACCTCCACCAGAGAACTCCTGCAACTGATAAACAACTTCAGCAAAGTGGCTGGCTATAAAATCAACTCAAGTAAATCAGTAGCCTTCCTATACGCGAAGGATAAGCAGGCTGAGAAAGAAATTAGGGAAATGACACCCTTCACAATAGCCACAAATGATATAAAGTATCTTGGAGTGACACTAACCAAACATGTGAAAGATTTATACGACAAAAACTTCAGGTCTCTGAAGAGGGAAATTGAAGAAGACATCAGAAAATGGGAAAATCTTCCATGCTCATGGGTTGGCAGGACTAATATAGTCAAAATGGCAATCTTGCCCAAAGCAATATACAGATTCAATGCAATTCCCATCAAAATCCCAACTCAGTTCTTCATAGAGCTAGAAAGAGCAATTCTCAAATTAATCTGGAATAACAAAAAACCCAGGATAGCTAAAACTATCATCAACAGCAAAAGAACTTCTGGGGGAATCAATATCCCGGACCTCAAGCAATATTACAGAGCAGTGGTATTAAAAACTGCATGGTATTGGTTCAGTGACAGGGAAACGGATCAATGGAATAGGATCGAAGACCCAGAATTGAACCCACACATCTATGGCCAATTGATCTTCGACAAAGGAGCTGAAAACATCCAGTGGAAAAAAAGATAGCCTTTTCAACAGATGGTGCTGGCTCAACTGGAGGTCAACATGCAGAAGAATGAGAATTGATCCACTCTTATCTCCTTGCACTAAGCTCAACTCCAAGTGGATCAAAGGCCTCCACATAAAACCAGACACACTAAAACTAATAGAAAAGAAACTGGGGAAGACCCTTGAGGACATTTGCTCAGGGGAAAAATTCCTGAACAGAACACCAATTGCTTATGCTCTAAGAGCAAGAATAGACAAATGGGACCTCATAAAACTACAAAGTTTCTGTAAGGCAAAAGACACTGTCAAAAGGATAAATCGGCAACCAACAAATTGGGAAAAAATCTTCACCAACCCCACATCCGACAGAGGGCTAATCTCCAATGTATACAAAGAACTCAAGAGGTTAGACCCCAGAAAACCAAATAACCCTATCCAAAAATGGGGTACAGAGCTAAACAGAGACTTTTCACCTGAAGAAATTCGGATGGCTCAGAAACACCTTAAAAAATGTTCAACATCACTAGTCATTAGGGAAATGCAAATTAAAACAACCCTGAGATTTCACCTCACACCAGTCAGAATGGCTAAGATTAAAAACTCAGAAGACATCAGGTGTTGGCGAGGATGTGGAGAAAGAGGAACACTCCTCCACTGCTGGTGGGAATGCAAGCTGGTACAACCACTCTGGAAATCAGTATGGCAGTTCCTCAGAAGACTGGGCGTGATACTTCCGGAGGATCCAGCCATACCACTCCTGGGAATATACCCAGAAGATTCACCAGCATGCAATAAGGATACATGCTCCACTATGTTCATAGCAGCCTTATATATAATAGCCAGAAGCTGGAAAGAACCCAGATGTCCCTCAACAGAGGAATGGATACAAAAAATGTGGTATATATACACAATGGAGTACTATTCAGCCATTAGAAACAATGAATTCATGAAATTCTTAGAGAAATGGATGGAGCTGGAGAATGTCATACTAAGTGAGGTGACCCAGTCTCAAAAGAATACCCATGGTATGTAGTCACTGATAAGTGGATATTAGCCTAGAAGCTTGGAACACCAAAGACACAAATCACATATCAAGTGATGTCTCACAAGAAGAAAGGAGTGGACACTGGTGCTAGAATGGACCAAAACATCATTGTGGGAGAGTACAAGAACAGTAAAGTGGGAGGGGGTGGATGCGGGAGCAGGGGGAGGGAAAAGGACATGTGGGACCTTTGGGGGTGGGGAACCAGAAAAAGGGAAATAAATTGTAAATATAGAATATATACAATAAAAAAAATCAAAAAAATAAAAGAAACAAATATCGAAAGAAAACGCCACACTTAATTAACTCGTGTATTAACGGTTTAATAAATGGAAGCAATGCAAGTTCTCTGCCGTCCTGACTTCCTTTCCACATGCTTGCACGTGAGCAAGCTCATACTTTAGGAATTCTCCTGCTTGTTTGCTTACTGTTTATTTGCTTTTTTGTTTTTTTAAATCTAGTTTTCCTACACTCACAGCTCAGCTCCAGTTGTCTTATTTATCACAGGTATTAATTTCCAATCACTGTGTCGATCCTTTCCTTATTGATGTATTCACTCATTCACGCCATAAATAGAAATAGAAAAATTCCAAAGAGCAACGAAAAGTATTTTTAAAAACTAGAAACAGAAATAAGCTTTCAGGAGTGTTGTTTATGGATACGGACTTTGGCTTCAACAAAGTTTACCTTCTGGATGAGGAGCGAGAAAGCATAGAAGTAAAGAAAGTGAGGTATATTGAGATCAAACCACTTTAATTACCCTAGTGATGACAGAGGAGCATTAGTAGAGTGAGGCTGGGTGGAATGTGTGTTAGTAGAACTACAACATACAGCCTCAGATGAGGAAGTGTCATGAACACAGAGCTGGACCATATGCAGCTTCTGACAGAAGCACGTCCGAGGCTTCAGAGGTGATAAACTGCGGAAGTGTGAGAAGCAGAAATGAGGAGAGTGAAGAGGGGGACTGAATTTAAGGTGTGAAGTTAAGAAGGCAAGGCGTGTCGCAAGGCCAGGTCAGGCCGGCAAGCACTTTAAAAATTTATTGTGCATCTAATCCATCTGGGATCTTGTTAAAATGCAAACTCGGATTCAGAAGTTCTGGGGCTGGACCAGACAGAGATTTACAACTCTTACCGGGATTCCAGAGAATGCTATCTGTTATTCCAAGGGCCGGGACTTTGACTAGAAAGCATCTGAGCTGTGAAAAGGAGGTTGGGGGTGGGGGTTGTAAGTACAAATGAAATGCCATAAAAGGGCCTTGGGTTGGTCTGACCATAAATAAATATACATATTCAAAGGCTCTCCTATCCTGTGTGTATAGAAGAGCCTGCTGCAGAGAATGCATGGGGGAGAGAAGTCAGTGAGCGGAACTTTTTCCTTTAAGACAGCAGTCAGGTGGCCTGTGTGGTGCTGACTGGGAAAGAGCTTGTGTCTGTCACTTTTTGTAACTTTGGTAAAAGAGCTGAGCAAACAACTTAAGGCAAACAACTTAAGAAAGACTTGTTTTGGACTCAACCTTGCAGTCGGTAGTAGTTATTTTGCACCATCGGTCCTATGCCTATGTGTAGTGAGACACCATGTCCCAGTGATGAGTGTGTGGCAGAGGAGAGGGGTTCCCCTCGAAGCAGACAGGCATGGGTCACAGATTAAATATGTCAGTTAAAGACAAAACCTTGGTGATCTACTTCTCCCAAGATGGCCCAAACTCCTGGTTTCTATTTCCTCCCAGCAACATCAAATTAAGAATTCATCAGTGCATTCATCCATTGATTTTGTCTCTGACCTCATGATCCGATCGTGTCTCACTCACTGAAAGCACAATCTGAGAAGCAAACCTGACACATAAGAAAGCCTTTGGAGAAACACTTCGTATCCTAACCAAACAGAGCTCCAGAGCTCGTGAGACACAGTCACATTTCAAAAGCATTTTCAGGACAGGTTGAATTCAATATTGGACAAGATGTTGGTTAAAAACAAAAGTAATTGGGCTGGAGAGATGGAGCAGAGGTTAAGAGCACTGACTGCTCTTCCCGAGGTCCTGAGTTCAAGTCCCAGCAACCATATGGTGGCTCACCACCACCTGTAACAAGATCTGATGCCCTCTTCTGGTGTGTCTGAAAAACAGCGACAGTGTACTTATATATAATAAATAAATAAATCTAAAAAAGAAAAAAGAGGGGAAAAAAGTAATCAAGACTCCACTTACTACAAAAATAAAAAGATTCTAATAAAAATGAGGAAGGCAGGATAGAGATCAAGGGATTACGACCTTATCATATGACATAATATATAAGAGCTTATCACATGAAAAATCAAATGGAGATATCAAGTATAAATTGTATATATACCAGGAGTTCAGGAAAGAACATCTTGGAGTCACTATATTTGAAAGCAATTTATCTGAATGATCACAGCTAATAACTTAATATTAGATTTATGATTTAAAGGTGGAAGAAAGACCAGCTAAAGGGAGAGGACTAAGAATTGGCCATTGGAAATCATGTGAAAGATATATGATGAAGTGCAATACCAAACCAGAAACTGGCAAAAAATAAATAAATAAATAAAAATAAAAATAAAAAAGACCAAGCCAATACCACTTACCAAGCGAGATGAAATTGAAAAATAATGGTTGGATGTAGTGTGGCATGTCATCACCGATTTGACAAAGGTTGTCATGTTAACAGGATGAATTCCTGCACAGATGACCAGGAAGAGGAAAGAGGAAGTAATATGGTAGATTCAGAGATAAGGCGACCCTTTCAAAAGTTTTTTTTTTTCTATACAGTAGGCTAGAAAAATAGGTCACACTTGAAATTTTTCAGTTAGGAGGCAGCAGTTCATGTTTCTGTGCTTTTGCAAATGAAGGTTGAGAGAAAATACCAGGTATGGAGGGAAGAGAGATGTGGAGAGAAGCTGGAGATAAAAGGGAAGCAAGGTAGACATCAGTAGAATCTCTGGTGTGCAGATGGATGTGGTGGGAAGGTGCAGTAATTATCTAGCTGCTTATGGCTTTAAGGAAAATCGGATCAAAATAACAGAGAGGAGAGGAAGAAAGATTAGAGACTTGAGCAGTAAAGGATTGGTGTTATTTGGTCATCTGAGTAGGAGAACAAATTTCAACCCAAAATGTAATATAAGGATTAAAGGGCAGTGCTGAGGAACTATTTCAAAAGCTTCAATAGCATTAATACAAAATAGGTGGAATTTCCTGTAGGGACGTTTATCTATTTAGAGAGAATATAGCGAAATTACTTTGGATATATGCAAGGGAGAGCTGTAGTAATAGACCCTAGCATTTAGACCAGATGAGAGGGAAGTGAGGATCTGAAAATGTGTTGAGTCAATACATTATCTAAATGGCACCGAATAACAGCTGTTAAGGTAAATGAAGGGGTTTCTTTGACTCTGGATAGATAAAACCCCTGAACTCTCCAAAGATGCCAAACAGTGTAACTTTTTTACCACATTCAATATTATGAAAGTTTTTGAAAAATATTTATTATAGCGTTAATAAATGTTAAGCATAGGATGGTATTTTGCTTACAATTTCTCAGAGCCCTGTCTATTGAGAAAAAACAGCAATTATCAGCACTGAGACTATATCTCTTAATATTTCAAAATATTTTAACTGTTTTAATGCTCCAGACTTAAAAAAAAATCAAAACACCATCCCCACCAACAGGCTAGTAGAGCACTATCATTGAGCACTGTCTTGTCTCTCTGCCTAATATTCTCTCAACAGCAATAACCCAGAAGTTATCTCACAGAATCTGAGTGGTAATGCACTTCTGGGAAAATCTGAAGAGGAGACAGGTAGCATCTTGCAAAGCAGCATCAAGCAGTCTTTAGAAAACGGTCAGAAGGGCAAAGAGTCCGTAAAGTAAGGCACAGGGGTAAGCGACAAGAAGCTGTTGTCCTTCCATGGCCAAGGCCGAAATGAAGATCTTAGAAGCTGAGAGACTGCACCAGGTAATGAAGAGCAGGGCTGACAGGGTTCCAACGGTACCCCTGTAGGAGAAACAAAGATGACAGATGCCTTATGCCTGGAGGAAAAGGGGGGAGGTTGAATCAGAACTGCCTTTGAAATGCAGGTGGTACATCTGTTCAGAACATCAGTCTCCATTTGCAATGGAGATTGATTACCTGAATGAGCTTACAAGGCCTCAGGCAGTCAGAAAATATTTCATTAAAATCTGCTGTTCAGGTCAAAAAATCTTTTTATATTTTAGTAAATCTAGAATAAGCAGAAGCAGAAGCCATTGTAATAATCAGTCTCATTTACTAACATTCCCACTTTATTTCCATTTCATGTAATGTATTTATTAATCACCTATAATGGTTTTGTATTTTAACAAAGTCTATTTGCTAAACATTTAATTGGTAGCTATAGCTGGATGTTGTAGAGCCAACATTAGGGGCAGAACCTATAGGGAAAAAGTTAGATGGACCAGCCAACCCCTGCCTCTTGTTCTCTCTCTTCCAGGATATGAAGGTGAGCAGTTCTCTTCCATAACACTTTCCTTATCATGATTTCTACCTCTCCACAGAAAAAAAGTTATCAAGCATTGCACCAGACTGAGAGCCACCATTCATAAATTACTTTCTCACGTACTTCATCACAGTGATGAGAAGCTCAGACGCAATTTCCTTTATAATCTCAGGATGAAAAAAAGTCCAAATGTGTACTGATTTTCCAAATCAAAATTACACAAATAGTCTTCTCTTTGATCCTAGCACCCAAATTATTTAAGATGCTCTAAATACCAAAGTCACCAAAAATACCCTTTGACAGAGTTTTAAGATTGTTCACTATAGTATTATTATTTCACAAAACCCATCAAAGATGCAGAACCAAACTACACTAATACGCCAAACTTCTGTATAGCACAGCCACGTAGGCAGAGCAACCTGCAAACTGTTATACAAATGGTAGTATCTATCTGTGGCTAGAACTCAGTAAGCATAACTGGTTCTACCTATGTAGTCATGGTGTCTATTTCTTGTCATATTCTTTTGTTAAACCTGAGTCCTCGCTGATAAATCAAGTTTGGCTCCAGTAATTCTCAAGAATGTTCTAATAAAAAAAAATGAGGCCATATCAAACAAAACGAGCATGTTTAAATCATTCTCAGTAATGTCTTAAGGTCAACTATTTGCTATCGCTAAAGTCTCATGTTTTTGCCCCTTTAATCTTATTATCGTTGTACCAAGAAGCTCTCTATATGACAATATCCCTTCCAATGTAGCATTAATAACCTATGCCCTGCATCATCCCAGAAGAAAGTGAAAATTACATCGCCTTTGGACATGAAAGAACGAAAGTATTTATTTCTACGTGTTTCATGGACAAGGACCGTAACTGTGAGACTGTTGCTTGCAGTCACTGAGTCTAGCTAGCGTTTATACATGAGCCTTGGGAGCATGCTGTGGGAAACACCTTTAAGTATCCTTATGGATAGTTTAGAATTGCAAATGCCAGCTGCCTAAATGAAGAGAGAAAAGGCAAAATTGTATTGACTGAGCTTGTATGCTGGTAGGTTCTCCAGAACTAATATCCTCATCAGGCTCTCTGGGAGTTCTCTACTGTGAGGAGCCCAGCTGAGAATTAACAGTTGCTCCCAGCCTAGAAGGCAGATGCCTAGGCGCTGAAGTAATTTGTCAGAATTCAGCAGGCACTTACTCTTCCAAAATCAAATAAGTGAATTTTCTCCAGTTGTTATATTACCCTTGCCAACAGTTTATATTGAAGAATGTGACAACTTAAAGGTACAAGTTTTAAATATTACATGGTTGGATTTATTTTTTTAAACTAGTTAAATAGGAACAGCTCCCCAGCCAAATTGACCTACTCTTTTTCTGAATATATGTGTGGCTTTTAATAAGCATAATCCCTCCAATTCCATTGACAGGATGTTAAGAAACCTCCATGATTGTCCTGATCTGGCAGGCATGGGCAAAGATTGTGCATGTGGGGTCAATTAGTGCAGACACTTACTGCAGTGAAAAGAAAACTGCACAGCTGGACAAAATGACCATGGGGAGCAGGCAGTACCCTAACACACTGGCCACGCAGCCATACGACACCCCTGAAGAGCTCATCAGGTTCAGCAAGGCGTGGATCCCAAGGCAGCCAATGGCACTCATGCCATAGATATAGCCAAACTGTGCTTTTCCTGCCTGAAGCAAGACAAAGAATGCAATTAGAAATCAAAACATTTCAAAGTGTACTCAATGCTACTGAATCTCATGTTCCTGAATACATCGCCAGGTCACTGAAGATTCTGGTTAAAGTATAAAAAAAAACACTGCCTGTAATAAGACTGTGATAAGAATTATGATCTCCAAAATAAGCACCCTGATAATATGTATATATTATGTGAGATATATATATATATATATATATATATATATGTGTGTGTGTGTGTGTATGTATATACATATATATACATATATGTATATATATGTATATATATGTATACATATATATATATATATATATATATATATATATTTGGGACAGGTTAGTCATGTTATAGAAAGTAGGAAATATTGCCAGTGTGACTTTTTAAACCATACATTGTATATAGAGTGTGACAGCAGTGTAACATATCTTTTTGTCCCATATTTACTACATAGTTGAATGATTGATGAGAAGAATAAAACAGCTAATATAGTCTTAGAAATTTACAATGAGTATCAGTAATTATGTTATTTTAAGAGTTTGTTTCAACTATTAAGAAAAATTTAATGTTGAAATGGAAAATAAATTACCTGGGTTTTTACCTGAAATGTCTAGGACCCTTCCTAGACTATTGACCTTTATTAGTTCATCTTGATCTAAAAGTACTTAGTGTTCTTCTAATCAAATGCTTAAAAAAAAGCTCTCTGTAGTTTAGAGGATCAAGTCCTTGTAGATTCTGAGTCTGTGCTCTACCACTGAGCTCCGCCACAGTCTTCTTTTACGAGAAGGGATCTTGTTAAATAGTTCAGTCTGGTCCAATCCGTGTACCTTATACACCCATTTCCTCAGGGTTGGATGACAGCCAAGAGAAGGTACTTGAATAACTCCTACTAGCTTTATATATCAGAGGGTGATCTGGATATAACAGTGTCCTTTAAGAGAGGGTAATCATAACACATCCACGGAAAAACTGTTGTTATATTACAAATGACTTGCAAGGGGAAGATGGGTTAATATATTAAAGTGATTGTTTCTGACTATTTGATTAACTGCCATGGCTTTGCATAGTAGCTTAATCGTGACTAACACGTTACTGTAAAAAAGAGAAGCAGGGAGCCCTGAGAATGAGTGGGAACTCTGGTTGCCAGTGTTTGGGTTAAACAACATTGGCATTTCGTATGCGCTCCAAGGAAGGAGATTGTTATTGTGCTCTTGTATAGGAGGGGAAAAAATGTGGTCATTGGCCACCCGGAAACTAGACCGTATTCAGCACCTTGCCAGCATAGTATTTTAAATTTAACAAAGGGTAAGAAAGTATGTATGCAGCCACACATACTTTTTAAACCACATTTGAAATATATAGCTGATTAGATGAAACTACTTTTGTATGTGTGGGTGTGGGTGGGGGGGTGCTGTTCATGTGTATATGTGTTTGTGTAAGTGTATTCATGTGTGCGTGTTGAGAGAGACTGTTTAACCAAGCCTAACATTCTGTATGTAATCATGGAATGACTGGATGCTAACTAGGGAGCATCATGTTCCTGAGTACTGGCATTATTGTCATGTACCTCTGTACCTAGTTGTTAATGTGATGGGATACAAGGTCATATCCTAAGGCATGATAGAAAGCAAATTTCTTCTTTTTATCCCCTAGAAATCTCTTCAAAAGTAGCACTCATAAAGTCAGTTTAGCTCTTGGAAGATACCATAAGCAATGTGGCTCCCAGAGCCACGCAGAAAAGGATGGGTCCTGTGAGATCCGTTTCGTTCATGATGCTGCCATCTGCTGGCTTCATCGGGTTTAGCACCGTCAAGGTTTTCTGCCATATGTGGTCAAAATTAATCCCAAGTTCTGCGAAAACAGAATAAATAGTCGAAGGTACATATAGAAGACACAGAGTTATATT
>OZ030016.1:37705210-38110210 GCA_964023405.1 Apodemus agrarius | reverse complement strand
AGAAGACCTTATAAGATAATATGATTCAACTTTATTTTAAAGACCTCTAAACAAATACTTTCAATGAAGAATAATATTTCCTTTTGAATAACTATGTGCATATATATACATATCTATATACACATGCATATGCATACATACATACATGCATACATATTAAAAACTAGAATAGTAGCTGGAAAAAATCAAATGTTTCATTGTTTGTTCCTAGGAAATTTTGGGATAAGCAAAAGGAACTTATTCTAAGTGCTACTGTTTTATTTTTAGACTCCATTTAATCATAGGGAAAAACTAAATTCAAGGTCTCAGGCCCTCGGGGAGTTTGGGACTTTCCTACAGCTGGACAGCTTCTCTTGTAAACAGTCATCTGAGTTCAGACATCTCAGGGACAACTTTTAAAGAGTCAGTTATCTGAATGAAGCCATCTCAAGGACAACCTCTCCATCTTGCTGTCAGGGTCACACAAGTTCATATTCCCAGGACTAGGGATGAACACCTATTCCACATCTCCAAATGTTTTCTTAATTGTATGTTAACCAGTAAAGTCTATGGAAATTGTTGTTATCTAAATCAAGGTGAATAAATAGTAAAAATATATGACCAATTGCCTCTTAGGCCCTAATTAATCACGTGCAGAAGACCCATTACTTTGTCTCCTTATCACTCTGAGTTCTAGACCTACTGTATAGGAGAATGAATTAAGGACCTTGAAGCCAAGTATCCTGGATATGGCCCAGTCTCCAATGGGCACTCCCTTGCTTAACCCACAATGTCAAAATACAATTGAATAACACTGCAGCTCCCTCCCCCATCTTCCCATCCCTTCATGTTCCCATCCTTTAAAAACATTGTACAATCTCCCTTCCAGGATGTGGTTCAGATCCCAAACAGGCCACCACCCTAAGTGCTCAGAAAATAAACTTGCAGTTTTTAACTTTCATATCTGAAATGAGTTTTCTCAGCTTCCACCCCAAACCCAACACAAAGGAGTTGATACTTAGGGACAAGATTTAACTGTTTTATATATTGAGTCATATGCTTCTATATTTTTAATTTATATTACTTGATGCACTGAGGCAATTTCTGGGTCATTGAAGGCAAAGATTTTGGTGAACTCAAAATGCTCAGTGAAAATGGTTCATACATTTCAGTTGTCTCATGATTGCAGAGGAGAAACAGACCGAGCTGGTTAAACATAAGTGACCACAAAAGTTCAATAGCATCTAAGGTACTAAATGATCTATTACATAATTTTCTATGCTATTCAATATTACTAAAATCTGTCTCTCCCTTGACTCCCTCTCTCTTTTCCATTCTTTTGAGCAAAGAAAGGTGACTGTGTTAACTCCAGGTTGTTGTTGAGTTCAAATGAGGTAAGCAATACTTTTTATGAAAAATATTTCTAATTATAATCTTTTACACTTGATTCCACTTACAGTCCACGTAGTACTTGGGAGAATTTACCACTGAACATTTCTGCTTAGCTCTCTAATGTCACTCCAGGATAATTTCAAGTTCTTAGAGTTGTTACTTCCATCAAAAACCTAGTATGTCTGCATAGGAATAGATATAAAGAAATGTTCCTGAAATCTATCTGGACATTCATCTCCAAAAGTCTTGCATTTCCTTTTTATGAATATTGTTATGTGCTGGAACTGTATTCTTCATCTAGGCTTGTCAAAGCACAGACAGACTGACAGGCAGAGAGCTCATGAGAGTCAGAGAGGAGTTTGGCTTGCCTCCATGTTGACCACACAAAGTATTAATTGGAAACACTATCACCTTTGCTTTCAAGCAAATAGCAAAGAATAAAATAATGCTGTCATGAAGGGCACCATTAGCTAATTGAGAAGTGTTGTTTATCTGACATAAACCCCTTTCCATAACATGTCTTTCCTGTTTAGGCACTGCCAGAATCTAAGAAACAGCGAACAAGCCTTGAAGAATTGCAACAGTTTCATAACAACAGAACAAGCATACTTGGAAACTTCCCCCCAAATGCAACAGACTTACAATGGTTTATGTGTCTTGCTTTGCCTGACTCCTGTTAACTGTGTATTTATGAAGCCCAGTATGCAGTGTTGTGGCAGAACAAGTTAAATACTGATTATTACTGATTATTGCTGTGGTTCTCTAAGCTGTACATGCATTAAGAAAGACATTCACTTACCCTCTAGCAAAGGAGGTTCTTCATCAAAACTGTCAACTGAGGAATACTGTGAGTAATACTCCAAGGTGGATGCTGGCTGAAAAAGCTGCCCTCCACAATCTGGTGGCAAGAACATCTCTGGTGGCTGAGCCTGCGCAGTGGCTTGTGGTCTAGAAAAATAAAAATGTATTTTCACATACAGGAAAGGAATATCCTGTTAAATCAACAAATGAAAGTACAATTTCCTCCTAATGAATTTGCCTAATTTTAAGGAATACTTACCAAAGCAATGGTGAACCTGCTTAAAAGTTAATTTTAACTCAAAAATTTGAAGGAGTTATGAAAAAGCTTCTATAATAATGGTCTGCAGTGACAGTTTTAATTGAGCATTTGTAATATCCTGGATGCTGTCCCATTTTCTCATTTAAAACTCTATATGGGCAGCCGGGCATGGTGGCGCATGCCTGTAATCCCAGCACTTGGGAGGCAGAGGCAGGCGGATTTCTGAGTTCGAGGCCAGCCTGGTCTACAGAGTGAGTTCCAGGACAGCCAGGACTACACAGAGAAACCCTGTCTGGAAAGAAAAAAAAACTCTATATGGGCAAAACTGAATTGTAAATACCATTCTACAGAAAAATGGAGTCTGGAAAGTAAATGAAGAAACAGAAAAAGTGTGCTTGAGGTTGAACAAGTGCGTTGAGGATTAAGCCATTTCAGAATGGTCACTGTAATGATCCAAAATGAGTGGATGTCCTCATTTTGTCCTACTTTGGTAGGTGCTCTTCTCCCTACATAGAAAAACCTTTCTCTATGCTCTTCATGAGGAAATAACAACATTAAGGTTTCTTTGAAAACCTGCAGAGAGGCTAATACAATTATAAGCTAGCATATGATCAACCCAAATGAAACACAAATCTGTAAACTCAGCTTTGTTCCTAGAGAAATCTATTCTCCACTACTAACTGTTCCCACAACATTACTGTCCACCAAATTATCCATGAATACCTAGAGCACCATGAACAGTATGTGAGTAGCTAGCTTCCAAAACACCTTTTAAAATAAGCAGTTTGCTTTTGCCAAAGCATGATGCTTTTACATATCTATGAGTGTGTATTTTGTTTTATCATATGCATGAGAAACTTGAACAAAAAAACTTGATTCTTTTAGATCACTTACAGTAGTGCTAGAGATAAAGGAGAGAAAAGGAAGATAGTCTATGAAAATAGTTTATTTCATATGAAATATATCGTATGAAATATACACACATATACATATATATATATATACACTTTTTAGTAAAGTAATGAAAAATCAGTAACTGTCTATTCCATATTTAAAGTTGTTTTCATCTTTTGTTTTCCTTTGTTTTAATAAAAGCCAAATAACCTAATATAAATGAGTTCAAGATTATGAACTTTGTAATTCTTGAGATCTCTTTATACATTTTCCACAATGACTTTTGATGATGTTCTTTTATGATTAATCTTGACACAAATTACAACAAAATCATATTCAATTATTTTTATGAACTTAACCTTTAACAACAGAATTACCTATCTTGGCAAAAACAACTATAGAGATAGAGAGAAGACTGAGTCAAACCTGGTTTTTCATTAAACCAGTACTGTCTCATTAAGGGGATGGATGTAGTCTAATAACTTCGAATCCCCACACCACACATACCAATTACTACAGCTATTCAAGTCATGTGAGATATTATTCATTTGTCAGTGTGGGCTGGAACTAGGGCTTATATTCGGGCCAAGTTCAGCAGCACTGATGCAGCATAACCATGAAGTTTCCTCACTTATAGTTAATGTCTGTCACTTTGTATCCTGATTTCTGGTAAGTGTTGGAATGAGTAATTAAGTAGGAAAAGAAGGTTGGTTTGGGCAGAATGGGAGAGAAAGTTGTGACCTATCCAGAAGTCCTGGTTTAAAAATAAAGCTTTAGCTTCTTCTCACTAGACTTTATTTTAGTCAAAAATATAGGTAGTACTTAAGTAGAAATGCTGTTTGAAAAAGAGGCTGTATAAAAGGAATGGGCATTTAAGGCAATGTGCTTCTTTCTATAAAGTGGGTCACCTGACTGGAAAAGACCATCACATTTTCTCATTTTGGATCATTACAGTGACCATTCTGAAATGGCTTAATCCTCAACGCACTTGTTCAACCTCAAGCACACTTTTTCTGTTTCTTTATCTCTCAAAGTATAAATCAGAAGTGGCACAATTGAATAAGCTTTCATGTACTCACCATTTGAAGTTGTAGAAACGTTACTCAACAGTACCTTTCCTTTTCATTTAGAATCCCACTCAGTAAGGAATCAGGCACCATCTGCTATGTGTATAAGATGATCTTATACTTATTCCATTATATTTATTATATTTTTCCTCTTCCTTTCTGTGGCTTTTACAGTAATTTGTCTACATGTGTAGCAACCTTTCAATTATGAACATATCTGAAGTATTTTGCTGTGAGGTTATTGGCCTAGAACTGTTGGGGTGATATTGTCAACATATATCTTAGTGTAGCTAAGATGACTCAGTTCACTGTTATTTAAATGTTACTATTAAAACTATCTATTTCATGTTCTTTGTTTTGTAATAAACCATATATTCACCCTCACATAAAACCAATCAAACAACCTTAAATCAAAAACCTTAAGCCTGTTTCTTACTAATTGACTGTATTGGTTAATATGTATTGCCAGTTTGATTGGATTTAGAATCAACTAAGAAACAAACATCTGGGCACATGTGTGAGGGAGGGGTTCATAGATTGGATTAATTGAGGTAGAAATACACATCCACACACTTAGGGCTGCAGCTTTCAGTGAGCTGGGTTACCCCAATCTTAACAAAAGGATGCAGCTTTCATTTCTCTCATTTTATTTTCTGAATGTGGGCATAATGTGATGATCAATCTCAAATTACTGCCTCTATGACTTGTCATGACCCTCCATGATGGATGGTAACCTCAAACCATGAGCCAAAAGGAAATAAAACAAAACAAACCTTTCCTGACTTAATTTGCTTTTGCGACATTTTGTCACAGCAACAAGAAAAAATTCATTAGTAACTTTGAAAAAATAATTAATTTATTTCTGTGGCTTGTTTCTCAAGAATAGCAGCTAACTCAGATTTTCTCGGGGTTCCAGTGACACAATAAATGTAGAGAAATTTTAACCCAGCAATATGGCTGCTCTGGCAAGGAATCACATCCAAAGACTTGCTAGGTCTTTGTGATCTTGCTGGAATGACAAACCTTTATTATCTCTGGCTGGAATATAGACATGCCCTTACTACACACCTTTAACCCCTAACAATGAAGATAAGGTCAGTTTATAGAAGGAAGTGGCCACGTTTGAAAGTGATGTCTAATTGAGAGGCAGACAAAGTGACAAGAGAAAGATTTAACAGAATGAGTTAGAGGCTGGATATGCTCAATTCTCATAAGAACAGAACAGGAAAGAGAGGCTACTTAACAGCAGTACAGTAAGAGAAGGGTTAGGTGGTGGTGTGGTAGTGTGTGATCTGTGTGTATGGCAGTTTTACAGAGACAGGTTGCAGAGAGAACAAGCTACACACAAGTGAAAATAGAATGAGCCAGAGAATGAGACATGGACAGAAGATTAGAACAGATTGGCAAAGTTAGTATGAGACCAGCCAGAACAATTCAGTCAGAAGCTAGGAGAAGCCACTTTGAATCAGTCAGCTTAGCGAGGAGTTTGGGACAGAACAACTGAGTTGAATTAGACAGCCAGAGTTCAGGAAAAATTAGAAAGGGTGAGCTTATACTGAAATAAGCCTCTGAGATGACAATTATATTGGGCAAATAAAAGTTCCTGTTAAAAATAAAGCTGAAGGCAGTTCATCACATCCAAATAGGGTTTACTAAATGTTAATTATCATGACAATTGAGACACATGATCCTTATTCCAGTTCACTAACCTAGACCCACAAAACAACGTTCAGAAAAGCAACTGAGCAACCAAAACCAATAGGATAGTAGAGTGGTATTGAACATTATATTTATCTAACATTTCAATCATTGTTTTTCATTAATAGATACTTTATCTATCAGCAATAGTTCTTTACAAAAATTCCACAAAGCATACATACCCATGTCTCAACTAAATAAAATGAAGTTAAGTCTTCTCAGTGTCAAAGATACAATCAATACCAGCACAAATTTTCTACTGATAGCAAGTTTTCTTTTCCTTTGTTTTTCCACAATAAAAGCAAATAGTAAATTCTTCATTGTTTCCTTTTTTAAAATTGAAATTAACAAGACCCCGATCTTCCTCTTAGTGTGTGCAGGTGGTTGGGGTAGGGACTGGGGTGTATATGTAGAAGCCCAAGGTCAATGTTGAGTATCTTCCTCAATAGATCTGCCTTGTGTTTTCAAGATGGGGAATCCTTCACTGATTTGGAGCTTACTTATTTGTCTAAAATGAGTAACCACCGAGCCTCAGAGACTTTCCAGTCCCTGCTCCTCCATGGTTTTTGTTTTTTTGTTTTTTGTTTTTGTTTTTTTGCAGATGCATATCATGCCATCCAGCTTTCCACATGGGTTATGAAGATCTTAAGTAGAGTGTTCATAATTTTGTGGAAAACATTTTACTAACTGAGCCATCTCCCCAGAACTTCAAGTTAGATTTATCTTAAATATATACTATAGCTCAAAATATGTTTATGCCAACATTGTCATAGCACTTTTCATAATACTCACATATTAAAATTTCATATTTTATTGTTCAACTCCTCTGAATAAAATCTTAATTCTATAATGGAAAATATTTACTAACTTCATTTTGAAAACCAATCCTTACACCATAGATAAGTATAGTTCTCACCCCCATTAAAGATACTTCATTGTACTTTTAACCCAAAATATATCCTGTCTACAAGAGATTCAGGCACAGCAGATGGAGCAGAGACTGAGGGAATGACTGACCAATAACCAGCCCAACTTGAGACCCATCTCATGAGCAAGCATCGATCTCTGACACTATTAATGATACTCTGTTATGCTTACAGACGGGTGTCTAGCATGGTTGTTCTCTGAGAGGCTCTACCCAGCAGCTGACTCAGACCGATAGACACCCACAGCCAAGCAATGGGTGGAGCTTGGGTACTCTTATGTAATTCTATGAGGAAGAATTGCTAGCCCAAAAGGAATAGAAAATTCACAGGAAGATAAGAGAGTAAACTAACCTGGACCCTCGGGGCATTCAGAGTCTGAACTACCACCCACAGAGCATATACCTGCTGGACTTAGGTCTCCCCACACATACGCGGCAGTTGTGCAACTTGTTCTTTATGTGTTCCCTGAACAACTAGAGCAGGGACTATCCCAGAAGCTGTTACCTGTACATGAGATATAGTCTTCTAGCTGGGCTGCCTTGTCTGACCTCAATGGGAGAAGAAATGCCTAACCTCACAGAGACTTGATGTGACATGGTGGGGGGGGGATACCAGGGGAGTCCCCACTCTCTCAGAGTAGATGGGGAGGGAGGATGGGTAAAAGATTTGAGAGAGGGGGTGACCGGGAGGGGTACAGTGAACTGGATATAAAGTAAAAAATAAAATAACATTTAAAAAAACTAAAAGAAAAGAAAAAGAATAGAAAAAGGACTACAATTTACAAAAAGACATTTCTTTGTGTAGCAGACAAGACCATTATAGAAATCTGTAACTGATCAAAACTGTATATAAATGACTGTGGGATGCTGAACTCCACCTGATACCCCAACAATGCAACCCCAACACCTAATGCTAAAAGAACATTTCAGAAAAGGTAGGTATAAAGATTCTAAGAGCCAGAGGATATCCACTGCAAGATAGTGTTTTCTATACATGACAGGAAGAGCAGCCACAAAATTTCAGCAATAAACAAGAAAATCAGCCTAAACAAGATTATAATGACAACACCAGTTGACATACAACCATGAATAGAGAAAAGGCCCCATCCCTAGATGAAGAGCTCCCGGCAACCAATGGCTGCTGAGAGAGAGAACTGGTTTTCTCCAGGGAAGAGGCCATTGATACATTATCTACTCTCATGTGGTCAGCATTAAACACACACACATATATAAAAGAGGAACATTACATTGGTCAGCATATTAATCTGAACATGGATGAGCAGTATTGTGTGTGTGTGTGTGTGTGTGTGTGTGTGTGTGTGTGAGAGAGAGAGAGAGAGAGAGAGAGAGAGAGAATTAACTATTCAAGAAGAGGTTGTGAGTTTGGACACAGGAGGGGGAGATGATGTGACTACAGTGCACATGTAGAAAATTCTCATTTAAAAATTAAATAGAACTTCAGCCTTTGAAGCTCGGGGCAACCCTGTAGGAGCACCAGCAGTCTCAATTAACCTGGACCCCCCCAAGATCACTCAAACACTGAACCACCAAACAGGCAGCATACACCAGCTGATATGAGGTCCCTAGCACACACACACTGTAGAGGACTGCCAGGTCTGTGTTCATTCAGAGATGATGCACCTAACCCTCAAGTGACTGGAGGCCCCAGGGAGGTTAGAGATATGGTCGGGTGGGGGCTAGTGATGGGGGAGGGGAGGAGGTATGGGATGGTGAACAGAGGTTCGTGGGGTGGGGAATAAATTATGGAATAAAAATAACTAATAAAAAATTAAATAGACGTTATAAAAGACCTTGAATTTCATCCTTATCTCAGTCTTGCAGCAATCTTCATATTTGAGAAAAATTGACAAAATAAATCCTTTAAAATAGATAACATCTATTTTCAGCATCTGGATAAATATAGGGTACAAGGCTCTTGCTTGAGCATTATTTTTAAAATAATAAATAAAGCATTAACTTGTCGTGAGCACCAAGTGAAAAACTATTCACAGAAAATTGGCATGATTTCTCTGTCCTTTCTTGTCATTTAGTGGGGATACTTCACTGACAACTGCCCAGGTAATTTTGTCTACCCTCAGGAAAATCTACCTACTGGGAATTAACTGGCAGAACAGAGGCGCGTCTACAAACGGGCACATGCTTATTCAATACTTACTCTCTGGATCCATAAACATTTCCATAAGCATTAGAATCATCATAACTCTGCTCCTGGTTATCAATGATATAATTAGATTGGTAGAAGCCCAGGTCATACTGTTCTGGGTTCGACATCCTGAAAAATTAAGAATTCATTTGTTTATTTGTTTATTATTTACTTTGCTAGTTAATCAAACTTTTTGAAATATATGCTAAGATTAACTGATGGTGTAGTTACAGCTATCTTCCTAGTAAAGAAGATAGTACTTAGAAGAATAAATTAACTATTAGGGAGAAAAAATATATGCTGGAAAGTCACTTATTTAAAATCTGCCATTTTCAACTATTAAGTTTTCACATTTTCTTATTGTGGCTCTAGGTTGACTTCAATTTTTCTAAAAGAAATACCCAATGTTCTTTCCCTCCCCACACAGCTCATTTTTAGCAGTTTAGAGAAAGATTTTAAACTTGGTGTGGTAGATATCTACAAAATTGTCCTAAACAATGCAAGTTTTCACTTTAACAAAGAAGCACACACACACACACACACACACACACACACACACACACCACAAAGAAAAGGATCTGGAACATTTTCTTCTCCTTGTACAGGATGTCCGTGTGTTCTGAATGACTCAGAAGGAAAAAACCTTCATACTGCTAGGCTAAGGACACAGTCTCTCTACCTATGCTCACTAGCTGATAGTCACTTCTGCTAATTCTGAGTGTGTGACCTTGACTTAGACTGAAGCCAGGAATACCAGATGACAAAAGAACACACCGAGATAAAGAGCTGGCAGAAAAAGGTATTAGAAAGGCAGGGACAGATATTTGGATACAAATTCTAGAAGAGAGCAGAGACTTTTGAATTTTTACTCCTATGTTTTTGACAGACAGTTTTTATTTTAAAACAGTGAATTTAGAAACCCCTGAGAGTAATCCACATAATTATAGCCATCTGTAGGTTACTGTCAATGATAAATTTTAAATTAAACTACATTTAAAAAGCAGCCGTAACTCTAAGAGCTCCATTAATCATAAATATTCAACTCACACTTGTTAAATATATCAAAGTTATTCAGTTCAATAAAATACAGGGAGCCTTGCTAAAGTTGGATATAGTAATTCATGCAGCTGATTTTATAAATAAGGACTTTCCATTAGTGATGTGGATGAAGCAGCTATGAGTTATGAAAACTAAAATCAAGACTTAGTAATAAATCTTTTAACAATTTTTAATATAAAGAACCTAAATTTTAATAACATAAGTTTCTCAGCCCATAAAAAAATTGTTACTATGAAGCAGAGAGACTGATTTCTCTTGAGAATACACTAACTTTAGGTAACATGCCAAGCTTTATGCAACAGCTATTTGGCTTCTTAAAAATTCCGTTTTGTATTTTATTTAAATCCTAAGTGTTTTAGAAGGATTAGATAGACCAGACACATACCTGCCTCTATGTATGCTATGAGGGAAGATCCTCCAACAAACGTAGCTGTACTTGGAAAATTAAAACTAATCAGTCGGTGAAAAGATGACGCACTGGCTATATATAAAAATTTCTAAATCTGTACTCTGACAAAGTGGACAGATGACACAGCCAAGAAAGCAAGGCTGCCAACAACCAAACACAGTATCTTATAACACTTTTTATGGTTTGCAAACAGAGAGAGCAGCATGCAGTCTTGAATATGATAATATGGGGAAATACATCCAGTGTCCTTATGTGCATAACCCACTAAACTGTGGATCAAGATTATTTCCTGGAAGTAACACAGAGAGAGCAAGGGGCTTGGAATGCCTTCGCCCACTCTGGTTTTCAGTCTGGTAAGATTTACTGATGACTTATCTGTGATAAAAATAAATATACAGTGTTTGATCCTAACACAAGGATCTCAGCACCAAAATAAAATGAGATGGTGTCATTTTATTCAAATCTGAGCATTTTTAGGAAGTGAATTATGACCTGACCTTGACTTCACCTGCTTTTAATTTCTGCAGCTGAGATCAAGATGTATTACTCTGATCTGGTTTTTGTTTGTTTGTTTGGTGTGGGCGGGGCTACATTTAGAGCATTGCAAGTGGCCAGTTGTTGACTCTAGGAGTCTTATTCCATCATTCTCCAGGTAGTTTTCTGAGACAGAATTGTACTGAACCTGGCTAACTGATTGTCCAGGCTGACTGGGCAACAAGCCCCTAAGATCCTGCTGTCTCTGCCTCTTAGCACTGGGACTACAGATGTGCCAAAGCTGCCAGCTTCTTATATGGGTATGAAGTATACAAACTCAGGTCCTTGTGCTTACAGAGCAAGCGTTTTTTTAACCATGGGTCATCCTATGTCCCTAATCTAGTGGTTTCATATACAGAGTTCGAGGCCAGCCTGGTCTACAGAGTGAGTTCCAGGACAGCCAGGGCTACACAGAGAAACCCTGTTTCGAAAAAAACAAACAAAAAAATCAAATCTGTCTGCTCACCCTCTTTGCAGCCGGGCAGTGCACCAAGGACCGGGCAGCCAGCCGGGCTGGGCTTGCACAGAGTAACAGAGATTTATGTTCTGCGGAGGCATGGGTCTGACAGAGCCAGAGCCATTCTGTACCATTTTCCAGTCAATTCCAGCCAGTGGAGGCTTTCTAACTCACCCTTCCTCTAGAAAGGTACACGGTTGGCTGTCTGTAGTATATTGCTGAATCACTGCTGGGAAGTTTCACTCTGGCTCTGACCCAGGTAAACTGTTCCAGTTAGTACTCTCCATCCTTCCTGGATCAGATACTGTTGAGGGCCCTTACGGTTTACTTTCTGCCAAGTCTCCTTTCTAGGACTGCAGATTCCTTACATATCCAAAGCCTGATTTAGAAAATGAGTTTGTTTAATAGCTTCCATTTCTATGGCACTGGCAAAGTATCATACATTAACACATTTACTGAGGACCACCTATGGAGTACCGGAGTCTGCTCTACTTACTTTGGAGGAAGGGTCTTGGTTTAGAGTTATGTAGACTAGACTGGCCTTGGGATAACAGAAATCCACTGGCCTTTGTCTCTGGAGTAAATAGATTAAAGGTCCAAGAAAAAGGATGGAGAGGACCCTGGTCCGGAAAAGACTAAATCCAGTTTTGTAGGAGAGTACCAGAACAGAGAAATGGTGGTGGTGGGGGGTGATTGGGGATTGGGGGGGGGAAGGACTTATGGGACATATGGTGAGGGGGGAACTGGAAAGGGGAAAGCCTTTGGAATGTAAACAAATAATATAGAAAATTTTAAAAAATTAAAAAAAATATTAAAGGTGTGAGTCTTTATATATTTAATATATATATTATAGTAGTATATATTATATATTTTAGTAGGATATCTGCAGCTAATAGTGAATGACTTGGCATTATCTACAAATTTTAGGTATAGGTAATTTAATTTTTTTAATAATCATTCCATTTGTTTACATCTCAAATGATATCCCACTTCTAGTTACCCCTCTACAAAACATCAATCCCACATTCCCCTCTCCTCCTTCCCCCTTTGCCTCCATGAGGGTGCTCCTCCACTCACCTACCCTCTCCCACTCCACTCCTCCAGCGTCTCTCTATGCTGGGACATCAAACCTCCACAGGACCAAGGGCCTCCTCTTCCACTGCTGTCAGATTAAGCCATCCTCTGCTATATATGTATCTGGAGTCATGGATCTCTCCCTGTACACTCCTTGGTTAGCGGGTAGGCTCTGGGAGCACTGGGTGGTCCAGCCAGCTGATGTCGTTCTTTCTATGGGGTTGCAATCCCCCTCAAGTAATTTAATTTTTTATTGCACTTTCATGAGTTTTTTACTGTGTCATACTATAGACAAAGAAATAGAGATGAATAATTTGTCCAGAGACATCGGATATTCAGTAGAAGAGTCAAGTGTAGCAGAGTTCAAAGTTTTCATGGTTGACGTAGGGTTTCTATTGCTGCAACAAAGCAACATGACCAAAGCAACTTGGAGAGAAAAGCATTTATTTGGCTTGGATTTCCAAAGCACTGTTCAGTAACAAAGGAAATTAGTACATAAACTCAAACAGTGTAGGGATTGGAGCCAGGAGCTGATGAAAAGGCTGCAGAGGACCATTGCTTATTGGCTTGCTGCCCATGACTTGCTCAGCCTGCTCTCTTATAGAACCCAGGATCACCTGCCCTGGTAGGGCACCAACAATAATGGGCTGGACCCTCCCTCATCAGTCACTAGTTAAGGAAATGCCCTATAGACTTGCCTGTAGTCTAATGTTACAGAGGTGTTTTCTCATCTAAGGTCTTTAGCTTGTCACATTGACATAAAACTAGACAGCACAATGATCATCCAAGATGATGTTAGAAATTCACTATGTAAAAGAGTAATGAGGGAAGGGGCTCTTAGTGATGACCCATGATAAGACTCATCTGAGTGTAGAACTGATTGAAGAGAAAGAAGGCCCATGGGAGGCTGTGTGAAGAGCATTTCAAGCAAAGGCTATAAAACAACAAGGAGTTTTGTCTGTTTGTGGTTTAAACATAAAGCCAGCAGAACCTTTGAACTAGGGGGGAGTTTTAAGGAGATGATTCTGAGATGTAGATCAGAATACAAGGGAGTTGGAGGTCATGACAATTGATCTATACTTCCTGTAATTGAAATGAGAGCTATTCAAGGATTTAGGAAAGATGTGATCAGCTGTGTGCAGAAATTGGAAAGAGACACTAGTTTAGTGGAGGCCACTCCAGTGACACAGAAACTATAAAGTCAAGGCAGCTGAAGGATGAATCAAGGAGTCAGAGCTAGCACATGAGCATCAATGAGAGGTTTCACATGAGGAAAATGAAGAAAGGCCAATCAATGGAAGTAGAGAGGAGAGAAAAAGTACATTATACTAAATAAGTAAGTCACGATGGAATTTTCATAAACACATGAAGTGGAAGTTTCTGGGTATATCACGTAATGCAGACTCATATGGTGTTTTGCTCAGGTAGGGCCCATGGGAGGACGTGATGTTTCGATAGAGTATAAATAGGACTCAACGGAGAGTAGCAGGATGCTTGCAATGGTTCACTAGTCTCACGTTTTCGTTTATCTTCACTTCATTGAGAGAATGAATGGCAGAGAATTTCTCAAGGCATTCCAGCTTGTTCTGGTTGCTCCCGCTGACTTGCGCCAATTCTGCACGAGGCTTGGCAGTTTCTGCTGGATAATGCCATAGACGCTGACTCCCGTTTGGTATCCTGAACCTTCTGAACTGGACTGCTGGTCTCCTGACAAACAGAGGTTGGAACTGCCCCCCAAAGAACTGCTTTTAAACAGATCCACATCTCCTTGTTCTATTTATCGTCTGTTCACCCCTAATTCTGGATGGTGGGCTAGAAGGGAGGTTGAAGCATTCGAGAGCCTAGAAACTTTTGTTTCTAGTAGATAAAGATGGACATATTTGAGGATAATTTCTAAAATTTGAAAAACTTTTAACTGTCTTGATGGTATAGCAATGAGAAAACGACAAATTTATGCGTAAGCGCTACAATGAGATCGTAATTTCTTTTCTTCCTTTCAGTATTCTTTTAGTCTATTGTTTTGTTTTTATTGAAATGTATTAATTTTATTCATCAATAGGGTCTAGTCTGATAAACACTGCGATATAATGTGCCCTTGTTAAATCAGGGTAACTGGCATCAAGGTACCTTTTGAAAGAACATGGATCTTTTCTCTGAACTGCAGAAAAATCAAGGGACATTTTTCCTGATATATAAATTCACTGACAAGTTTACCAAAGATATTTTAAATTTTATCCCATTTAGACAAATTTGAAACTTTTGTGACTATACATTTTTTAAATTCAATTTCCTTCATGAAAGTCTGGTTTGATTAAATGAATTGCAAAAGTACATCAACCAAAAAGGGTATATAAAAATGAAATTAATCTAAGCCTCAAGTGTACTGTAAGCCATGAAACATTGAAGACCAAATGACTTCAATTTCCTGAGAAGTACATTAACGGATCATTAATACAGATGCTAGAGTCCTTTAAAGCTACTCTTAAAAATGTAATGTTTTACATGTAGAAAATGGACTTAAATGTTTTTCTCCATTAACAAATCATTTGATTTCTTTAGTGTGCCTTAAAGTACAGAGTTTAGATCAATCAAAAAGACAGTAGCAGAGTCATCATCACTGATTCAGTCTAGCTTATCTATTTAATCGTTTCTAAGTTCTAAATGTCCCAAGTGAATCTGACCAAAGATCTCTTTTGATAAAAAAGAACATCATGATTTCCTTCCAATCTCTTCCTTTCCCCTTCACAATCCATTTCTTTTATTTCTCTTTTTATTCCTCTTTCTTTCTTTCTTCCTTCCTTCCTTTCTTCCTTCCTTCCTCCTCTTTCTTTCTTTCTTTCTTTCTTTCTTTCTTTCTTTCCTTCCTTCCTCCTTTCTTTCCTTCCTCCTTTCTTTCTTTCTTTCTTTCTTTCTTTCTTTTTTTCTTTCTTTCTTTCTTTCTTTCTTTCTTTCTTTCTTTCTTCCTTCCTTCCTTCCTTCCTTATCTTAGTCTTGTGGGTGTATCTATGTATACACCCATGGGTATATGTATGTACATGTGTACATGGGTGTATCCAAGTATACAGAGACAATTTTCAGAGCCTGGAACTTTCTTCTCAGCTCCAATCTACCTCATATACATTTTAAGCACATGGTAACACAAAATGATTCCATTTCTTTCCCCTTCCCATTGTCTTCTCCATCTCAAGAAATGATACTAAAACATAGCCATTCACAGAAATGAAAAAAAAATCATCTAATTTCTCAGTAAGCTTTATTATCTATGATTCTAAGATATATCTCAAACCAGTTCCCTTTGCTTCTACTGCTAGCCTCCTAAATGAAGCCATCAGGTTCGGTTCCAATTCTCTTCTTTTCTTCTATTGTAATTACTCAACAATATGAAACACTGACAATAAGCTGAATAATAACGGGGAGTAATATATCCTATACAGGAAAACTGAAACCATCCTTTTACTGCTACAGTGACTTACTAACACTAGAAATGACCACTCTGTAGTTGCTAGCTGCAGTGAAAATCAAGATGAAAAATCCTTTCTATAACTCTTTTTCCTTTGGTTTAATTTTATTTCAGATGAACAAAAAAATCCCTGGATATTTAAATTTAAAAACATTGTTTTCCTTCTCTTTATTTTAATACCATTTTTCAAATGTCATTTTTCATGTGTTTTAGTATTCTTTGCTAATTCATATATGTACACAAAGTACTTAGATAATATCTACTTTGCCCTTTTGAAAGGAAAAATCTGTTTTCTTCAGGAATGTGGCCCACGGTAAGTTGCCCCTATTCCAGTGGACTGCCCTATACTCATGCTTATGGGCTGTGCCAATGAGATTCAATATGAAAAGGAGGAAAGGGAGGAGGAGAAGACAAAGACAACAACATGAATTATGAGGGGATGTTGTGCTGGTGTGGCATTTGTAATTCATTATCATCTTTTTGTGAACTCTCAAGGGCTGAAGAGACTATGAGCTGTGCAGCATCTGTATCTGCAACCATTCATTGGATACCTGACAATTATGCATGCATATGATATTTAATTAAGTACCTTGTAGAACCCTTATATGTAAACTTATGAAACTTCATGCTAATTTATGTTTTTGTTGTTACGAACCACTTAAAAATTTAATAGCTTTGCATATATTGGATATTAGCCCTCTGTTGGATGTGGAGTTGGTGAAGATCTTTTCCCACTTTGTTGGTTGCCGTTTTGTCCTTCTGACAGTGTCCTTTGCTTTGCAGAAACTTTGTAATTTTATGAGGTCCCATTTGTCGATTCTTGATCTTAGAGCATAAGCTATTGGTGTTCTGTTCAGGAACTTTTCCCCTGTGCCCAAGTCCTCCAGGGTCTTTCCAAGTTTCTTTTCTAATAGTTTCAGTGTGTCTGGTTTTATGTGGAGGTCCTTGATCCACTTGGAGTTGATCTTAGTGCAGTTAGACCGCAAAGAACCAAATAACCCTATCAAAAAATGGGGCGCAGAGCTAAACAAAGAATTTTCACCAGAAGAAATTCAGATGGCCGAGAAACACCTTAAAAGATGTTCAACATCATTAGTCATCAGGGAAATGCAAATCAAAACAACCCTGAGATTCCACCTCACACCAGTCAGAATGGCTAAGATTAAAAACTCAAGAGACAACAAGTGCTGGCGAGGATGTGGAGAAAGAGGAACACTCCTCCACTGTTGGTGGGATTGCAAAATGGTAAAACCGCTCTGGAAATCAGTGTGGCGGTTCCTCAGAAAATTGGGCATGTCACTTCCAGAGGACCCTGGCATACCACTCCTGGGCATATACCCAGAGGATTCCCCTGCATGCAATAAGGACACATGCTCCACTATGTTTATAGCAGCCTTGTTTATAATAGCCAGAAATTGGAAGGAGCCCAAATATCCCTCAAAGGAGGAATGGATACAGAAAATGTGGTTTATTTATACAATGGAATACTACTCAGCAATTAAAAATAATGAATTCATGCAATTTGTAGGTAAATGGTTAGACCTGGAAAATATCATCCTGAGTGAATTAACCCAATCACAAAAGAATGCACATGAAATGCAATCACTGATAAGTGGATATTAATGAGCCCAGAAGCCCTAAATACTCAAGAGACAAATAGCAAGTCAAATGATTCCCAAGAAGAAGAAAGGAGAGGACCCTGGGCCTGTAAAGATTGCATCCAGTTTAGTAAAGAAACCGAGGGGGGAGGGGGAATGATTGGGGAATAGTTGGGGGGGGAGAGGAACTATGGGAACTATGGTGGGTGGGAACTGGGAAAGGGGAAAGCCTTTGGAATGTAAACATAGAATATAGAAAATAAAAATAAAAAAAGAATAGAAAAAAAAAGAAAAGAAATAGAACTACCCTAAGACTATGCGATGATGCTCTTGGCCATATGCCCAAAATATTCTCTATCCTAACTCAGAGACACAGGATCATCTGTGTTCATAGGTACTCTATTAATAAAAGCAAGGATATAGTAGCACAAAAAAATTTGATAGCTTGATCATCAAAGAAGCTTCCTCCTGTAGTAAATGGGAACAAATACAGAGACTCACAGACAGACATTACACAGAGAAAGGAGGTAGAGGACAGAGAGAGATAGGAAGGGAGGGAGGGAGGGAGGAATGGAGGGAAGGTAGGAAAGAGTGCTCTTGGAACACTCAGGTCTAGACTAGATCTATCCATCAAATCCCTCTCCTCAGAGCTCAGGGAACCCTGCAGGAGAAGGAGCAGAAAAAGCATAAAAGCCAGAGGGGATGGAGGAAAGCAGGAGGACAAGGCCCTCTAGATCAACTGAGCAAAGCCCATGTATGCTCACAGTCGGTAGCAGCAAGCACTGTGCCTGCACAAGTCTGCCTTAGTTCTTCTGTGTATGTATCAGGACTTTCAGTTTAGGGTTTTTATGGTACTCCGGAGTCTGTGAAGGAGTCAGTCTCTAGTTCGTGTGCTTGCTCTTGTACTCTTTACCTTTTGTTTGTTTTCCTTGTCCAACATCTATGTGATAGTCTTTGTTTTATCCTTTGTTTTCATTTTGTTATATTTTCTTGTCTCTTAGAAGCCTGTTCTTTTCTAGTGAGAGACAGGGAAAGCGTGGATATGGATGGGAAGGGAGGTAGGGAGGAACTAGGAGGAATAGAGGAAGGGGAATCATGATATATTGTATGAGACAAGAACCTGTTTTCAACAAAATGGGATAACTTAGTGGCTTAAAATAGAAAATATTCCTTTCTACCACACATCTTCGATTTAAACAAGAGGAAGCAGACATGGGATTGTCATTTTACATGATCTCTATGGCCTCTATGATAACTGGAGTCTTAAAATACATGACATTTCTTTCTCTGTCTTTTTGCTGTCAGCTTTTCTCCCCATTGGGGGATTCTCCACATGGACACTTCTATCATCACAACCTCAAGATTCTTAGTTATTATGTGGTCGATGGACTCCAAGTAACCAAAGCAAACACTAAATGACTTGTGAATGTGCCTTAAAAGTATGACTGCATTATTCCCACTGCACATCATTATCAGTCATGTCACTAAGGACAGTACATATTCAATAGAAAGGTATTATAAGCCACTTATTGGAAGACTGCCAAAAGAAGTGACAAGATTCAATCTACCTCAAATCGCAAAGTCCTATTTCTGGAGTTTGGTAGCCTATGATTCGGGTTTCTTTTCTCATTCACTACTCCATATCTCTACAAATATTTCCTATAGTTGTGCTAAGGTTCTGGTGCTGAGAACTGATCTTTTTGAAAATTCTATTTATTTTGTAGCTGCCTGTGAACCAATAGGAGGTGGAGTCATCTTTTTTTTATTTCCCAATAGACAAGTGAGTAGGATACCTCCCTATAAATTGGCCCCAAGGGCCCTCAAAATAATGTCTATTATTTTGAACAGGGAAACGCACTAATCTCTACCATTCATGACACATAGAAACTAGTAAATAAGTGTATTTTGTTCCAAAGCAATACATGAATTAAGTAATGACAGGAAATGTCACATTTAAATATCATTATATGAGTTTATTAATTGACTTAATTTTAATAGTTAAATGTTCCAAAATACATACTCACAAATATGTTAAAATTATATAACTCTCAGTTTCCTGAAATACAGATAGTTTGCCTTGCAAGCCAAACCAGTTGGCACTATGCTCCTTTTCTTGATGTATTAAGATCATGTGTTTTTCTTTCCAAATCATATGTTCTCAGAAGAAAGACAGAAAACTTTCCATTCTTTCAACTATTGGTTACTTAGACAGAGGCTCCTCTGGCTCTCCTCTTCCTAAAGTGGAGACAGTATCTCAATGCTGACAAACAATGCTTTGTCCCAGAGGTTCCCGAATCATATCCACCAAACCTTACATTTTCCTTCTGCAGTGTTGACCTCTCCTCACTGCTTCTGCATGACATTAGGAATTAACTTCTTTTTGTGCCACGGTTTTCTCATGAAAACAATGATAATTTTGGAGTATATGACTTTAAAACATGCTTTCTAAAACTACTGAAGTATTATTGTAAACAAAGAGACCTTTTTTGCTGCATTATCCATATGGTCACAGTAGAAATTCAGAAAGATACCTATAATGCAAGGCTATTTGATGACTACCCGAATGCACCAAAAATTTCTGCTAATTCCTTTTAATGAAAATGTAAATTTTCTGTTATCCCAAGAGTCCTTTTGCAAGAATGTTTCTATGCAGTTTTGACAGTTATTTTTCTCATGTTCCTAGAGCAACTTTAAAATTCAGTGTTTATTTCTTGTGTTCTTTACTCAAGATGTGAGAATTCTCTTCCTTAGGAACAAAAATAAACAATGTTTTTTGATTTTTTTTTACAACTGTCACAGAGAAATAAACACATTGGGAGGACATTGTCCCTGAGGTAACTTGCCTTCAAATAAATGAATACTAATGTTCAGTGTTTAGCAACAAATCTGAGGAATCAGAAGTGGAAAATTAGCCTGTGTTATATAAATAATTATGCATATGAAAGAATAAAATAAGTGAAAGAAGTAACAAGCAAAGTGTTAAGACCTGTGCACTGGAGGTTACTTTTTCTTGCTTTGAAAACTCAAAGAAGCAGTTTATAGCCCTTAGAGTATCAAACTTATTCTGACAGGCTAGGCAAGTGCTCCACAACAAGGCCACAGCTTCAACATTTAAGGTGATTTTTTTAAAAGATAAATAAAAATGGCCAGAAACTAACTTCCTTTAAGAAGGAAAGATCAATTGTTCTTGGCATATGTGCATATAAAGTTGTTGTTGTTGTTGTTGTTGTCCTTCCTCCTCTTCCTCCAGCTCCTCCTCCACCTTCTCCTCCTCCTCTTTTCGATTATTTAAATCCTGCAGTTCTTGGAATGGATACTGTTGATGCTTCAACCCTCCTATAAGCATCTGGCTGTCTTACAGAGAATTTTCTGCTGAGACCCATGATATGTGTTGGTCAGTTCTATGTCAACTCAACATATGCTAGTCATTTAGAAAGAAGTAACCCAACTGAGCAAACATCCTCAGCAGATTGCTCTGTGGGAAATCCTATGGCACATTAACTTGATTGTTAATTGATTGGGAGAGACCAGCTCACTGTGAATGCTACCACTCCTGGACTTATGGTCCCGGGTGGTACAAAAAATCAGGCTGACCAAGCCATGAGAGCAAGCCACTAAACAGTGCCCCCTCCATGGCTCCAGTGCCAGTTTCTGCCACCATATTCCTGCCCTGACTTCCTGTCCAGAGTTCCCGCAGTGACAGACTTTGATGTGGAAGTGGAATAAACCTTTTCACCTCCATGTTGTTCATGATTATGGTGTTTTATCAGAGCAATAGAAATCCTAACAATACCGTATAAGAGCCATGAGGCTTAAGTCGGAATGGTTTCTTCTCCAACATTTCTAGGAGGTTCAGGTTCTCTTCACAGAAAGGTATTAATTGGCTATAAAAACTGAAGTTTTATTCCTGAATTAGAGGGAAAATTGTTTCAACAGATCCAAGTTTTCATTTTTAGAACCATCAACACTGAAGTGTGGAGGTAGGTATCAAGAATGGATTATGATATAGAGCCCACACTTTGAGGTCCACTCAAAATTTTTGACCCTGACCAGTAGACACAGGGCATATTGATCACACCAGCTAGCTGCCTTCTTTCTTGTGGAACATTATCAGACATTTAACTGTTTTCCAAAGTACTAATAGAAACTGATTACTACCTTGAGCCAAATTTCTTTTCCCACCTTATTTATTTATTCACTTTACATCCTGATTACTACCACCCGACCTCACTCTATGTAAACTCCAGACCTTAATCTCTCTTTGGAACACACTAGTTGAACAATCCTCTGTCACTGTTGTTGAAAGATATACCACTGGACTGTGCAAAATTTGTAGTAAATTCAGTGGGCTGATGCCCTGAGTTAGGGTGCTTTGTTCTCTGGAATCCCACTTGACCTCATCTCACAATTGTTTGGCACAGTCTTCATAGATATTTCATGGCCTCTGATTTTGACATGACCCCCAAAACAAGCATCCATTAATATTCATTGTTAAATCACTTATTATTTCTCTCGTGTGTGTGTGTGTGTGTGTGTGTGTGTGTGTGTGTGTGTGTGTGTGAGAGAGAGAGAGAGAGAGAGAGAGAGAGAGAGAGAGAGAGAGAGAGAGAGAAGCAAGGGCATGAATACTGGTGTGTACATATTGAAGGCCATAGGTTAACAGTAGTTTTCCATTCCTCTTTCCAAAGCAATGAGTAGTTTATGACATAAAAGTTCTTATGTACGTAGTTTATGTTTAAATTTTGAAAGAATGTTTAAAACTCATAGAAGAGATTTAATATCAGACTACCAGTAAATTTTAGGCTGTAGTTTACATTATAGACTCAGGATGGCAACACTTTAGCTAAATAATAGCAATGTTAAATTGTTTCAACATTACATAGATATTCTATAAAACTAGGTACATAGTTGTAAATGATTATTGCAAAAAGAATTTTATGGCATTACCAGAGGTAAAAATATTCCATAATGTCAATAGTCTTGACACAGAATTTAGATGGAGTGAAGGTATTAGGATGTCCTCATCATTCTATTCATTACAGGCTGAACTGTGTCCTTTCAGCTCATAACTTGAATGTCCAGTACCTCAGAATGCAACTCTGTCTGGAGATGCAAGGTTCTCTCTCTCTCTCTCTCTCTCTCTCTCTCTCTCTCTCTCTCTCTCTCTCTGTGTGTGTGTGTGTGTGTGTGTGTGTGTGTGTGTGTGTGTATTGGGTTTAGAATGGCCTAGAAAGCTCATATCTGGTCATGTTTATGAGGCTGTTTACAAAATGATAATTTGAAAGAGATGGAAAGGCAAAGCATGAGTCCTCTGGTATGGGATCCCAGAATAAAATAAAAGGCATAAAAGCAGGAAGACAGTTGAGTGTCAGGATTCATACTTTATTTCATGGGTTTGGACAAAATGTGTTCAATTGTATCTTGATCCTTTTTTTTTTTTTTTTTTAGATTTTCTCCAATCTCTTTTTTTATTTAAATTTTTATTTTCTATATTCTATGTTTACATTCCCAAGGCTTTCCCCTTTCCCATTCCCCCCTACCACCATACGTCCCATAATTCCTCTCCCACCCCAACTATTCCCCAATCATCCCCCCCCTTCAATTTCTCTGTTCTGGGTCTACAAAACTGGATCCAATCTTTTCAGGCCCAGGGTCCTCTCCTTTCTTCTTCTTGGGAATCATTTGACTTGCTAATTGTGCCTTGATTATTTAGGGCTTCTGGGCTCATTAATATCCACTTATCAGTGATTGCATTTCATGTGTATTCTTTTGTGATTGGGTTAACTCACTTAGGATGATATTTTCCAGATCTAACCATTTACCTACAAATTGCATGAATTCATTATTTTTAATTGCTGAGTAGTATTCCATTGATCCTTTTTAATAATTTATTTATTTAATGTGCATTAGTGCTTTGCTTGCATTAGGTCTTGTGTGGGTTTCAGCTCACTTGTAGCTGAACTACAGGCAGTTGTGAGCTGCCATGTGAGAATTAAACTTGAGTCCATTGGAAAAGCAGCCAGTGCTCTAAACCATTAAGCTATCTTTCAAGCCCTTGTCTGGTGTTCTTGATGTATACTTTAAAGCCACAGTAATAAAAGTAACTAATAAAAAAATTGGTACCAAAAGTTGAGTTGCTGCTGATCACATGGCTCTTAAGCTGGTTTTCAGGGGAAAAGTTTTGGGCCAAAACCAAGAGAAGGCCTGGAATTAGATCCTAATAGTCATTTCTAGTTAGGGTATGAACAGTTAAATTTTTGACAGAAAGACAAAAAAGATTGTGTTCTCCATTTCAGAACACTATAGTGACACTTGGAGTTGAAGCTGAATTAAGTTGCATGGTTGAAGAAATTTCAAGACAGCAAAATGTCTAACTGCCACATGGTGTCCTAGTTAGGGTTGCTATTGCTTTGATAAAGGACTATGAGTAAAAGAAAGATGGGGAGGAATGGGTTTACTTGGTATACTTCTACACTGCAGTTCTTCAATGAGGGAAGTCATAGCAGGAACTCAGAGCAGGAACCTGGAGGCAGGAGCTGACGTAGAGACCATGGAGGATTGCTGCTTACTGGCTTGCTCAGACTATTTTCTTATAGAACTGCAGACTAGCCTAGGGTTTCCATCACCCACAATGGTCTGGGATTTGCTCCATAAATCACTAATTAAGAAAATTCCCTACATGGTGCCTACAACAAGATCTTATGGGGGCATTTTCTCAACTTAGGGTCCCTCTTCAGATGCCACAAACTAACTTGTGTCATGTAGACCTACAACTGTCCAGCACAAATGGTACTACTTACTGTGCTTAGTCTGATTATGAGAAACTCAAATTGTATGAAAAAATGTAACTTGGTGAAGAAAGTGGCCTAAGCCAGTTTATGTGGAAAAGATAACTGTGCTTGTTAAGAGATTAGTAACATCAAAGTGAAACTTCTTCCTCTCCAGGAGGATAAAGGAACAGCAGCCCGAGGTCAACAGTCTACTCACCAAAATCTCCTAATTTGAAAATGAAAATTCTTTCAAAGATATGATGGTTTGAATATGCTTGGCCCATAGGGAGTGGTGCTGTTGGGATGTGTGGCCTTACTGGAGGAAATGTGTTACTGAGGGCGTTGGCATTGAGACCCTCCTCCTAACTGCTTGCAAGACAGCCTTTGTTTGCTTGCCTCCAGGACAAGATGAAGAACTCTCAGGTCCTTCAGCGCCACGCCTTTCTGGACGCTGCCATGCTTTCTCCCAAAATGGAAAAGATCTGAACCTCTGAGGCTGTAAGCTAGACCTGATTAAATGTTTGCTTTATAAGAGTTGGCTTAGTCATGGTGTCTCTTCACAGCATTGGAGACTAACTGTGAGTGAAGAGAACCTAAACTATGATTTCCTCAGAAGGGGTTCTCATCAAGCAGTTAGATTTTACTATTAACTTGACAAAGCCCAGTGTCATCTGAGAAGAGAGTCTCATTGGAGTTAGGTAAGGTAGGTCTGATTGGCCTGCGGGGGTGTCTGAGGAGTTTGTCTTGATTGTTAACTGATGTAGGAGGCCCCAGTTCACTGTAGGCAATATCATTCCCTGGGCAGGTAGTCAGAGACCGACCTTGAGAAGCCTTTGAAGGCGTCATTAGTGAATATGTCGTTAGTGAATATGAATAGTGAACATGAGGGTGTCAATACCTCAGATCCTTGGGAATGCCAAGGTCTCCCCCTAGGTTGACAGTGTGTGCAAAAAAAGTTATCAACTATAGCTTCTTCGTCCTGAGTGACTACATCCCAGACTGCTGCACTTCAGAGACAGCTCTATCAAGATCAGCTAACCTGCCTCCTCCTTCCCCACTCACCCAGTTGGGACAGTCCCAAAGCTGTGCAGGTCAGAGTAAGTGGTACCTGTAACATGGTCCTTGACTACCAGAACATTGAACTGATTAGGCAAGGGAACAGTTCTGTGAGGGGCATGCAAATAAATGTCAGATACAAGCAGACAAGGGACACGCAGAAATCTAGAGATGGGCAGTGATACGTTCGTATTTTGAAGATGGCTTTTGAGGAACTGTAGAAGGTAAAAATGTTACAGTCACATAAATTTTTTTAGACTGCGTTCAGGAGATATGTCCTGGATTTCTAGAAGATGGGATAATAAATTTGGCTGTTTAAGAAAAAGTGATAGAAAACCTGAGCGATACTCAGTTGAAGGTCTGGGAGTCATTCATCCTGTGACTAGCAGATAAAGCTACACTTGTTAACCTAACAGAGATTAAAACCTACTGAAAACTATTAACTAAGTCTAGTTCTGCCAATCACAGAGGTTAAGAATGCTCTCAGCATCCGTGATCTATAGCTGAGACTTCTAAGCTGTGTTGTAACAATATTTTATCAATGTACTTGAAAAATGCTTTTACCTATGACTTTTTGGTTGTTGTTGTTCTGTCATTACAAAAAGTTCACTGAAAAATAGAATTATGGGTTAACCTAAATGTGTGCCGGTGGAAACATGGTTTGTTCGCCTCCAGAATAAATTCTCTTACCTATTTTAAGGCGAGAATTGCTTTTGTATAGACACAGAGAAGACAGTATCCTTCTCCTCCGATGTGCTTTGTTTTTATTAATAAATATCTACTTCATATGGGCTAAGTATGAAATAATTTTCTTCATAGAAGCCACGAACTTGCTTTTTTTCCTAAAGATCTCTTAAAATAACTCCCCGGCCATTGAGAACCCCAGAGTGGAGGGACTTCAAACTGTTTCCCCATCTGGTGGAAATGACTCACAGCACTTCAGACTTAAAACTTTACAGACTCCTTATGGGAAGCCTGCGCTGCATGCTGGGAGTAGACCAAGGGCGTCTCGCGCCTACTGTGCCCGCTGGAGCAACTCCAGTCGCCCAACCCGAGGCCTTCCAAGGCTGTCACCACAAGACAAGCACTTAAGCAGCAAAAGTTTCCCAAGGTCCGGGCAGCTCCCCTACCACTGACCTTTCGACCCCCCCTCCCCTCGTAAACGTGCTCACGTCATAAGCGGCGCGACCCGCAGGCGGCACGTTTGATTTGCGTCAGGCCTGCTGTTGGCTCAAGCTGGAGCGCAACCCTGGCTATGTGGTCTCCCTGGCCGACCCGGCCCTGAGCCGCCGAGGGATGTGGGCGCTCGCGGGGCGGACTCTCGCGCCGTGGGCCGCCGGGGCCGCGCGCTTGCTGCCTCTCTGTCCCCGGCACGCGGCTGCCTCGGAGCCCAGAGCCGCCTGCAGGCTCTTCAGCGCGGCTGAGCTCAAGGTGACTGGCTCACCCCAGGATGGTGCAGGGCTTCCGCATGTGCACGGTGGGCGAGCCCCTGGGCTGCTCGCTGGTGCGGGGTGGGCTGTGCTTCACCTTGATCAGCTTCAGGCCCGCTAGCTCTTCGGTTTGGGTCTGATGAGGGTCATGAGCAGGTGTTATTTCTAAAAACCCCAGAGAAGTTGCTTCTTTGTAGCATCGATTTTCCTGAATTTTTCTTAACGTTTCTTAGGCAACTCACTTGACTTGCACCGGATTCTGCAGCCTCATTGCTGCCTTGAGATTGTTATCAAATTTCGAAGATTGGGAGATGCAAAGGCGTGGGGCATTTTAATATCATGCAAGGGACTTGTGGTTAGAAAAAAATGGATTTGTACTTATTACAATTCAGAGTTTTTGCAAGTCGTGCGATTCTGAATCACTTCGACCCGAATAGGGCATGGGGGTGGGGAAATGGGTGGCGCTACAATGCAGCGTTTACAGTTTTGTTTGAATAATTTCTCAATACCTTTACCTGCCTTATACTGAGTTACAAATAGAAAAGTAAAACAAATGTTACAGCCATTACAATTTCATCAACTGAAATGTGCCTAGGGAGTGCGCGCGCGTGTACACACACACACACACACACACACACACACACACCTTTGACTGTTTCACCTGGACACCAGTTTCCAGCAGTATGTGGTGTGTCTAAGAGATTTTGCTTGATACAGCATTCTTAAGACTCCTCTCAAGAGTATTAAGTATGACTTTTCCTTCTCCATTCATGAAAGTAAATTTGCAATTAGCTATGTGAGGAAGTATTAAGCAGTTTTTATTTACATTTAGCTTTGTTTATGGAACTGATATATTTGGTAAGTTTCTTGTAATTTGTTCTTTGTAGTAAGGCTTAGTCATAAAACTTTATTAGGGAGCAGGGAGCTTAAAACTGTAATAAATGAAGCTGTCCATATACTCAAAGAATTTCCATTGAATTTGTAATTTTTTTATGGAAACTTTACCCTTAACTGATACTCCCTTCCCTTATTAGGAGAAACCTGACATGTCTAGATTTCCTGTTGAAGACATTAGAAATTTCAGTATCATTGCGCATGTGGATCATGGCAAAAGTACTTTAGCTGACAGGCTCCTGGAACTAACAGGTATTTCTGTATTCTATGCTTGTGATTACCTAGAGTTATTGGGAATTTAGCTTTACCATGATCTCTTACCTTTTGGTATTTTTATCTTTTAATGTTTACTGCTAATTGTTTAATAGTTTTTGTTTTAAAGCCCAGAATAATTAGTAAATGCTTCAATTTCTAGGAACAATTGATAAGACAAAGAAAAATAAGCAGGTTCTTGATAAATTACAAGTGGAACGAGAAAGAGGAATCACTGTGAAGGCGCAGACAGCATCTCTGTTTTACAGTTTTGGAGGAAAGCAGTACCTTTTAAATCTCATTGACACACCAGTAAGTTTCATATTGTCTCTGCAAAGATTGCTAGTTAATCTTGTTAGTATTACAATTGAAATTCTTTCATTTTGAGGGCTAAATTTTGCACAACTATCTTTGATTTCCTTTTTGTTGTTTTTATGCTAGTATAACTTGTTTTTAATGTTTTTAGAAAAAAAACACATTTTACTTATTTTTCTCTTATCAGTTGACTAGTTATAATACCTGTTCCCTTAAAATATAAAGATAATACTTAAAGGTACCCATATGCGCTTTCTAGGGCCACGTTGATTTTAGTTATGAAGTGTCCAGGTCACTGTCTGCGTGCCAAGGTGTCTTACTGGTGGTGGATGCAAATGAGGTAAGGGCCTGTGTTATATATGATCTGACATGCCCAATTAGTTATTTCATAAAGTTCTTAAAATGCATTTTGGAAATACAACTTTTACATTTAAATAACAGATTTATTGTATTACTTACACTAAATCAAATACTTTAATATTGTTAAATTGAGGTGCTGACTGACTCTGCTTAGTTTGACTATTTCTTTTCTAGTGGTAATGTTGGTTTTGAACCCTAAAACACATATCGTGCAGAAAAGTAGGAAGTGGTATGATTCAGATTTCTATACCTACGTAGAAATCTGTGAAATACCTGTAAGGAGAGTTTATTTGGGCTCGCAGTTTAGAAGGTTGTAGTCTGGGACTCATTGGCCTCATTGCCTTCGCCTTGTGGCAAGGAGACAATGTAGTGCTTGTAATGCTTGCAGATGGGGCTGGTGGGCAAAATGACTCACTGCTCAGGAGGCAGTGAGGAAGGCCTAGGGCTTCCCTCCCCTGTAAGGCCTGGATGGCTCTGGCAGGTGGATGGCTGGCATATTGTGTCATTTTATTAGGATGATGTAAAATCATCCTAATAAATGTATTGAGTTAGTAAGTTTGTGATACATGTACTGTCAAAATGGTCTCTCTTGTCTTGGTATTTCCAGGGTATTCAAGCTCAAACCGTAGCAAACTTCTTTCTTGCTTTTGAAGCACAGTTGTCAGTAATTCCAGTTATAAACAAGGTAATCAAAATGAGACACAAATGCTATTACTTATTTTACCTTCTATGTAATGTTTAGTTGTAAAGTATAGTTTTTGGTTTGGTTTTGTTTTTTATATGAGGGACCTGTAGTTACTGTTCATTCAAATTATCAGTGGGATTTACCTCTGAATTTCATGTGATAGAATTGAAGGTCAAATATTTCTTGCAAGGAGTTGGAAAGGTTTTTCTGAACACCATGGACTGAGAAAAGGCTGTTTCTGTAGGAAAGGGATGCAAGGCAGATGAAGAGGTGCCAGCCACACTGCTCTGAGAAGAGGGGCTTAGAGCTAAGACTCAGTGCAGTCCGTGAAACAGGCCAAAGTAGCTCAACACACCCAAGTCTGTCCACTAGTATAAAGTTAAGATCTTAATTTATAAACTCAAACTGCATTATACTGCATCTCTTGATATCACTGCCAATTGTAAAATAAGGATGATATCTGACCTTATTATAAAAATCTTATTTCATGGTCTTAATTGGTATACTCTGTTCTGCTTACATTTTTTTTTTTTTTGTCTGTTTTCCTGCTTGATTTTTTTTTTTTAGTAGTCATGCTTGTTAAAATCAAGTTGAATCGCTTCTTGGCCTTTTGGCTAAGATCAAGTGTAAAATCAAGTTGATATATATATATATATATATATATATACATATATATATATATGTATATATATAGATAGATAGATAGATATATATAGATATAGATATCTATCTATCTATATATATATATAAAATTTTAAATATTTTTGAAAAAGGCATGGAGAGGTCAATTAGGTTAAATCACAGAATGCTATTGATCTACAAATATTATTACTATGGACTAGTTTTATTTTTGCTATGCTCACTAAATGATTTTGTTTATAGATAGATCTGAAGAATGCTGATCCTGAAAGGGTTGGAAAGCAGATTGAAAAAGTATTTGATATCCCTAGTGAAGAATGTATTAAGGTAAATTCTTTTTCTTAAAGGTGATTGTCTTAGTTGTTCTATTATGCTGATGAAACACCATGACCATAACAACTTGGGGAGGAAATGGCTTATTCAGCTTATACTTCCATTAAGCCATCACTGAAAGGAGTCAGGGCAGGAACCTAGAGGCAGGAGCTAGAGCAGAGGCCATGGAGTTGCTGCATACTGGGTTGCCCCTAATGGTTCGCTCAGCCTGCTTTCTTACAGAGCCTGGGACCACCAGCCCAGGCCTGGCACCACCTACAATGGGAAGGGTCCTCCCCCATCAAACACTAATTAAGAAAATGCTATGTGCTCTCATGTCTACAGCCTGATTTTTTGGCAGCATTTTCTCAGCTGAGGCTACCATCGCAAATGACTACTCTGTGTCAAGTTGACATAAAACTAGCCAGCACAACTATTGATTATTTGTAAAATCTCAGGAGATTGACCTAATTGAAAATTCATGGTGTTTGTTCCCTTGCACTCTTAACACTTTTTTAGTTTTAGAGTGCTTATTATTATTTTATTAGATTCAGGTGAGAAAATTTCCCTTATATTGTGAGAATAAACAGTCTTGTTGCTGTATTACTTTTAAATGAACTATGGCTTAAATATTTAATCACTTGCCTAAGATCACAGATTTAGCCTGTGTCCGGACTAAAACAAGCCTTTGAAACTCATTTTAGCATCAGTTCTTTTTTGTAAAGGGCCTATGTACTTAATTTTACCTATGTGCACATGGATGTGCCAGCACCAAAACTGTGCCCCATAGACAGTGGCCCAAGGAGGACAGATGTGGGAGTTGGATCCCACCTAACTGCAGGGTCAGGAGGTCTGAGATTCCTGCTGTGGGTACTGGACAGGAACCCTGGTGTGCTCTAAGAGGAGGCAAGTGCTCTCAGCCTCCGATCCATCTCTCCAACCCTTAGCAGCATTATTTTGTCTGTATAGAATTTTTGTCTTTGAAGAGCTGGTATTCTTGGACTTGATTGGTATTTGAGTGATGCATTCTATTAATAAGTATTTTACGCATTAAAAGATATTTTAATTCTTATTCCATTGCTTTTTGAACACACTACACTAAGAATACTCTTGTACTTTAATCCTGGAACCATATTGCCATGAAACCTAATGATGGGACGATATCCTTAATCTTTTTCTGTGTTCATACAAATGAGTAAGAGAATTATTCTTCCTGATTGTAAATGAGAAAACCCCAGGAAGGACGAGTGTAGCCGTAAATCTCAATGCTTTGGTTTCTACACACTTTCAGATTTCTGCGAAACTTGGGACAAACGTTGACAGTGTGCTCCAGGCAGTCATTGAACGAATACCTCCGTAAGCATTTTGCTATTACACTGTTCACTCGTGTTTAATACTTTAAAGTAGATTTACAGTTTAATAATTTATAGACATTTATATTGTACTAGTTTAGATAAAAAGACCATCAACTTGATATATTAGTTTAAACTAGTGAATATGGCAAGCAGTCTTGTAGTAGGGTGGGATAAAGTTTTGCATTTAATAATGTAAAGAAGTCAAGTTCGGTATAAGATAGGAAAAGGTGGTGGTGCTGTCCTGCAGCTGTGGATGGGGCTGAAGGACATTAGCATGTGTTTGCTTCATAATGAGTATATATCATAAATTTCAAAATGTAAAACTGATGGCTAAATTTAATGTGTTTTATAGAAGTTTTTGCATTGGCTTTTGAGTAATTTCTTTTACAAAATTAAAGCATACATCTTAGGTTGAAAATGAACATTGTCTTATATATACTTAATTTTATCTTTTATAATAGTCCAAAAGTACATCGTGAAAACCCACTGAAAGCTTTGGTATTTGATTCCACCTTTGACCAGTACAGAGGTGTGATAGCCAATATAGCACTGTTTGATGGAGTGGTTTCCAAGGGAGATAAAATTGTATCTGCACACACTAAAAAGACATATGAAGTCAATGAAGTAGGCATTTTGAATCCTAATGAACAGCCAACTCATAAATTGTAAGTAATTTGTTTAATATATGTAATAAATTTACTTTTGTTTCTCTCAGTGTGTTCAGAATGATCATAATGTAGAATTAAGAAAACTGATGATCTGTGCAAATATATATCCAGATACTTAAAAGGATCTTATGTGTGAATAGTAGTTTTAGGAATATAAAAATGATCAGGTTTTATTCATTAGTAGAAATAACTTAGTGAACTAGTATACACTTGGTCCTGTTAAATGTATTTAATAGAAGAATTAAATACTTGTTAGGGCTTCTCAACTATTATCCAGTAGATTTTTTTTTCCTTTTACATTTAATCTCCTAGCAAATTTAGCATCTAAATTTTGCAATATAAGATGCTATAAATTGGAAAAACAAAAACAAAAAAAACCAAACCATTCTTTTCTTCACTGTGGAATTTAGGGTTAAACCTAGATTAATTAAAATTTATTTAAACCATATTTGAGTCAGTTGTGAAACAGCTGCTGAGTGACTACTGATACTAAGAAGACATGACATCAGGCACTTAGTTTATGCTTCTCAGGTTGTCTCTGAGACTGAAGGTGTCAAATACTCTGAGTACATGGATCGCATTGCAGTTTCATGCTATGTCTAGAAAGCCTCATGTGAAATCACCACGTTTTAAGTCAGTTCATTTTAGTGTTAGTAGAGTCTTTCTAAATTAAGTTCATGATTGTAATATATGCATTGTATAATGTATATATGTGTTTATGCAATATATATATGTTATACATACACACACATATATCGTAATACAAGTGTTGAACATTAATTACTGCATCTTCATTGAAGGCTCTTCTTGCAACCTACATGCAAATGAGTTTGTTACTATGTAGATCTCTTGGATTTTTTTTAACGAAGCTAAATCTGCATTCTTGGAATCTGACCTTTTCATGTGAAAGTCAAATGTGTAATAGACTTGTTACATATTTGTTTTTTCCATTTGCTTAAACATGTATCTTTTTCCTCTTTTTAATGAGCCAATGTCACATAATAATAGGCATGACAGTCTCCTGAAATTTTCTCCAGTGGCACCAGTTTTACAGGAGCTGATGTGTAGTTTGCAGAAGGTGGGCACAATCACAGACAGGTTTAGGTCTGTGTAGAAATTGTGGGCAATGGATAAGATGCACTGCTGTTTTTCTGCTGAGCTTAGAAGTTGAAGATTGGTATGTGGCCCTCGTTTGGGAAGTTGTGAGTTTCCTAGGGAGATAGAACTGTGAGTGTGCACTTAACAATGGAAAAGCAGTAAATATTTGCATATACTAATTTTATTTAGATATGCAGGACAGGTGGGCTTTCTGATTGCTGGGATGAAAGATGTCACTGAAGCACAAATAGGAGACACATTATATTTACATAATCATCCAGTGGAGCCCTTGCCTGGGTTTAAATCAGCGAAACCAATGGTATTTGCAGGTGAGGAGCTCACAAATTGAAGACAAGGGGCCAAAATATTTTTTAATTAAAAATCTGTTTCTGTGGTAAAAACAAATGTAGTAGAAGATAATATACATTCTTACAGATGTTTGTAACATACATATATATATATGTATATATATATATGACATTTCATTTGCATATATATATATATATATTGTGTTGTGTGGTATTTCTTTATATCATGGTAGCATTTTATATGAGAGATCATTTAGGATTCCTTAAGAAAGAAGTGACTAGGAGTTCTTAGTAACATGAATTTTTTTATTTTTCTGTGGTTAGTTGATTATATTTGATTTTTTTACCTCTAGTTAGGATGTTTAGATGACAGTTCCCAGTAGAATTAATGAATTCCCTCCTCTTGGTCGTTTTCTTTAGTTGCACTGTGCTTCTGTAGGTGAAGTAGGCTGCCATGGAGCCTCTACGTCTAACTCAGATCCTGTATTACTTTGAGCATTGCAGACATATATAGGGAGGACTGATTGAGTGAGGACTGCTTACTCTAACCCCCCTAGGTTATCTAGCCCCCACTTTCTCCTCACAGTCTCCTCTCAGCAGAGGTCACGAACTTTATGACTGCTGTGCTTACACAGACTCAGTCATTTGGACTTCGGGAGGTTTGTAAAGTATAAACTTCATAAGCAGGAGATAAAGACAATCTGTGTAATCAGTAGTAGCTCCCATAGTTTTAAGCAGTACATTTCTAAAAGTCAGATTCACATTTACTTTAATAATTGATCTAGAAACTAAGTCCAGTGTCATTTTCATTTCTGATGCTATTTCCTATCTAATATTTTTACTTACAGTGGTAGATTATTTTGTACTTTCATTTTTTAAAATAAATATACTTTGCCTAATTATTAGTAACTTAATTCCCTTGGTTGTTTACAATTTTATTTTTATTTTTCTCTGAAAGCCTAAAATCACTGTTTGTAGTGTGACCACAACTGTATATCATTAATGCTAATTGAATATAAGATAACCTTGCAGCCAATTACAGAAAAATAATATGAATGCCAAATGGTTAATTTTGAACTTGACAGTACTTTCTATTATGTCTTATCCGCAGGAGTGTACCCTATAGACCAATCTGAATACAATAACCTGAAGAGTGCTATAGAGAAACTGACCTTAAATGACTCCAGTGTGACTGTGCATCGGGACAGTAGTCTGGCCCTGGGTGCTGGCTGGAGGTGAGGGACATTCGCATCAGAGTCACATTTTATAGGAAACTGCCTTCTCATTGGATGTTGCTCATGAACATTTCTGAAAATCAGACTAAATCTTTTAAATATTTTGGGGGTGGGCATGGGGGCTATGAGAGAGGGTCTCACTATATAGCCCTGGTTGACCTGTGTAGACCAGGCTGGCCTCAAACTCACAGAGATCCACCTGTCTCTACAAATATTCTTTTTGTGTATATGTATATATATGTGTGTAGGTATGCTCACCATGTGTGCATGCTCACAGACTTGGGATCAACCTGTGTCTCCACTTCTTTTTCTGAGACAGCGTCTGTCACTGGCTCTGGAGATTACCCTGGCCCCTTGCTGTCTCCTCCTACACTGGGGTCACAGTGGCATTCTGCAGCTCCTGGCTTTTTTGTGTAGGTCTTGGGGATCCAGATTTCTGGTCCTTATGCTCATACAGTGAGCACTATACCCAGTCAGCCATTTTCACAGGCCCTAAAGATCCATTTCTGTGGATAAATAAATCTCTTAATGTCTCTTTATGTCTCAAGTGTGTTCATGTTTTATGGGTAATTTAAATTAAATTCACAGAATATATGGGTCTTATTTTATAAAGTTTTACAAGAAATGGAAATTGAAGGGATGATGCTTGATTTCCCCCTTTCCTACAAAGTAGCACTGTACTCACAATAGCAAACAGCCCAGTGGACATAGACATTAAGAGGAGTTTGGTGGGTTTTTTGCCCCCTTGTCTCCAGGTTGGGATTTCTTGGACTTTTACATATGGAGGTTTTCAACCAGCGACTAGAGCAAGAATATAATGCTTCTGTTATTTTGACGACCCCTACTGTTCCATACAAAGCCGTTCTTTCCTCTGCGAAATTAATAAAGGTACTGCACTATTTACTTCTATTTTGTATCAGCCTGTAAGGGAAAATGTAAGAGAGATGTGTACACGAATATACTAAATACAAGGGAAATGTTTTGTTTGTAAGTAAGTCACTATTAAGAATGATTGATTTTGAGTAAAAATTACTAACAATTTTTATTACCTTTCTAAAACTAATTCATGTTTCATGTTTCTTAGTTCAATCTCTTCATTATCAAAATTAGTCTGGTAGTGATAGTAAAAAAGAATTAGTAAAGAGAAGACCATTATAATTCAGCACAGAATTTGAAAGATGTTGGTCATAAATAATTGAAGTTATAAAAAGTAAAACATTCATTCTTATAGGAAGTCTTTAAGTTAGTGATAGAAGCAGTACTGTCTTTCACACAAGTGGCCATTTATAATTTATTTATTTAAACTACTGCTTCCTTGAACATAAATAACCTGATTTTATGTACCAATTGTATTACCCTAAAATGGATTTGTCATACTTTTTAGATGGCTCTTGGTATGATTTATACATTTTAGTAACCAAAATGCTATAATATATTTAGTATTATAATTACCAACAAAATTAAAAGGTGGTAATTGAAAGACTTTTGTTGTTGTTTCTTAGAAAAAGAGTTGTATTAGATGATAGTCTAATCATTATGTGTTTTTGCTGTTACTGCTGCCCTTTGTTATTTGCAGTAAATTCAGTATGTTCTGAAATGTTCTATAAGTAAAAAAGTAACATAATTGTGTTAGTGTTTGTTCTTAATCCTGTCCCCTTTCCTTGTTTTTAGGAATATAAAGAAAAGGAAATCACAATTATCAACCCTGCACAATTCCCTGATAAGTCCAAAGTAACAGAATATTTGGAACCTGTTGTTTTAGGCACTGTTATTACACCAACTGAATACACTGGGAAAATCATGGCACTTTGTCAGGTAGGAACACAAAGTGGGATTCAGTCCTCTGGAGCATTGCCTATCAGCCTGTGTGTCATAGGAGTCCTGCTGAGAAATGTCCTTTTACACACTGGCTTTACTTTTGATTATCACTATTAGCTGAATAGTTTAGTCAAAGGAATAAAAAAAGTTACATACTTATCCTAAGGGACTTTATTATGATTTAGTCTCTTTGTGTACTTGAAAGTGAACATAATGTGATTTTAAAAATAGAGTTTACAAGCTTTGGCTTAAAACAAATATAAGTGAAATACAAAGTACTGTTATTTCTTACTGTATTAAAGTCTCTAGCTTATAACTCTTTGGTAGACCATTAAATAACACTCTTCCATTCTGTTAACTTTTATTTATAGAAATTATAATTTGGAAATTAACATCTTTAATTTATTCGCATCAATATTTACGTGGATTATGATCAAATTTATCTTTCTTTAGGCACGAAGAGCAATTCAGAAAAATATGACTTTTATTGATGAAAACAGAGTTATGCTTAAATATCTCTTCCCTTTGAATGAGATTGTGGTAGATTTTTATGACTCTTTGAAGTCTCTGTCTTCTGGATATGCCAGGTGAGGGAATCGTGATCACAAATATCCCAAAGGTTTGAAAATGCTGATCTGCTCTTCTGTGCTTTTACTAATTTCAGCTCTTGAGGACAGTTCAGAATCATAAGGTTAGGAAGCTTGGAGCGTGATTTGTCAGACTGTTATTTCTGAAAAGGAAAGCACCCTCCTCAGTAAGACTTTATAGCCCTTGTGACTTAAGAGTTGGACATAATTTCAAAAACCATCTATGTCTGAGTAATATTTAAATATATGTATGTGAATTGATCCCTGAAGCATCTACTTATATTTGAAAAGGGGATGTAAATATTGAATATGAAGAATGCTAAATGTGTACTGCACTTAACAATGCTGTGGACAAGAACTGGTCTTGCCAGGAATATGTGGTTCATCTAATAAAAATCTGTGTATCCTAAGGGAGTACATGAAACCTAGCCAAATAGAAACATGAGAGCTGAGTGTTAAGTAGCAAGAAGCCTTTTATACTGCCTTTTAGTTACAGGGCTTTGAGTTAAGCATTTGACCAGTACCATTACCTGTAACCACCCTGGTGAGAGCAGCTAACATGAGTGCTTGTTTGTCCTTGACTAAGCTTTGCTCTAACCTCTTGGCATGTACTAGATTCACATGTGTTACATGTCTTTTGGTCCTGACAAAAACTAATGTTCAAACTGCAGATCAGTGTAGGAAACCCAAGTGCTCTTTCTTAATGGCATTATCAGTGCATTACCTACATGTGTTGTCATTGGCAATAGAAAACTAATAGTGACATTTAAAATAGAGTCAGCCGAAGACCACCAGCTGCTGGCCACATTAGAAAGGAGCTGATAATTGGTTTCCTAGTTTACCTCAACCGGTTCCTTTTCCTTCTCTCTATGGATTTATAGTCCCTGTACTTAGGGTTCTAAGTTCATAAATGAAGGTTGATGCATTTGGTTCTTTACTATGGATATATATATATCCATTAAATGAAACTTTATGTGAGGTAATAATATCAAGTTTCTTCAGGGAAGAGCAGGTAATGGAGATTGTAGGAAAGAGGAGTTTGTTGAGTATAATCTGACAGTATCACGTTTGTCCATGTTCTCTTGCCCTTGTTAGTTTTGACTATGAAGATGCTGGTTATCAGACTGCAGAACTAATAAAAATGGATATTCTGCTGAATGGAAATGTCGTGGAAGAGCTAGTAACTGTGGTCCATAGGTAAGGGGATAAGAGATCACCAGCTGGGAAAACACTGGCTTGGGTGTTTTTCTCTAGTTGATGGATCTTCACTTAGCACAGCAGATACACTTTGTTAAAACTTTAAAAGATAATTAAAACGAGTTTTAATCTACTCATTTTCCTTCTGCTTTTACATCAGAAAGATGTGACTTGATGAAAACAGTTATGCTTAAGTATCTCTTCCTTTGAATGAGATTGTGGTAGATTTTTATGACTCTTTGAAGTCTCTGTCTTCTGGATATGCCAGGTGAGGGAATTATGATCATCACAGACATCTCTATTACTAAATATAAAATATAGAATTATAGCCAAATATTTTTTCCTTTACTGTGTTATAGTACAAGAAAGTGTTTTCTTTTTTTATGATTTAGGTTTATAATGATAAAAAGATTTTCACATTCATGAAAATCATTTATGATAATGAAAAAGTCAAGTATATGTGTTCACAAACTGGCAGGCTGATACTATGCTGTACCCATAGCAATTGTAGGTCATACTATAGATTAATACATAGTTACAAAAAATGCCAGTTAGGTACAAAGTGTTGAGTTCTATTTTATCCTTTTAAAATTCACCTTACTCTTAATTACTGCAATCAACTATGAAGATAATCTAAATAATTATATTTAGTATTGCTGTATTTTTTCTGTCTCAGAGAGAAAGCATACACTGTTGGCAAAAGCATATGTGAACGTCTGAAGGATTCTCTTCCCAGACAGCTATTTGAGATAGCAATTCAAGCTGCTGTTGGAAGCAAAGTTATTGCAAGAGAAACGTGAGTTGAAATTCATTTTCTGTTTGAGGCTGGCTTTAGCAACAAAATACCTAGATAAGCAAAACTAAACTTTTAATTAATTGTGGTATATGTTTTTATTCATATAGATCATGAGATGAATGTTTTATTTCTTTGGATTACTTATATTAAGTGATGGTACTTACAGTTGCATAACTTATGAAAGTTTAAGGAATTTCTGCTTATTTCCAACGAGTTTCTAGGTTAAGGTATTTCTGTAAGGTTCCACTCAATGGATTATAATATGTTCAGATGGATTGCGATAAGAACAGAACCTAAAAGTAATAATTAAATGTTTTGTTTTTCTGAAGCACTAAATCAGAAAAGGTTATAAATATCGTGTTAGGTTTTGTTTTCTAGGTTAGGTTCCTCATGTGGTTTATAGTGGGTATGGACAATATGGTCATTTTTGAAGAAAGCTAGGGGTGTTAAAAATCAGGCTCCTATAGCAGCAGGTATAGACTCTGGTAGCACTTCCCCTTGCCCAGCCATTAGGAATCTTATGACCCTGGATATTCTCTCTCCTCAGTTATGACAAATTGGGAATTGCTATTTAGTTATAGCTTAACCTAAGTCTAATGCATCAGTACTAGTTAAATACAATTTATATACATACATAAATATACATATATTTATATATACACATATACCATATATACATATATACATGTATTTATTATTATATACATGAATATAAATATATGTAGTTAAATAATATACTAAATATATGCCCATTATGGGAATAATTTCATTTTGAACAGTATTTTGTTTCAGATACCCAGTGCCCAAGAAAATCCAGAAATTAGAAAGAATTCCAGAGAACATCCTAGAAAGTAGAGCAGTTATTAGCACATGGTCACTTTTACATAAATTATATTGAAAGTAGATTAAGAAAAACAAATAGATTTTTTTAAAAAAATTATTAAAAGAATCCCTTAAAAAAGAGATACCCTTCAAAGTTAGTGATCTGGAAATGTTATAATAATATAGTAGTATAATTGATGGTTAGATACATTAACAGTAGTTTGTCTTGAGAATGGTTTTAACATATCCTATTTAGCAATAAATCCTTTAGTAGTCACTTTCCATTTACAGTCAGGTCAGAATATGATGATTTACTTTATTAAAATACTTTATTCAAAGTATTTCTAGGTTGAACTGAGAATGTTTTTTTATTAAAGTCATAAATAATCATATTTCTCCTTATGCATACCGCAAGCAATGACCTTTCTTACTAAAGGTGATATTAAAATGAAGTTTTTTGTATGTCATACAACTGAGTATATGGAAATAAATACACAAACATTTGAACTAGTTATATAAGGCACTTTCATGTAAACACAATCACTAAGTATTTTATCAGAAGTAAAGCTGTGTTTAGAAATTATGCTTTTAAACTGTATTTCTTCTTTTACAGTGTGAAAGCCTATAGAAAAAATGTTTTGGCAAAATGTGTATGTATCTTTCTATTTTACTGTACTGAATGACTTTAATAGCAAAGGTGTTATAAATTGGTTTCAATTTTAGTTTTCATGTACCATGTATTTCATCTCCAAGTTTCATTTTAAATGGGTAAATTTCTGCTTAATATTAGTCTTCATTTTAACTGCATTTTAAATGCTTTTCATTTTCTCTTTTCTAATATAATACCATCTAAAAGAGAGTATGCTAAACTTCCATAATTTTATACATAATGAAATAGTATATGTATAGTGACTGTTTCTTACAGTTGGAAGAGAGTGGGAATTGAAATCTACCTTGCTTCATTGATTTTTGGATAGCCTATTTGTGTGTGTGTGTGTGTGTGTGTGTGTGTGTGTGTGTCTGTCTGTCTGTCTGTCTGTGAAAACAAACTGGTTTTTCTAAGTGTCTGGTAGTTTCTGGCCAGGTCTGCATTTGAAAGTTTTAATAGACTGTAGTTATACAATATGTTTATCCTAAATAAAAAAAAAAAATTGATTGTTGAGGAGGGGTCGAGTGAGGGCCTGTGGGTCATAATGATCTGTTTATGGTTGGGGTGTTTTTTTGGTGTAATTATGTAATCATTTCCTTTGAACTAATTTGGGTTTCTTATTTTTCAGTATGGTGGTGATATTACCCGAAAAATGAAACTTTTGAAGAGACAATCAGAAGGGAAAAAAAAGCTGAGGAAGGTTGGCAACATTGAGATTCCGAAAGACGCTTTTATAAAAGTCCTGAAAACCCAGCCTAATAAATGACTCAAGGGAAGAGGGGGTTCTCTGTGTCTTCTAATTTATACTGACAGCAGAATGAGAATGCTGAAATGCTTATTACTGTCAGGGTCTTCAACTGTGACCTACTTCAGTGTTCTCAACCTTCCTAGTGACGCCACCCTTTAATCCAGTTCCTCATGCTGTGGTGACCACACCCATGAAATTATTTTTGTTGCTACTACATAACCATAATTTTGCTTTTATGGATCATAATGTAAATATTTGAACAGATCTGCAACCTCTGTGAAAGGGTTGTTTGACTCTAGGTTGAGAATTGCTGACCTGTTGGTAGAGAAGAGGTTACGTGTATGCTACAATGCTTATTCTGTCTTTATGTTCTACTACTCACGAGTAATCTTGACAAAATTCCTTATCTATCTTAAAGCTGAGATTATGTTACCACCCCCACCCCACCCCCCAAGCAGGTAACTCTGGAAATTAAAGGAGGTTAATACATTTTAAATATTTATGAGGGCAAGGCATGTTATACATTTAATCACAGTGAATTTTAAACTCTTTTTCTTATCCTTTTTTGTTTTTTGTTTGTTTGTTTTTAGTGCCTTGAGACAGGATCCTGCCATGTAGTGTGGCTAGCCCAATGTCTTAAGTAGGGGTTTGCTGCTGTTTTGAAACACCAATGACCACAGCAACTCTTAGAAAGGAAAACATTTCATTGGGGCTAGCTTATAGTTTTCAATGTTTAGTTCATTGTTGTCAGAGTGGGAAGCATGGCACTGTGCAGGTAGACACAATGCTGGAAAAGTAGCTGAGAGTTCATTTTAATATACACATAGCAGCAGATTACTGTCACACCAAGCCTAGCTTGAGCGTATGAGAACTCAAAGCTTCCTTCTACAGGTACACAGGACTACTCCCCCTAATAGCATCCTTCCCTATGGGCCAAGCATTGACACACATGAGTCTATGGGTGCTATTTCTGTTCAAACCACCCACCACATACAGGATTCCTTACATAGTCCAGATTGACCTCAAACTTGTCTTTCAACCTTAGCCTTCCCATTGTTGGGATTTTATAGCCATTTGCTAGTATCTTTAACTTATGCATGGGTATTCTTACAGATACTAAAAGGGGGCCTAGTTACATCTATTAACTATCCAAAATCACATTGTATCAGTTTTTACCTCAAACTTAATCTGATATATATGAATTGATTTTTTTAAGGAATAGACTCAAAAGAATGTGTTACTAGACCTCTGTTCTGGCTTTTTATGCCTATACATCTAATCAAGCATTTCTGAAACTAAGTTATACATATGAGTTAAGTTTAGGGTAGGGACCCATCTTGTTTTTGACATTTGTAGTACATTCCTGCAAAATGGCATACATTTGATATTAGTCCCAGCTGTTAATAAATTAGTAGCTATTACCTAAATGTACCTAAATGACACAACTAATAAATGGCTTAGTTCCATGTTCATTCATCACAAACTGAGAAATATATTATGGCAAGGAAGAGTCTTGGATTTTATTTTCTGCTGTCTATCTCAAGCATGGCACAAATCTGGTAGCAAAACAGGTTACAGATGAGTCATAGCATTTTGATGGGAATTTAAAGTGAGGATTTAGAAGTTAGGTAGCCTTAGTTTATCCGATTACATAAACCATCTTACTTCTCTCAGCTTGACTTTCTAGGTATAAAATACCAAATTCCCATCACAGTATTTTTTTTAAATGACAATATATTTAAAACTAAGACAGTGCAGTTGTTAAAATGTCCTATTCTTACATTATTGCTAAGGGAAAGTCAAAAACTGCTAAGCACCCTAATATACAATGTCTGCAACATAACGCTTGAGCTTTTTTAAGATTTGGGATATTTAACCCATAATTCTTTAGGAATTAACATTGTACTAACAGTAGAAAACATTTAGTTTTCTACTGTTTTGAGTTCTGTGCCTTGAGTTTATTCCTTCAGGTTGTAGAATCAGAGTTTGTATAGTCATATGACAAAACATAATTGCCACTTAGTAAACTTGGTATGAGTTGGCCAGTGACTGAGTTTTATATACTTTTCTCAGTCTCTGTAACACGGAGTATAAGCTGTTGCCACTTATATACCCTGGTGACAGAATCCAAATAATGTTTTTTTTTCTCAAAGACAAAGATGATTGCTACATATGACATACTTTTAAATGGTATATCACAGTAAGTGCTACACAGTGGTTAGGGAAGGGCTGAGGAGAGATCTGCTGTGAGGCAGCATCAGTGTGAGATCTTTGGAGCACAGCGGGAATGAATGGTGCATCAGAAGAGACCGTTAACCTTCTCACTATGATGCTGTACAGCCAAAGGTGGGGTAATCTCAAGTAAACATGTTCTTGTCAAAGTCATCACTGCAGGATGGATCCTACTGATTGGTAAACTGAATAAGGAAACGAGGACCCCTTGATCAAACTGATTGTTTCTGCCAGCTATTTGTCTAAGCAGTGAGAAGGTAATGATGTAGTGTGACTATGTCTATTACGGGAAGACTGAGACAGGGTGAAAGAGAGAAAGAACACCAGGAAGGCTAACTTCTTTGTGGGTGCCCGTCTGAATGAATGGTGTGCCAGTTTTAATACTTAGGGAGGCCGAGTAGCCTAAGACAGATTTAAAACTCAGCTTAATTTTAGTTTAGTCCATAGTATTCCTATGTGGTGCTCTTCAGCAGGCTATTGGAAACATGAATTTGAAGGTCAGAAGACAGATCTTAATGCTATGAATCCAAAGAGGTTCCAAAATCTCTAAGTGCTCTGGGATGTGAAGCTATCATACAGGGCTTCTCAGCTTTCAGTGATTTGTACAGCACCTTTATGCTCCCATGGGTTATATCTCTAAAATATAATAGATATGCATTTTAATATTTATGCACATATATGCATATACACATTTATACGTGTATATATATACACGCATATGTGTGTGTGTGTGTGTGTATATATATATATATATATACACACATATATATACACATATAATTGGCTTAGTTTCATGAATAACGAACAGCTGTTAAGACATCACTGGAAATCAAAGTGCCATTATTGGTGACATTACTGTTTTGACTGCATGTATATAGTCTGTATTACTTGTGGAAGTATCTGTACGCATGGCCCTCAGGGACCACAAGAGGGCATTAGAGGAACCCTTGAAACAAACTACAATGCGTTTATGTGAAACCCTCTGAGTGCTGGGAACTGAACCTAGGTCCTCTGTGTGAGCACCAAGGACCCTCTATTGTTAAGCAATCTCTCCAGCCTCCATTCTTTTCCTTCATAGGTACTGTTTTCAGTTTCCTAACTACATGATGGCCACAAATTAGAAGCAAATGTTGTTCATGCATGAATGTGATTTCACTTTTAAAAGAAAATGAGATAACTGTTTTATTGTAAACTTTATTTGTGTTAAAGATAGAAAACAATATTTTTATTTGCTACTTAATTATGCAAGTTATTGCAATTTAAATGTTTACAGTAATTATTTTAGTACATACTTAATACCTCTTTAGACATATATAAGGATGATTTACAAAATTTAACAATAATCAGAAAATGTTTTTCAAAAGGATTCCTTTAATTTGTAGCTAGGTACAAAGCTCATAATTGCCATTAACCCAGGTCATTAAATAAAAATAAGCATATCTGTAAAAAAGTACTCCATAAGAAGGTGCATAGGAGCATGCACGTACACACACTTTCTGAAAGGATGTAAACTACATTAGGGCACTGTCATCTCTTCAGATTCCCTTGATTAATGAATAGCAGGACTGTGATGTCCAGGTGCTACTACAGAAAGATGACTAAGGCAACTACAGGCTAAAGCATGTGTATGATGCACAAACATCCATTCCAAAAGTGAAGGTTTGCAACGATAGCAGGATGACACTGGAAAGGCTTGGAGTGTCTTCAAATAAGTCAGAGATCATGTCACTGACAGGACCTGATGATAGTGCAGTCTCTCAAAATGCAAATATTTCACTGCTGTACTGTTTATAGGTAGCTATATAGCGACTATACTTTATAACAGCCAAACAATTTTGGGATCCAATTACTTCTAGGACCTAGTGTAAAACAGACACATTCTAAATATGGAATGTTTAGCACACCCTGGTCTTTTTCTTTGTAAATGAATCTTCCTATTTCCCCATTTTTATCATATTGCATAAGCTGAAATTTTATCAGTATGGAAAGGTTCTTCTTTCTAGATAGAACTCCTCCTTCAGTCCCCTTCCTTCATACTGTATAGTGGGTCCACAAGTTTATTGTGCACGTGCATTAAACCTTAAAGAGAAAAGAAAGCATAATCTAGTTGTAATTTTGTTAATTTTAACCTTTTACATAAGAACAGATTGAAGAGTATTTCATTCTTACATGAGTCTAAGGTCTACTGGAACTAAGAAGTACAATGCATGCATTATCCGTGTAGACGTGGAACTGGGCAGAACTCTGGGTATCCCAGTGCAGCCTCGGGGCTTGCCTTGAGGAGCACTGGAGTGGCAGGCTGGCCAGTGGAATGTGAAGTTCAGTACGGTTGTCTAGAAATGTAGGTTTTGATGTTATGGCAGTGGCTCTAGTTGGTGACAATAAGTGACCTAGACTGTCATGATATGACAGATGTCTTCCAAACTAATACCCTATGCATCTTTTGGGGGAAATGCATGTGGTAACGTGATTGCACATATGTGTACGAGTTCTAATGTCAAGTGTCTCCCTTTACCACTGCACCTTACTTTTAGAGGTTTCTAACTGATTACAGAGACATTAACTGGGAGTAACTGCCTGTCACCAAGTTCCAGGTGACTCCCAGTGTCCACAGACTCGCTGTGTCTGACTCCCAGCCCTAGGTTAGAAGGCATGCACCACCATGTTCTGCCTGTTAATGTGGATACTGGGTGATCTGAACTTGGTTCCTCATGACTGTAAAGTGAACGTTTTCAACTGAGCCATGTCCCCAGCCTCTTTACTGACTTTGGGATGCATAGCTCCAAACTTACTTGATTATAAGCTTATCCATAGCATACTGAGAATGTTTACCAAAGCAACACAGACATATGTTTTAAATAATCTGGGATGGAAACTTAGATTTTAAATTTAAGTAGACTTTAATAACCATTAATATGTATGGTTTAGAGTGGAAATTTTCTAGTGGGCATGTATGCTTGTAAATCATATATTAAAGCCTCTTTTCCAGATATATGTCTTAAGTAGTACATGTATCTTTTAGAAAAGAAAAAGGTCTTACAAGATTGCCTTTGACAGAATCAATGAACTAAGTAAAATTTTATAGTTTGTAAAGCAAAGAAATCAGTTAAATTTTCCAGGCCATTAAAAACTTATAAAATGCTGTAGGGGAGGTATTTAGTTTCTTCAGAAAATTGGGTATTGGTGAGAAAGGTGTTAGAAATGCATATTCCCTGTTAAGAAGGCCCCAGAAAGCATCTAAAATCCACATAGAGAAGAAGACCATGTCCAGGGATCTAGCAAAGAGTTCTGGGAAGTGCTCCATAAGAGAAAAACCCTGGGGCATCTTCACATCAGGGAAGGAAGAAGCATTCACTGTGTGCAGCAACTGAAAATGAGAAGGCTGAGCTAGCGCGCCCACAGCTCTTCACGTCGGCACCTCAGCCATCCCAGGGCCAGGCAGGCTGGACAGCAAAGGCAAAAGTACTTCCAAGCCACAGATTTCCATGGATTTTTTTTTTTTTTTTTTTTTTTTTTTTTTTTGTAGAGGATCATCTAAACCAGTGGTTCTCAACCTTCCTAATGCTGCAACTCTTCAATACAGTTCTTCATGCTGTGGTGACCCTCAAACAGTTATTTTCATTGCTACTTCCCAAATACAAAAGGAAAAGGAAAATCAACACGGACGTCTAAGCAACCAAACTGATTTGTACTTATTTTATACTGTTTTAAAGTGTGCCCACTGTAATATTAACTTTAGCACACTGAAATTGATTTGTCTGACATCAGAAAGCCTAAATGGAATACTGGTTGAGAGATGGAAGGATGAGGCAGAACTCCCAAATTTTACCAAGAAAGAAAGAAAGAAAAGAAAGAAAGAAAGAAAGAAAGAAAGAAAGAAAGAAAAGAAAGAAAGAAAAAAAGAAAAACAAAACCAATCTAAAGACCCAGAAAGGACATTACTGCATTACTGAGTTATTTACTCATATATTTGATATGAAACTAAAATACTTAATGAGATTTCAAAGAAAAATGTCAGGGAAACCCTGAAATGTTTTATCTGAGAAGTTGTAGTCCTTGAAAATCCAGGTTATTTTGTTAGCATAATGCGAGTTTCAGCAGACCCCACTGAAAGATTAAAGTCCAGTTACTAAGTTTTATCATCTGCTAGAAGTATTTCATATGCATATTAAATTCAATGCTCACCTTTAAAGTATTTCACAGTTTTAACTCTTAATTCTAAAGTAGCATCTTCATCACATACAAAAATAGTTCGGGGATGCTGCTGGAAAGCTGAAACAGTCCACATGTGATTGATTCCTTCTTCGATGGCTTTGTACAGCGCAAATGCCTTGTGTGCCCCTGTGATGAGGATCATCACCTGCAGAAGTGTGAGCATCACTTGTTAGCAGTGAGTTGGGAGCTCTCTAACACAGAAGTGAGGAACAGAGTTAATGCTTTACTACTACTGTATAAAATACATGCCTGGGAAGAGCTTCCTGGTTGGGAAAAAAAAGAGCTATGTGTCTTCAATGAATAATATATAATATGGGCTAACACCCCAAATCTCTCTAGTCCAGGTAAGCAATATGCCCTACATTAGACAAGCAAGTATTCTAAAACCACAGAGATACAGAGACTTGAACAATATCTAGAGGAGCCTGAACTTCACTTCACCTAATGGGTATGATAATCTTTAATGTTGTTCCAAACACAGACTGCATTTAAGAATTTCAGATCTCCTGAAACACAAGGACTGCTTTTGAAGCACGAGAGTGAGATACTCTTGGAAATAACAGAAACTGTATGTTCGTGGTTTAAAATTCCTAAGTACTGGTAAGATAATTCAAGGAACATGTGATTGTATATCAGAAGGAACCTTACAAGTTTTCAACTATCAATTCCTTCAACAACTGAAAGAATGTGCCCATGTTTACATAGTGTAGTTTCCTTATATTCTTTTTAATCAGCATTAAGCATAAAACATAATGGGTTTTCATTATGATATTTTCATAAATACATGTACTTAAATAATTTCCTTGTTTTCTTTTCTTTTCTTTTTTTTTTTTTTTTTGAGATAAGGTTTCTTTGTGTAGCCTTGGTTGTCCTACTAGCTTCAACAGACCTGGCTAGCCTTGAACTCACAGAGATGAGCCTGCCTCTGCCCCCTGGGATTGAAGACATGCACCACTACAACCTGGATCATTTCACCTATTTTTTTAAACTTATTCTTTTTACATCTTGCTCACGGCCCCACTCCGGGTCATCCCTTCCACAATTCTTCCCCCAGCCCTGTTGTCCCCTTCTCTAATGAGCTCGTGAGGGCCCCATGGGCATCCCCTCCTCCCCCAGCACTTTGAAGTCTCTGCATGGCTAGGCACTTCCTCTCCCACTGAGGTCAGACAAGGCAGTCCCTGCTTGTCCAGTCTTCCATAAGATCCCCTCCTTTCCCCTAACAGTCTTCCTTCAATCCTGATGTACTGCTTATCTTTCTGAATTTAGATTAGTTTAATAATTTTTCTCATTACAATTATTAAAAAATTGAAATGGTTATGGCTCTAAATATTTCAAGTAAAAATTTTATATTCATGTATACATGTGTTATGGTTCAATATTCTATAGTATAGGAAATGAAACATGAATAGATCAAAGTATCTTTATAAAATGATAATTCAAATTTTCATTGGGAAACGAACCTTTATTAGCGTTCAATGAATCACCTTCAAACCATTTGCCTTCTTAAGGCAAAAGTTAACTTTCTTGATATAAGGCAAGCAAAAATTTAATGATTTCTAAATTCTCCTTGTTGAACATTATTATCCACAGTATTTGCATAAGAATAAGATATTTGTTACAGAAACAATCAAAATGAAAGTCCCACATGCACAAAGATGCACATTGCTGTCTGGTTCAGGTCTTTTCCAATGATTCATTTCATGTGGAGCTCTTGGTGCAGGAATGAAAGTCCCTTAGGTCATTAGCATGCTAAAATCTCATAGGAAGTTGTTAGAAAGCAGCTAAATCTAATGTTTCTTTTTAAAAATATTGGATGAATTTTTTACGTGTGTGTGTGTGTGTGTGTGTGTGTGTGTGTGTGTGTGTAGCCATCAGCTCTCTCCTTCCAGCATGTGGGCCTCAGGGATTGAACTGTGGGAAACCAAGCTAGTCTTCCTAATTGTAGTCAAAAAGCACTTTATATTACATGCGCTCCAAAACTATGTAGGTGGGACATTATCTCTATACCCCTTTCCCACCTGCCCTTTCACAAGACTATTCAAATGACAACAGACCCACACGATTACTATGGTGGTTTGTATATGCTTGGCCCAGGGAGTGACACCACCAAGAGGTGTGGTCTTGTTGGAAGAAGTATGTCACTGTGGGGCTTTGAGACCCTCCTTCTAGCCATGTGGGAGTCTGTCTTCTCCTATTTGCCTTCTGAACAAGATGTAGAACACTCAGCTCCTCCAGTGCCATGCCTGCCGGGATGCAGCCATGCTTCCTGTCATGAGGATAATGGACGGAGCCTCAGAACCAGGCAGCCAGCCCTACGTAAATGTCCTTTTTAAGAGTTGCCTTGGTCATGGTGTCTGTCCACAGCAGTAAAACCTTATGTAAGGTTGTAGGAGCTCAAACTGTGAAATATGAATAGGCAGGTGAAGTAGCAGCTGAACAGAAGGCTCTGGTGCCTGGTTTATAACTGAACACTTATATTTACTTGATTCTTAACAATGAGAATGGTAAAAGTTAATGACTAAAAATTAAGCATTTTTATTGAAAACTAGATTGTTAAGCACCATAGTTACTCAACTTCAAAGAAAAAAAATCAAAAACCATTTCTTACCTCCCTAGCATCCATCACTGTCCCCACACCAACAGTTAGAGCCATGGTTGGCACTTTTGATAAATCTCCATCAAAATATTTTGCATTTGCCAAAATGGTGTCCATTGCTAGAGTCTTTAATCTCGTTCTTGATACTAAACTGGATCCTGGCTCATTGAAAGCAATATGACCATCTGGACCTATTCCTTTCAAAAAACAGATATGCACACTCATATAAGCATGAAATAAACAAGGTTTCAAACATATATTTTCTCAGATTTCAACATAGTTATAAAGGCAAAGAAATAACCATAAACACACTTACCTTATTTTAGATCTGAATTCATAATATTGGATTAAAATGTTTGTGTCTGTATTTCATTTAGTATTTTCATATGTGCTGAATACACAGCATGGAATGACAATAGCAACAGCAGGGACCCATCACATTTATAAAGCATTACAGGCTTAGAAAGCATTTTCACAACAGAGAGTATATGGTAATTTTGTGGCCATTTTCCTCATGGTTCCCTTTTTGGGAACACAAGAAGAAACTGATGTGAAAGGCCACAGCTGTCGCTGATGTTCAGGACCACAGTTCAGTAAACACAGAGAGACACTCAAATCGTAGCCTTCTGACTACTGACTCCAGGGGTTTATATCCTCACTGTGCTTTGCTTCAGTTCAGTTTAAGTCAGGCAATTAACTATGGTTCTCTTCTAGTTTTGTTTCCTCATAAAATAATATAGAATTGATAAGACAATATCTAACATACAAGTTTTATATTTCAAGCTTTCTGATTTTTCACTACAATCTAATACACACATACACACACACACACATTTAAAATAAAAATCAAAGAAATAAAATGCATAAAATTACAGTTGGCTTTAATGGGATCCATGCAAGGTCTTTTCTGCTACACTTCATTTTTGTAATCATGCAGGAAGGAAATGCTGGGTATTGATGCTGAACTGATTTCATGACATACAGGCATCAACCACAGTGACCTATACAAACCTGCTATATTTTATGATGGCTTCTAAAATATAGAAAAGAACATGGTATTCCCTATTTGAAGACAAAGGTAATTCCCTTCATAAAATCAAGGATCTTTTTTTGTTTTTTATTTTCTATATTCTTTGTTTACATTCCAAAGACTTTCCCCTTTCCCAGTTCCGCCCTCACCATATGTCCCATAAGTCCTCTCCCCCCCCCATTCCCCAATCACCCCACCACCACCATTTCTCTGTTCTGGTACTCTCCTACAATACTGGATCCAGTCTTTTCAGGACCAGGGTCCTTTCCTTCCTTCTTCTTGGGAATCTTTTGATTTGCTAATTGTGCCTTGAGAATTCAGAGCTTCTGGGCTCATTAATATCCACTTATCAGTGATTACAATTCATGTATATTCTTTTGTGATTGGGTTAATTCAGTTAGGATGATAGTTTCCAGATCCAACCATTTGCCTACAAATTGCATGAATTCATTGTTTTTAATTGCTGAGTAGTATTCCATTGTATAAATATACCACATTTTCTGTATCCATTCCTCCTTTGAGGGACATCTGGGCTCCTTTCGGCTTCTGGCTATTATAAATAAGGCTGCTATGAACATAGTGGACCATGTGTCTTTATTGCATGCAGGGGAATCATCTGGGCATATGCCCAGGAGTGGTATGACAGGGTCCTCTGGAAGTGTTATGCCCAATTTTCTGAGGAACCACCCAAAGAACCAAATAACCCTATCAAAAAATGGGGTACAGAGCTAAAGAAAGAATTTTCACCAGAAGAAATTCGGATGGCTGAAAAGCACCTTAAGAGATGTTCAACATCATTGGTCATCAGGGAAATGCAAATCAAAACAACCCTGAGATTCCACCTCACTCCAGTCAGAATGGCTAAGATTAAAAACTCAAGAGGCAACAGGTGTTGGCGAGGATGTGGAGAAAGAGGAACACTCCTCCACTGTTGGGATTGCAAGATGGTACAACCACTCTGGAAATTAGTCTGGCAGTTCCTTAGAAAATTGGGCATCAAGGATCTTTAAAAACCAAAATTTACACACAGTTATCCTAGTTGTTAGACTAGAGCAACGTCAATAAAAAACTAAAACCACCAATTCTCTGAGCAATAAAAATATCCTTTCCATTTATACTCCACATGTTTGCTTTAAGAAGACAACATATATTTCACTGATACTTCCTATATAACTAAGTTTCTCAAGCCATAATAAAATATAGCAAGCTATAGTCTAGTTTTGAAGGATTAAGAATACAGTATGAAGCAAATGTTCTAAAGCACAACAACCTAGCAGGGATTAACGCAGGGATATACATTTATAGTAAGGACTTACATATGGTTAATATTCAAGGCTTGTTACAACTCCTAAGTACACACCACTTTCTAGAATGTTTTAATTACACTTAAAAAGTGTTTTCCAATGTATTATTTTGCTCTTGGGTATACAAATGCCCAATATATGTATATTGTCTTTATATGCACACAGAAGGTTAGATCTAGAAATATAAAAACTTCAGATAACAAACCAGAGGTCCCCTGACAGCCTTATTAATGTTTTCAATGGTGACCTGGGCCACCGAGAGCGTAGCTGACCTGAGATTCTGTCAATGGCACTGTTAGAGGAACTCCAGCACAAGCTTTCTCACAACTGGCACAGAGGCTGTGGTTCCTGACAATGCCTTGTGTTCTGCTAACTCCATGGCCTTCACATCTACATTAGGGACTCAGCATCATCTCAAGAACTCACTGGTGGGATCATGTTATGTATCTTTCCTTTGTTCCTATAGTTCTTGGAGGTAGTTTGTAAACTTCCTTTGAGGAAGGCTTTTGTGTGTCTCTACTACTCAGAAGAAAGCATTGCATAAAGAGGCATTCAATAAATCAGAGCTGAATGAATGTATGCATTCTACTCCTTTTTGGTCTGCTCAGCAGTTTCTTCTCACTACCCATCTTCTGCTCCACTCCTCACTACCGGCTGCAGGCTCAGGGGGGCGATGTCCCTATCATACTGAGTGAGAGTGGCAAGAGAAAAGCACTCGAGGCTGAAGGAAGGAACATCTCTCTAGAGCTGATCTTTACATGATGAACAGAAACAAAGGAAACACAAACACGGAGCTAAATGACAACTGCTGGTTAAGGTGCATTGCTTCTGAGAGCGGAGGCTCTTTGGTTCTTTCCAAACAATCAGTGCTTGATTCCTTCTCCAGGTTTGGCGAACTATACCAGAATCATTTCAATGAATATATTACTAGTCCACCCCTATAGTTAGCCCATTATTGCCAAAGGCTTCAAAAATTAAAAAAAAAAAAGTTTCCACCCCAGTCTTTAAATTTTATATAAGTAAAATGTCAAAATTTAAGTTATTACATTCATGTTGCTTTATCTATACCTTACTACTGGGTCCTTCTTAGACAGGATATGCCTTACCTTTCTTAACATTTCTGCCATCAGAGGAAGAATGAAAGCTCTCAAGAGTATTTGTTTCCCCTTTCTCTTTTCTACCAAGGGAAAGGAACCCACATTCTAATACCCTGGGTGAGCAGCATCAGATTTATATTCTTAGAGGTTTCTAGTCCTAGGCCAATTCACAGTAGAGGGAAACCCAATACTGGCTTCAAGCCCAACCTACAGTCTCTAGCCCAACTTTACCTTTAATAAAGCTGATATTTTGATCCCATTTGGCACAGTTCTTAGTGTTTTTATTAACCAAACCCTGGAACAAAAGAAGGGTAAGTGGTAAGACCCAGATACCAAGCCTCATCTTAAAAATTCCAAAGACAATATCCTACATCAAGAAATGCAAAGAGTCAAATGAGATTCTCTCATGTCCAACAACCATGACCCCAACGAGGAAGGCAGAGCACAAGCTAACACTCCTCTCCACGCACAGAGATCCTATTTTCTAGATGGTACAAATAAAATGTCAGGCCCTGGATCATCAGCCTCCAATGATGATGCTAATAAAAAAGGTAAAGAATTTTCTTTAAAATGTTTTCAGTTTTGGGGGTAGTACAGAAATAACTATAGGTATATTAAGACAAAAGTGGTTAAAAAAAAAAAACAAAGCGTAAGTGAGAAGCATAATTATAACGATTGTTACATTTACTTGGAATGGAGACATGCTGTTTGAGGAATCAGACCAAAAACATATGTGGAAAAAGAAAAGGAGGAAAGAAAGACATGACTTAAAGCAATGGGAAATGATGACTTTCTACCAGAAAGACTGGATAAGAGAGTTGAAGCCTCAGAAAACCTACTAGAGTCTGGACATGACAAGAACATGAGAGTCTTGATCAGCCATTCTTTTTCCCACTAAGTTAACTTTCCTTGCACTGAATCTATGAGGGATTTGTTGCATGAACCCTTCTGTAAAGTCAGCAGATTAACAGAGAAAATAAATGTCTACAAATGAAAACGTTTTTCAAACAGCCATTTTAGTCATTAATCTCTAACATCTAGTATGTGTTTTCACTGTAACAGTAAATTGGTAAAAACAGTTCTTGGAAAAATAAAACTAAGATAAACTGTTTAGGAACAGTACAGTTCAGTAATTTTCTTTTGATATGGAAATTACAAAAGTCTGTTTATACATTTCCAAACATCTAGTGTCTGAGCCTTAATACTGGCAGATAAAATGGTAATTATTTCAAAACAAAACCATATTTACAAAGCTTGATTATGAAAGTGCTCTATAGGATTACTAAAGTGATATTAGCAAGATTTACTTAAAATGAATGACATTCTGTCTAAAATAAAAATAGTAAACAAATATTCTTGCTCAGACAAATAACAATTCTATCTATAGAAGAAAATGGATAGCACTGGCTCTCTACACATAAGTAAGAATTCCCTCAGAGAAGAGTTCAGTCACGCTTGGTCATTCATAAAAATAAAATAAAATAAAAATAATTTGGTAAGAACCACAGGGAATTCAGTGAACTGAGGCAATGACAGTCTCTACGGCTCATGGAAGATAACACTAAGAGGCCATGAGTCAGCCGTATGCCAAGCACCACTCTAAGGCATTTTAATTTTCAATGTTGAGAAAGTGAGAATTAATCCTGTCTCACATACGATCTAGTTATACTGAACTTCAGTAAACCAGACAGGCATATGCAAAGACTGAAGATACAAACAAAAGTCTTACTGTAAAAGCCACCAGCATCCAACCACTTCAATCGTACTCAGCTGCTTCAACCATGGGTCCACCTCAGTATAACCCTACTGTGTACAGTTCTGGGAAATTGTCTCATAAATTAGATACAAAATATATACAGGTAGTTTAGAGCACTAGTATGCTGGCTGAATACTAAAGATAGATAAAAATGGTTTGGGCTGTAATGTACTTGATTTATACTTTTCTGATGGCAACAACCTTCTCAAAGATGTTTCATACTGGTAAGAGTGAGCCATAATATTACAAAGGGACAGCCTCCTCTTTTTGATACATTTATGCATACACACACACACATAAATATATAATTTTAATTTGTAAGTGGAATTTGGTCAACCAAACCTTCATTCTCTTTGGAATTTATTAAGGTATTCACAGAAATGAACTAGCCTAAATGTTGGTGATAAAAAGTCTTATGTCATTCATAACTGATTTGAATGATCTTAGTGTAACTGGAGTTATCTGATAAAAATCCACTCATTTCTCATATATATTCAGTAATGTTAAGTAGCCTGTACTAGAGCAAAATAATCAAGCACTAAGGACAATGACCTGGCAGAGTATTTTCAGGATGTGGTAAACTTTCAACCTTAAGAGGTAATCAGAATACTTTTATAAGAATGGGGGCCTATTGCTCAAGGCCTAATGTAAACAATGTGTTAGCTGTTACAATTTTAACTTTACTTTTACCTTATTTTTACTTTTTAAATGAAAAAAAGTAAAATTGGAATCCTATTTCTGTAGTTAGATATTAACAGTCACTAACAGGTGTCCTTTGTATTATGCAACGGTAACATTTTTGTTCTTTTTCTCTTTTAAACACTCTTCAAATATTAGCAGACAAATGATTGATGTCAACATCTTCTTACATACCTCCGACAAAAAGATCTATGCCTCCAGCTTCTTTTATTTTCTCCTCAAATGCATCACACTCGGCCTGCAAATCTGCAGCATTCCCATCGAGGATGTGAGCATTGTTAGGATCTATATCAATATGCTTAAAGAAGTTATTCCACATATAAGAATGGTAGCTTTCAGGATGATTTCTTGGAAGTCCTAAATATGGAGTTAATAATAAAGAAAATGTTTATATGGTATATTACATTTTAAAATGCTTGGCTTATAACACGCTTCAGATAGACATGTGTCACTTTAAAATTTCCACACTAACAATTAATTTGTAAACATAGATGAAGATACTGTTCCCATTCTCATTTAATAGATGAGCACATGAAGTGCACAACTTCCCCCAAACCGTATAGCTGACATAGGGTTTGCAATGCAAACCCTGGGAGTCAGGTTCACCTACTTAGCACAACATACTTCTAAAACATGTGCAAAAAGATTGTCACCCTTTGAATAGTTTTTTTTTTTTTGAGGTTACAATTACATCATTTCCCCTTTCCCCTTCCTCTCTCCAGAAGCTTCTGTATACCCTGCCTTCTGCCTCATTCTTTTAAATTCATGGCCTCATGTTTAATTGTTGCTACATGTGTGTGTCTCTGTGTGTGTGTGTGTGTATGTACATTTATATGTTCCTAAATATACAATGACAACATGTTTTGTTCAAATATAATGCTACTTGTATGCACATGACTTCAGGGTGGACCATCTGATCTGGTATTGAATAAATAACTGGTGCGATCTTCCCAGAGGAAGACTTTCTCCTCCTTTCAGCATTCCTCAGTTCCTGTAGTTGTGTGTGTAGTATTGAGGCTCTTGCGAGTTCACTTATTAATGACATGTTTTTTAAAGCCATGTTTAGGCAGATACGAGTGAGACTTCATGGGTAGAAGCCACACCCATAATGTATATATTTTTAAAGAACTAACTGCTGGCCACATTCCTCTTGTATGCAAACTATGTGGAAACATAGTAGTTATGTGGCTGTAACTTATTCAGACATTGAAAATGTATTACGATACTTATGCTTTAACAAAGAATTTCTTTTTTTTAATTTTTATTTTCTATATTCTATGTTTACATTCCAAAGGCTTTACCCTTTCCCTGTTACACCCCACCATATGTCCCATAATTCCTCTCCCCCCCTGCTATTCCCCACTCATTCCCCCCCTCGTCCCCCCTCCCCCCCCAGCCCAGAAGCCCTAAATACTCAAGGCACAATTAGCAAGTCAAATGACTCCCAAGAAGAAAGGAGAGGACCCTGGGCCTGTAAAGATTGGATCCAGTATTGTAGAACAAAGAATTTCTAAACAACATCACAGATCCTTCCAGTTAAGCAAGTTTAACAAATTACACAGGTTTTGTGGGTGGTAACACAAACAACACTTAATTTGAAAACAAGGGATTATATGAACTACCTTTACGTATGTATTACTTAATTCTTTATAATCTTAATTAACCCTCAAGGACAGGAAAGAAGCGGCAAAGGGGGAGGACCAGGAGAAAGGAAAGAGATAAAGGAGGGGGAGAGAGAATGGTTATGAATGCCTTGTGAAAGGAGGAATGAAGGGATGTGCAAAGTCACATCACAGGAAAGCGGCAAAATGAATACATATTCCAAGTTGTGTATCCCATGACACTGTGCTATAATCAATTTCACACAAAGGACAGTACACAAAGGGTGTGGAAATTCTAACCATACATGATGTAGTGGCTATTCCTGGTTGTCAACTTGACTATATGTGGAATGAACTACAATCTAGAATTGGAAGGCTCACCTATGATCCTAATCTGGAAGCTCAGAGATATAAGTTTCTGACCTGGACTTAGCATGGAGATCTTGAAGCATGGATTCTAGTTCAAGGTCATCTGGGATTAAAGGTGTGGAGACATACACCATTAATCCCAGATTATGGCTATGGATTCTAGTTCAAGATCACCTGGGATTAAAGGCATGGATACATACACCTTTAATCTGGGCTACACCTTCTACTGGAGACATATATAAGGACATTGAAAGAAGGAAGACTGCTTCTCCCTTGCCGGCTTGCTTAGTGGGACTGAGCAACTGCAAGATCCTTGGACTTCCATCCACAGCTGCTGCTGACTACTGTTGGGGAGTTGGACTACAGACTGTAAGTCATCGACAAATTCCCTAACTACATAGAGACTGCCCATATGACTGCCGATCTGTGACTCTAGAGAACCCAGACTAATACACATGATATTCAACATGTAATATATAATATATTCAAACATATCTTACCAACATATTCATCCATGTTAAAAGTCTTCACATATTTAAATGAGAGGTTTCCACTCTTGTGGTACTCTATTAGTTTTTTATAACATCCTAAAGGTGTGCTCCCTAAAAAGATAAAATGACCATTTTTTTTTTAAATAACTTGAAAATCTCTTTAAATATATTTATAATTATTTTTTATGAGAAACATTATACATTTTAAAATAAGCAAACAACTTAAGTATGGACGATGTTCATGACCGACCGAGGTAGTTTATTTCCATGATTCCTTGAAATTCCATGAAACCATAATTTGTTAGTAAAGCTGGAAGCTCATCAGCATAAATGGAAGTTGAAATGCTATTCTGAACTGTTCTCAGTATTTGGAATTGTTTTTTTTTCCAGAGTATAAGACTAAAATCTTTTAAACACTTGAGGAAAAAAATTAAGCTATCTCGTGAGTGATCCAAGCCAGGACGAGAGGGAATCTCTGGGGCTCGCGCTTCTGGTTTTTGTTTCTCATTTATCTCTGACAAGTTTCCCTTAACAGCCTTAGGTGAGAAAGAAACCTGTTACACCTTTAAAGCGAGAGGACTGCTGGGAGATCTTCAGAGGAAACATGCTGCACATTATGCAGTCATTATTTTACATGTTCTACAACATTACGTGATTAATTTAGCAAGAAGGGTTTTGTTTTTATTTCTTCATGATATGACACCATAAAGATAAGTTCATCAGCTTATGGAGGGCCTCCCCACTTTGTTTATTAAATTTGTTTTGAGGTTTCATTAGAACCACAAGAAAAAAAAAAAAAGGTGCCTTTTCCTAGTGTGTGACCTGACCTTTTCAGTCCTGGATGGAATGGATTTCAGACCCACTCATTATCACAATACAAAAACACCACAGAAATAAATATTTTCTGGAGTAGTTGTTAGACTTCAGCAGTATTTAGCCATCTGCTAGATAAAAAAGCAGTCCCTGGCCAAAACAACACAGGGGGGTGAGGGCTTCAGGAGTAGACTGTCCCAATCACTTAAGTAGACAGAATAACAAATGTCTATAAATAATACATACCTCATAGCTGCAGAAAAGAGATGATGAATGAATTTCAAGACAAAGCCTATGTTACCTTACAAGTTACTTATAAGTTATGGATAAACAGGTGGATAAAATGCTTCTCTTTTTTATTTCTAGAAGCACAGGAATCTTCCACTGTTAGAAAACCAGGGGTCTCTGCATTTAACGTCATGTGAATTTTGTTCCAGTGTGAAGTGGCCACAATGGTAATTATAAAGAACACATTCACTTTCTGACGTTTAATCAGAGCAGTTAAAGAAAATAAAGGGAGGGATGATAAAAGGGAACCTGCTGCAGAAATTTCATTTCATTATTTGCATTGTGATGGTCACTTCTCAACTACAAAAGCAATGCTTAACATGTGTGTGTGTGGGGGGGACATCCTCATGGACACAGGGTGCAGGGAGGAGGTATGGGATGTGGAACAGTCAGAGGGTGGGCCCGAAGGGGAATAAAATCTGGAGTGTAAATAAATAAATAAATAAATAAATAAAAGAGAAAATAAGAAGACAGGTGCTTTCTGTGATTTGGAGATTGTTGGGACTTTTTCTGTTGAGAACAACACACAAAACAGATGCGAAGTAAAAAACAGTGATGTAAAGAAAGCAGAGACTTCTACTGTATGGCAATGAAGCAAAAAGACTGCAATCTTATTGCCAAGAGAATGATGTAAGAAATCATTTCCATTGAGTCATGAAGGGCTGTGATCCTGACGACCATAAAGCGATCTGTAAGACAGACGGAGGATGGAGAAAAGGGCTCGAGAATAAAATCTGCATGTGTCCAGCCTGTGGCTACATGCTGTGTGGGTGTTTCCACACATTCCCTTATGTAAATCTCAAACCCTGGAAGACTGGCAGGTTTATATTTCTTATTGGAAATATAAGAACCAGATTGAAAAGATGAATGAATTTGCTAAATTCCAAATGGCAATGAAGCCAGGGATGCAAAACTGGGTGTGTTAATTCCAAAACATGCACAGATATAACAGGGCAGCCGCGTGGGAAAACAACAGTAAGCCAGAGTTCAGGCCTAACCTCTGAACCACAAGCAGCCCAACTCGGGGCAGGGGAGTGCTGAGAGTAAGGTTCCCAGGCAGGTCACAATATGCAGATTAAAAAGAAAATCACTTAAAACTACACACATGACCCAGAAATCATGCTTGGCAGGAGACTGACTAAATTATGTACAGGATGTTGTTTCTTAACCTCAAACTGTGTGTTCCAGTTTCGGAAGCAGAAGGAACAATCAACAAAGAACATGGTATAGAATGCCAGCAGGGGTTTCTCACATCGCCCTTGGCAGGTGTACCACTTGTAAATTTAAATACCTAAGAAACGTGTAGTCTAGTACTCACTGCTAACATGCAGTGAGTCTCTCTGAGAGACTCTCTGTCTCCAGCTTACACTATTATGTCTGTGTCCTAACTGAGACAAAATGACTAACATAGTCAGCCCGAGAATAAACCACTCATAGTATACAAATGGATGCAGAGGTCTGTTGAGCCGTCAAGGTCTACATGAGGGTGCCCATGTGAATGTGCTCTATCAGTATGCCTAGGTAAGAGCAATATCCTCTTGTCCTTCTCACTAGGACCTTCTGTCCTAGACAAAAAGTGAGAAAACAAAATCGACCACCAAATTATCCAGAAAAACATAATTCCTAAAAATCACCTATGTAAAACGAATCATGGTGATAGGTTTTATATATTTAGAATATCTGTGGGGAGGATCAGGAGAAAACAGTCTATTTAAATAAAACACTCTTGGGGAGCTTAAAACTATATAGCATCTACTGCACACAAAAGATCTGCACACACACTGTTTTAGCTGAGGTTGAAAACAGTAATGAAGCTATAATAATTATGACTCTTTCATCTTCTGTGCATATAAAGAATCCAAAGCTCAAGGTGTGACAATAAATTCACCGCATCCATTAAAATTCAGTTCTGAGCCTAGGTCTCTCAAAATCTATCAATATGAAAGGACCCAATGGTCAAAGTGATACCACCTGATCATTTTAAAAAGGCAACTCTGAGCAGAAAAGTAAAAGCCAACACATGTAATTGGTATATGAGTATATTTCTGTGATAAAGCAACAAGAGCTTTTCCAATTTTCACTTGAAATTTTCTATAATAGAAGAATAAGGATTAAAAGCCTAGGAAGAGCTCATAATAATGGTAGCATGGAATCAAAAAGTAGCAGTGCACAATTTAGTCATCACCTGTTAGTAATGAGAGAGCTGAGCTGTGAGAAATCCGATGTCTCATGAAAGGCGTGTCCCAGAAACTCAAGAGCACAAGATAAGGTACAGATATATCACGTTCATCATTTTTAAGTCAGGATACTTCTTGAAACTGCGATTTTTGGAGTAGTAGGTAAAATAGGATTTTAACAAATAGAATCCATGTATAGAAAGAGCAAAAAAAAAAAAACTGCATATACTTCTGGCTTTATATACTAATATGTTCAGAGTTATAGAAAATAGTCAAAAGTAGTTCACAAAGAAAAGCCCTATTCCTTCCACAAGTGTACATGATGTGAGTATATAAAAATACATAGCATGGTTTATACCTGTTGGTAAGCCCAGTGAAAAGTATCTGTCCTGTCCGGGTTTGAATTTTATGATACGATTGCAGATATATTTGGCTGCCCATTCACTGGCCAAGTCATAGTTATCAAGAATTACAAGCCGCATTATTGGTGATGCACAGCTCTTAGTCCAAGAGGTTGAAACCTGTGAACAGTCCATCAGAGGGTACGTCAGACATTTCTCAGACACCCGGCGTATAATATGTTGATTTTTTAAAAGAGCAATACTTGAGGGCACACACATATAAAAACGCAATCCGTACTTATCAACCAGTAGTAACAGCATTCTGTTTTGTCAAATGGGTACTGAGATTTTGGCACTGGGTTAGCTCATTTAGGTGCATAGATTAATCCACATGTCAATCTTGTGAAGTAAACTGGTTTCAGAGGAGAACATGGACTCACACGGTTTGTCTGGGTTTGTCTGTGGCCACGTAGATAAGTGACACAACAATTCAAATTCAAATGAAGCCATCACACTACACTATATACAAGTATAATATATTCTCTTACCAAATCAGCCATCCCTGAACAAAGAGGCATTTTTTTTTAAGTACTGTAAGGATTTAGTGCCTTTGAATTATTTACCAAAATCCAGAATTGTTGCTAAAAACATCTTGATTAAATTTCTGTTCTGTTAAATAATTTCAAATCCCACCAGAAATAATTTTCATTATCATTCTTTACATACCATAGAGATATTGAATGTGCCTGCACATAAACACATACACACACACACACACACACACACACACACATACACGATTCAGAGAAAAGATTTTAATGAGATCATACTTGACTTGAAAGTGCTAGCCTCTGGGAAGAAAAAATTCTTCACAAAAATGCATATTTAGTACCGAAGTGCTTACTCTTTTATGTTTAAAAAAAAAATGTATTACTAAAACACTTTTATGTCCTATATGCAATAACCACAAGTCTCAGATCGAAATTTCTATTTTCACATTTAAATATGTCAGTCACCAACACTGACCCTTCAGTGACAAGGGAGCTTCAGCGTTCCTGTTCAGTAATAAGGCACTTCACACAGAATACTAAATCAAATTGTTTAAACTAACAGGAACAGAACGTCTAATAAGCAAATGCATGGAAACGAAATGATATTCTTAAGAACAGGACTTAGAATTCTAAAACAACAACAACAAAAAAGTATGATCACTATAATCTAGAATTCTGAGACAATAATAAGAGATGAACAGCGTTTATAGAAAAGAAGTCATAGAGTTTTTAAAACTCAGCCTCACAAAGGAACTCTGTCTCCATTTACATCTATCAATAATCTAACATCGAAAATAACTCCAGAGTTACACCCAAAACTCCCAAACAACGGCTGGCTCTCACAGATATGTACTTCTAATATGATTATTCAGCAAACAACCAGGAGAAAAAGGAACTGTATAGACAGGCAATAGAACTTCCCAGTGCTCAGGTATATCTCAGTTTTTCACACGTGCCACGGCTTACTCCATGTTAAACACCATGCAAGGCCCCACAAATTTGGTGAGTCAGACCTGTTGCTTTAGAGCATCCGACTAACACAATACTTTCTGAATTTGTCATTATCTCCCACTTTCGTGGTAGAAACTAACTCACACACTGCAGAAGCTACAAAGCTGTTACATTTTGGAGGGAGCTGGACTTAAAACACGTTTCAAATGTTTGATCCGTATGGAATCATTAATAATACCTGTAAAAAGACTCCTTAAGCCCCTCTCCTTAGCTCCTACAGATCTCAAAAGGAGTTCAAGAACCTGTAAGGTATCACAGCAGATTCTTACACTTGAGCTAAAACGAGACAAGTTTCAAGAAAGCAACCAAAGCTCAGGCAAGTTGTTTGGTTTTCACTCTTAAGAGAGCTGAGTTCACCTCCAAAATTTCTCAGTGAATCCCCCTCACTCAGTATAAATTCTCTCTATTTATTCAGATATTTAATACGCTCCTTTTCCATGTTTTGCATCCTTCAGAAACCGAAACTGTCGATGCTTTCTGACTTCAGCCTGGAGACCAGGTAGCATTTAAAAAAAAAAACACGCCAATTTGCCAGTAAGGGCTTAGTGCAGGTGCTGATTCATTTGGGCAGGGCACTCCAGGGAAACTGGCTGAACCCAAGTCCCTGAACTCTCTCTACGGGGTGGTAACTTCTACACCGCGGAACTTTCACAGCTTTGGGCAATCCACGCACAGGGTGCGCTGAGCCTCTGCAATGCTGAGCTTCGACAGCACCCTCCCCTGATCTGATGTGCGATGCCCCAGCGCTGCAGACGCCTAGGCTGCCTGCGCAGGGCGGACTGCGCTGGGCCAGGACTGCTCTACCCAAAGCAGCCCGCGGCACGCATGAGGACGGGGAACCGACAGGCGCTGTAAAACCTCCTGTGGCCCGACTGAGGCCGATTGCACGCCCGGCTCAGGGGCGATAGGCAGGGGTGCCCAAGTCGTGCCGGGCCCGGGAATCTGCGACAACGAGCCGCATCCAAGCCCCGCAATCGGAGTTGTGTCCCCCTAAACTCACCAGCGGACCGACCTACTGCCTCATCCAACGACTGATCAGCGGAGCTAACACACCCAGCAACCCGCCAGCGACTCCAGCCGGTGAGGCTTGAGCAAGCCTGAGAACCCGGATGCAAACACAAACACAGGAAGGGACTCAGGAGGACGCTGCGCATGCGTACTGCCAAAGGTGGGGCAGCGGGGAGTGGAGCATTCTTACATGTGGCCTTGCCACCTAGGGTTGTGCTGGGGACTCTACACTCCTTGGGTCATTCACCCATCACTACTTTTTTTCCGTTAAGTCCTCCAGAAGTTGAATTGTGCTAGATTCCTTGAAGGATTGTAATACCCATGAATGGTAATATGAACTACTCCATCACTTTACTCCAGTTATTTAATATTTACTTTTCTCAACATCATAAACTAGCTCTCAAAAGGAATAAGAACGAGTTTATTCTGGAGTCAGGCAGGGATGGCTATGGCTAGGGAAATAGATTCCAGTAAGCCCAAATACTGTCTTCCAAAGGGCCAATAGTTTCATGTTCTGTTTTTAATAACAGAACAAAAGGAAAATCATAACTCAATATGCTTTCAAATACATTGAAGCATCAGATAGAAAGTTCCAAGAAAATGAGGAATCTCTGTTATATACTTCAGATGTTGCCTGATGATGTCTTTGGCGTCTAAGTTTCTGTCCATTTTTTCCAAGAGTATTTCCTTATACAAGGTAGGCAATGAGTGGTCACATAAAGTATTGAATCACCCCAAGATAATTTGTTTATGGACCTGCATCATTTCAACTTACCACAAAGAGTAAGTTATACTCACCTCTGAAGGTTTAAAAATAGTGCAGCGTTACTTTGCAAGAGCAGTAACTGCTTGAAATCCTAAGAACCCTAAAAAAATTAAGTTTGCAGAGAGGAAAAACTGAAACCCAGGATGCTCTCAGAAAGTGGAACATAAATTATAGCATTGTGTGGTTTGTACTGAATAATTCTAAGGGGGTAAAGAAAGACAACATAAACTTTGAATATATGTCTCAGTTCTTAGTAAAGGTAAAAAAAAAAAAGTAAGCAGCAATCATTTACAGCCAACCACTAGACTGAGGTCAGGGAGCCCTGTGGAGGAGTTAGGGGAAGGACTGAAGGAGCTGAAGGGATTGCAATCCCATAGGAAGAACAACAGAGCTCCCAGAGGCTAAGGCACCAACCAAAGAGCTTACATAGGCTGGTCTGAGGCCCAGGCTACATATATAGCAGAACACTGCGTTGTCTGGCCTCAGTGGGAGGGAATGCACTTGGTCCTGTGGAGACTTGGAGCCCAAGAGAAGGGGGATAATAGAGGTGTGAGGTGGGAGTCTGTGTGTGGGTGGGGTACTACCCACTTAAGGTGCAGGAGAGGAGTGAGAGAATGGGGACCTCATCAGGGGGCACTGGGGAGGGGTGAACATTTGGAACATTTGGAATGACAAGCTGATTCAGGATCCTGTTTTCCTAGACACTACAAAATTAAGATAAATATAGTGTGCTATTTATTCAGTCTTCTGAATTTAGGTACCCTCATTGTAAATCTAGACTGGGTCAAATATCAGTCTTGGTAAATCTTTCAGGCCAAGCAAAAGGTCCTGATATTAGTTATGAAGCCTTACAGAACAGCTAACACTTTGAAAAGGAACAATGTTTTTTATGATCATTGATATAAGCTAATTTTAAAAATAAGGTGTTAGCTTTTCTTAGTATTATCAGCTTCAATCAAGAGTTTTTATTATGCATTATTGCAATTTTACTAGTACATGAATAGCATTTTCAAATCAGATGTTTTTCTTCACTGTTTTTACCTAAGTGTTTTGAACATTCTAACGTGAAAATAATTTTATCCATGCTGTAAATACTGATGATGGATGTCTCCATCTTGACTACAAAATACTATACCCTAGCTTTGGATTTCTCAAATTTGCAACCCAACCACAATCTTCTTTGCTGTTCAAAGCAAAAATGTTCATACTAGACAGAGAAATTGGTTGTGGACAAGGGCAAAGTCATGGAAAGTTGACTCATTATCTGATCATTCAATATTGCCTGAGAGCACTTTGATGTTGGTAAATACTAGTTGAGCCCCAACAAGGGTGGAACAAATCAGGCCCTGTCATCAGGGAAGTCAAAGACTTCCAGAAATATAGATATAAGTCACCACCGGCACCTCATTTACTAGGACATCATGATACTCAAAGTGATTCTGATCAAGGCACTTTATTTTTCATGTCTTTAGGGTTGGAGATAAACTTTACATAAAAAAGATGTGTCTTCTCCAAATAAAGTTTTAACATGACAGAAAAGTAGAAATGTTCTGAAGATCAAGTTTGAAGTAAAAGAGTTTGCTAGAGTAGTTTTAGTAAGTTGTGTTCATAGAGAGTGACAACATTCCAACGGCAGAGGGATAGTCTAGTGTAAGTATCTATGGATGTGGTAGAACAAAAATGAGAACAGACCCTATCTTCCTCAGTAGATGATAGATTGCCAGAAGTTATCAGGGCCAGCAGCCTGGGGCAGAGCCTAAAGTATGTTTCAGTCAATATTCATCACTACAGTAGAAGCTGTGTCCTCAGATAACAATAGGAATACACACTGACAACTAAAACTGCACAGGATTAGATCCTATTTCATTATAGCTGATATCAGAGGAGAAAGAGTGAACTCGGAGCAGATGCATTGACTCATTCAACATGACCTTAGTGGAAGGTATTTAGAGTTCACAGAATTTGCAGTGTAGAAATATGAAGTCTAGTAAACCACCAAAACAGTTAAATTAATTAGAAGTTAATTTATTTAAGTGACGTCCTTTTATGGTATTATGTGGCAGTGTTCTAAGACTGAAACATTCTATCCTTCAGGAAGCTCCTTAAGAAACTTAACAGCCCAAAACAGCTTTAGGAAGTTCCTGAAACTGATGAAATTCACCAAATCCCTTCCCCTCAAGAATAAATGTTAAAGATCACTGAGAGTCTTTCTCAGACAAACCCAGTGCAAAGAAGACTTTCAGGGGAGTTGGGGTGACAAAACTGAGAAAAGACAGAAGCCCGAAAGAGGCAGTAAACAGTCAAGCTGCCTTGAATATGTTTAGAACAACACAGTCACTTGGAAAGGTCATTCTTCACTCTGGTAAGCAGCCTTCAGGTTATACAAACCACACCAGCCTCCCAGCATTTTTGAGCTGTTATTCATGCTGTGGTGGCCTTGGTACAAAAGCTGCCTATGAGTCATTTCTGCTCACCCATATTCCTGTAACTAACATCAATATAACTCATCAGTTCCCCAAGTTGTACTTTGATGGAATCTGTACTTTGGTTCCATGGGCTTTCTATCTGTCATGAATAGATTGTTTTGAGTCTCCCTAGGAGAATTCTTGTCACTCATCATATAAATAAAACTTCAGCCATAGATCATGATATGTGATTGTTTTGATCCAAGTTTTCCTAAAGACTCTTGATGTCTGAGCATCTTTTTCTGTCATTATTCACTTTTTCTACATCTGCTGTGAAGAACTATCTGCTCAAATATCACATAACTTTGAAAATTATGGTATTTTGTTTATTTGGGGGTGTCTTAGTCAGGGCTTCTATTCTTGCACAAGCATCATGACCAAGAAGCAAGTTGGGGAGGAAAGGGTTTATTGAGCTTATATTTCCACACTGCTGTTCATCACCAAAGGAAGTTAGAACTGGAACTCAAGCAGGTCAGGAAGCAGAAGCTGATGCAGAGGCCATGGAGGGATGTTTCTTACTGGCCTGCTTCCCCCGGCTTGCTCAGCTTGCTCTCAGTTAGAACACAAGACTACCAGCCCAGAGATGGTACCACTCACAAGGGGCCTTCCCCCTTGATCACTAATTGTGAAAATACCTTACAGCTGGATCTCATGGAGGTATTTCCTCACTTGAAGCTCTTTTGACTGTGATAACTCCAGCCTGTGTCAAGTTGACACAAAATCAGCCAGTGTAGGGGTTTGTTACAGAGTTTGTTTTTTTGAGCCAGGGCCTTACTAAGTATTCCTGGATGGAAGGCTTGCTTCAAACTCACAGAGATAAGATGCTTCTCTCTTCCAAGTGCTGAGATTTGAAGTTCATGCCACCACACCACACTGCACCACACCCAGTAGGTAGTTTTTTGTTTGTTTTTTGTTTTTGTTTTGTTTTGTTTTGTTTTGTTTTTTGAGACAGGTTTCTCTGTGTAGCCCTGGATGTTCTGGAACTCACTCTGGAGATCAGGCTGCCCTCGAACTCAGAAATCCACCTGCCTCTGCCTCCCAAGTGCTGGAATTAAAGGTGTGTGCCACCACTGCTCCAGTAGGTGGTTTTTTGTTTGTTTTAAAAATACACCATCAGTGCTAGATCCTTATTAGATACTGAATATGTGAATACTATTTCTCACTCTACAATATATCTTTTCACCTTCCTGGTATTGTTCTATGTAGCAGAAAGCATTTTTAAAGATTTATTATATATATATAATATATTATATATATAATAAATAAATGTATTATATATATATAAAACATTGCCAATCTCTTCAGACACACCAGAAGAGGGCAAGGGCATCGGATTCCATTACAGATGGTTGTGAGCCACCATGTGGTTGCTGGGAATTGAACTCATGACCTCTGAAAAAGCAGTCAGTGCTCTTATCCGCTGAGACATCTCGCCAGCCCCTGAGCAGAAAGCATTTTAAAATTAGATGGAATAAAATATACTTATCTTTTTTCATTGATGGTCGGTCTTGGTATACTGCCTAAGAAGATTAAGTAATTCATGTGCATAGAGATTTACATTTGTCTTCCATTCTAAAGGTGATAGTTTGAGCTCCTTATATTTAGATCTTTGAGCTAATTGATAAATATGTGGCAAGGGTACAACTAGCTGCATTCTTTTATGTGCTTAGTTGTTATATTCTTAGTTGTACACATGCATTGACAAGCTTATCCTTTCTCCATTAAATGGTCTTGATGTACCGCTTGAAAATCTCTTGGTCATAGATGCACAGACTCACAGTGCTATTTTATTGAGCTGTGTGTGTCTGTCTTTATGTCAGAATGACAATATGTTGTTTAGGATAGTTTTCTAGTAAGGATTAAAATATGGAAATGTGAATCTTCCATGTTTGTTCTTTCTGAAGATTGTTTTGACTAGACTGTTTAGGATGGCTTGTATTTCCATATGTATTTCAAGAGCAGCTGTGAGTCTTTCTGGAAAAAAAAAAGTCATAGGGATTTTACAGCAATTGCTTTGAACGTGCAGATCAATATAGAAAGCAGTGCCAGCTCCCAGCGCCGCCTGTCTTTATGGCTTAGATATGAAGTCTCTCCCTGGCTGGAGGAACTGCTCTGCGAGGTTCTAGAAGCTGAGGAGGTTGGATTTCACTGGGTCATGTGTGTCACTGGGACAGTTCCTTAGGTGGATCTTGCCCCTTTCTCATTCCTGTCCCTCTTCTCGTCTGTAATGAAATGAGCAGCCTTTCCGCACCTTTCTACCATCACAGATATCATGAACCAAAAACAACCTTTTGTTGTTTTATTTTCTCAGATATTTTGGTCCTGGCCATTGGGGGGATAAAAAGAGCTAACACATCCTCAAACCATGAACACAAGACATACCTTCTGCTTAACGTCTCTTGAAAGGTTTAGCAATCTCATTTGTTCTCAAAGCAGAAGTCCTAAACCTCCATGGCCAAATTTACTCCCAACTCTATTTTAATGCTATTATTAATGGAATTGTTTCTTTAATCTTATATTTCAAATTGTCATTTGCTAGTGTATACAAATGCAATGCATTTTTACATAATTGGATGTGTATCCTGCAACTCTGCTGAATTAGTTTGTTATGTCTAATGTCTAATAGTGTTTTGTGTATGACTGTGTATATGTGTATGTGGATAAAGATTCCTTTTAGAAATGTTCATGTGTAGAGGACAGAATCTTCAAATTTCTGTCTTATCTACCATCTCTCTGTTCTCTCTCTCTCTCTCTCTCTCTCTCTCTTTCTCTCTCTCTGTGTGTGTGTGTGTGTGTGTGTGTGTGTGTGTGTGTGTGACTTTTATTCTCAATCTGAGTGATATGTATTTTTTTCTCCCTTACTTATTGTTCCAAGACATTCATGATCATGTTACATAACGGTGAGAGGAACAGACCTTATTTGGTTCCTAGTCTTGAAAGGAAGCTTTCAGCCTTGAGCAGATGAGTATGCTGTCACTTGTGAACCACACAAGGCTATGTCATTGAGAGAAGTTAACTCTCAAGTCTTATTTTTTCACATGCTCCTCTGGTGAAGGAGTTCTGGCATTTGCTTGGTGCATTGCCTAGTGCTATTTAAGCAACTATATGACCTTTGTTCCATTCTATTAAATGTAGTTTAGATTAATTGTATGCTTAGAATAAATCCTGTTTGGCAATTAACAACTTTTTAAATATGAAGTGAATTTATAATTTATGGAGAATATTTTGTAATTATGTTTATAATTATTAATATGTTGTTCTAATTTGCTGTGCTTGGCTTGTACATCTTACAGGTATCAGCTTTATAGAATTAGTTAAGAATCATGTGATACTCTTCAGTATTACCTTTGAAAAAGAATTTGAAAAGGATTATACTTGATTCTTTGTGAAATATAGTCATTTTTTGTAAGTTTTGCATGACTTGATAAATCTCTGTATTACTTTATTTTATTTAGGTTTTACAATGAACAAATTTCCAAGGTCTTGCTGGTTTTTGTGATGGCTATTCTTGGTTGTCATAATCGACTATATCTGTAATGAACCACAAGCCAGAAATGGGGGTTACCCCCGTGATCAGGATCTGGAGGAGGGAAAACAACAAAACTTTGATCATGAGCCTGAAGTGGGAAGACATGTATTTAATCTGGGCTACACCTTCTCCTGGAAGTCTATATTAGGACAATGGAAGAAGGAATGTTTTCTGCAAATAAATCTTGTGGTTTGCTGATTTAAAAGTAGCTTTAATTCTTTCCCTCCTGACATTCACTCTCGTTCTAATGCCACTGAGATTTTTGGTGGTTGATTTTATAAAACTTCTATGACAAGTACACATCTTCTCTAATGCACTGCAAAAAGAATATAATCATGTATGGCTTTTCAAACACTTAACAATTTGACCATGAGGATGAGGTTCTCAGAGATGTTTAACACTTCCAGTGAGATGGCTATCACTTTTAACATCATGAAACATCAGGATCATTGGCTCCTGACTTGACTTCATATGCAAGGCAGCCAGTATATGTTTCCTAAGGGTTTGATAAATTCTCATATATATGAAAATATATGTATATACTCACATGCACACACATGGGTGCACACACACATACACCCAATATACATATATGTGTATATATGTAGTCTGAGAGGTATTTGAATGGACAGGCAGATAGGAGAAAAATAATTTCACAATAAAGTATAATATGCTCACATCACTTATTTCTTTAAAAATATTTAGGCCAGACATAATAGCTCACAACAGGTATTCCAGAACTTGACAAGCTGAGGCAAGCAGACTGCCACAAATTGAGGATAGTTTCGGATACATTGTGACTTGCAGGCCCTCCTGGCTTTACAAGAAAATACCCTGTCTCAAAACAAAACAGAACAAAACAAAACAAAACAAAACAAAAAAACAAAATAAAAAAAGAAATAGCAAAAATCAACAATTTGTGCACAATTTTTAATGAGTTGATTTTTCATTGGCCATGTGTTTGTAATGAAAGATTAGACTATCTAATATGAATTATCATTGGTATGGATGTTTTTGTAATGAGAGATTACCTTTAACCACCTCCATGAATATAGGCATGTGTTTGTAATGAGAGATTGGACAGTCCGATAGTAATTATTATTTGTATGGATGGTTCATTGTTTTTAACTAAGTTTTAGGTTTTGGAGGGTCTATTGTAGGTTGCCAAAGCTGGAGGAGGCCTATGGAGCCATATATGGCGCTATCCTAACCATACATTCCCATACATAAAGTTTGACTTTGTCCTTTCAAGGTTTGTGCCTGGAAAATTTGGCTCTATTAAGAGCTGTAGTCTTTGAAATGTAAGGTCTAGTCAAGAAAGAGGTCATTGAGAATCCTACCCTGAGAAGAAACCAGTGTTGGTCTCCCAGAATAAGTTATAGTCTTGAGAGTCAAATGATTGATGTAAAAGGGAACATAAGGGCTCCTGCCCTCTGGCTTCGTCTTCATCTGGTTATCCTCCTGCCTCTTGCTTCTGTCATGATTCCATCTGTCATGAGGCCCCACGAAAGTTCAGAACAATTGGAGCCACCTGATTTTAGACCTTCAGCTTCCAAAAAGTATGGGCTCTTTATAAATTACCTGGCATATAAGGTAATTTTTATAGCAGTGGGAAAGAGATTAGGGTGATCTCTCCCTGCAAAAGTTGAAATACAATAAAGACTTCTCACATTAAGACTCAGAAGAAACAGATCATTGAATAAATGAGAAATGCAGACTAGTCTCATAAATGTGGGAACAGTGTCCCATGTCAGAGATATGATTATTTAAATTTCAATAGAAAAATATCAGTTGTTTTATAATCAAAGGCTACAATAAGTTTCTATTGATTTAAGTGTTTCATTAAACTCTACTTTCTACTGTGTTTTACATTTTATTGTATCCATATTCATAACGGGAAGCCCTGTTCTGAGCCTTGTGATAAGCATTTATTGTTGGGCATTATGGTTGGGTCACTGTTCCTTTAAATTAAGACAAGAACTTTTGTTCTGAAAAGCCACAAAATCAGATAGTAAAATTTGGGGGATTTATATCAGTGCTGAGACTTCATGGAAATGTCTTTAGACAACAATCATAAAAATGCAGATGGTAAGAATATATAATGAGATTTGGGGAATTTCAATTTTAATAACAGAATAAAATTCTGTCTCTTGTCTGTAATTTAATAAGTAGAGTTTTCCTAGGGTTATAAAATGTGAAATTATAGCCTGAGGTTTCTCAGTGACAACTAAGATTAAATAAGAGCTTTGGAATGAAACATCACAGGGTTTTATGGCAAAGAATGTACCTTTGTAAATAATGTTCATAAAACTAAGTCAGTGTATCCTAAATATTTTACCACTAGATGCTAAAGAGAAGCTGGAGGCAGGCAAACAGAATCAATAATTGAGTATTGCTCATAAAAGAAATTATTGATGATATTTATTTTTCATTGATGCAACTATTTGTACTTTAAAACGAACTGGTCAGTTTTTCTACAGAGGTGTTTTGAAATTGAATTTAAACTTTTAAAACAAGTAAGAAAATTCTTAAGTAATTTCATGGTAATAAGGGGTCTCTTAATGTTGTCTTCAGCATCCAAAATAAAAACCAGCATTATAAATGGGCCATGTTTGCAAACATTTTGATTTAAAATGAGAGTTGCTATGCTACACTTTCACACAAGAGGGCAGAATTGGGACAGACACAAGACTGCTTTTTCCTTTGGAAATAGGAGCCCTGTACATATAAGCAGCAGGAAACACACTCTGCAAGTTGCATTCATGTATTTTGACTATATACATATAATGTACTGACACACAACATATATACATATATCTATTTATACATCTATCATGTATCCATCTATGTATCTATCTGTCTATTATCTATCTATTATCTCATAGAATCCAAGAAAAATGGCCAAAAATTTGGGAGTGAATAAGGATGGGTGGTGTATGTGAGAAATTTGAACGAAGGAAGGGAAGGGGGAAATGATTCAATTATATTTTAACTAGAATTAAAAACATTTAGAAAAGAAAAAAACCATGAGTTTGTTTTTCTTCATATTTATAGACAGCATGTCACAGGAGAAGAACCCCCATACAATAGTGCTACCAGTAAACAAAAACTATGAAATTTTGTGACAGTAGAAAATATTACATCCATTTCTATCTTAACATCTGAAGGATTTGCTAGGGGAAATGAAGAGAAAATATAAAATTCAGAAATTTTCCCTTTCCTGAGGTGAATAGTTTTGGGTTTTGCTCTCTTTTGTTTGCTTTTGATACAAGGTCTCATGTATCCCAGATGAGTCATGACCTCACTAAGTAGACAAGGATTACCTTGGACTCTGACTCTCCTGTGTCTGGAGGATCTTGTCAGTGTTGGGTTACAGGTGCCAGCCCCAATGCCAGATGTCTGCAGTTCTGGGAATCGAACCCAGGTCTTCTACCAGGGGGATAAGTTTCTTTAACAGTATCTTCCTCATAAATTCGAGCCTCCATCTCAGATCATTTTGTTCAGCAATTGTATTTCTTGTTAGGTAGCACATTCCCTATATTCTCTGTTTCCTGTTTTGATGAAGAGTGAACAAATTAATGGTAGAAAGTTAACTTCTATACAGAAAATGCATTCTTCATAAAACAGCCAACAATAAATAAGGCCAAGATAGATGTGGAGAAGTATGCGGTACAGCTTTATAGTTGGGGAGACTGAGAGCTTGCCTGAGCATCCTAGACTCTAGGCTGGTGCCTGCTCTGGCTCTTTAAGACTCATGGAAAACATACAGCTGTTTCTGACAGTTGTAAGATAAAATTTGTAGCCACTTAGATTACCCTTATTGCCCTGTCTTCTAACTCCTTCCCTGGGAACTCAGATCATCTTCTATCAAAAAATTAGTATGATAACCAAGAAAGAAAAAATTTGTAGAACAACTTTCCTAAGAAGTTTTCTTCATTAGCCATTGTTACCTCTGACATTTTATTGCTGAAATTTTAGAGAATTCGTTATCTTCTTGTTTGATCTCTGTGTTTAATTCTACTGAACTCTCTTCCATTTAAAAATATTATCCTGGGCTAAGATGGATTACTCAGTGGATAAAGTGAAAAGATAAAAGGCTGTAGGCTGGAAAGGTCCCTAGCATCCTCTCCTGCCTCCCCTCCTGCAGAAAGGGCGGACACCACTGCGTCGGCCCCGTACTTAGGCACGTATGCATGTGACGCTGTGCATAACCCTGGTGCGATCCTGTGCGTGGCAGCCACGTAGGCGGAAATGACTTAACCAGGTCCCATCCAGCCTCTGTGGGAGGCTGATTGGTTCTCAGAGAGCGCGGGCTCAGATGGTTTGAACTGATTGGCTTAGAAGCTATGGAGTGGCTTGTTAGGCAGGTTTGGCTGTAAACTATAAAAGCAGTTCTGGCTCTGCATGAGGGGTTCACTGTTCTCTACCCTGCGTGGGAGAGGGCTGTGGCCCCAGGGCTCTGGAATTAAAACCTCTTGCTATTTGCATCAAGACTGTTTCTTGTGAGTGATTGGGGTGCAGGCATCCAAGGCATGGGGTGCTGGATCTTCCGAGGCTGGGTCTTACAAAAGTACTTGTTAGATAATCACAGCAAATAGAATTTGCACCTTGAAATCCCTTGTGAAAACCAGGCAGGTGAGGTGGCCAGCTCTAAGCCAGCAATCAAGAGGCAGAGACAGATGTGCCTTTCCCCCAGCCTTGTGTAGGCTAAATAAACCTTAAGTGTTTGCCACAGTTGGACCTTAATGACCCAGGTGGAGTCAATTTCCTATAGGAGTAGACTGCGCACTGATCTTGCTTTGCAACTCAATGCAGCTGAAACAGAGGATGTGGGGGGAGGGGGTCTGTAGGCTCTCCCTGTATAAGAGCCACAACCCTTTCAGACAACCTGAATATCAGATGATTACATTATGATACATAACATGAGCAAAAGTATAGTTTAGTTATGAAATAGCAATGGAAATAATTTTATGGTTGGGATCACCACAACATGAGGAATTGTATTAAAGAGTCACAGAATTAGGAAGGTTGAAAGCCACTGCTGAAAAGAGACTTCTGAGATTTTCTTACATTTAAAATATGGACACTGGATTTAATTCTTATTAGCAGGACTTTGTGGGAATTAAAGGGATTCTTAATTTTGATTCAACAACAAAGCGATACCTACATAAAGGCTTTTTCCATTTCCTTCCTGTTGAGGATATTGCTGTTGGAAGCTAGTATGCTAAAATCAGTGGTAAGGCTGTAAAATGGAAGACAGCGGTTGCTGGAAATGGCAACAAGATGTTTGGCAAGGAGGCAGCAACTGTGCTGTGATGACTAATTTTACATCAGCTCAAAGGGACATAGATTACAATAATCACTCTGTGGGTAGGGCTGTGAGAATATTTCTGGGAGAGATTAGCATTTGAGTTGGTACACTGAATGGCGACAATCTCACAAATGTATGTGGGCACTCTCTGATCCACTGTGGATCTGGAAATCAGAAAAAGACAGGCAAAATATTATTATGCCTCCGGGCCTGAGCTGGGTCCACCACTTCTGCAACCTGGCTCTGGAGCCTTTTAGCACAGGCTGAGACATCATTCATTTGTGTGATTCTCAGGACAGTAGTTATAGATCAAAACTGTGCTGTTATTATTCCCAGATCCAGAAGGCACTGGGACTTATGTGCACATACTGAGCTGTACTCCTTCATGGAGGCTGGAAGAAGAAATCTATGCACATAGACATAACATAGTTAAAAATAGAATTAATCTGCCAGGCATTGGTGGCACACACCTGTAATCCCAGCACTTGGGAGGCAGAGGCAGGTGGATTTCTGAGTTTGAGGCCAGCCTGGTCTACAAAGTGAGTTCCAAGACAGCCAGGGCTACACAGAGAAACCCTGTCTCGAAAAAACCAAAAAAAAAAAAAAATAATAATAATCTTAAAAAATGCACACTCTATTTCTCTAAACAACACCAATTTTTCCACTTCTTTTCTTTGTATGTAGGAAATGACTGTTTATTTTTTATTTACAGTTACCTTTATAATTATCTTCCAGACACACTGAAACTAATAGAAAAGAAACTGGGGAAGACCCTTGAGGACATTGGCTCAGGGGGAAAGTTCCTGAACAGAACACCAATAGCTTATGCTCTAAGATCAAGAATAGACAAATGGGACCTCATAAAATTACAAAGTTTCTGTAAGGAAAAAGACACTGTCAAAAGGACAAATCAGCAACCAACAAATTGGGAAAAGATCTTCATTAACCCAACATCTGACAGAGGGCTAATATCCAATATATACAAGGAACTCAAGAAGTTAGACCCCAGAAAACCAAATAACCCTATCAAAAAATGGGGTACAGAGCTAAACAAAGACTTTTCACCAGAAGAACTTCGGATGGCTGAGAAGCACCTTAAGAAATGTTCAATATCACTGGTCATTAGGGAAATGCAAATCAAAACAACCCTGAGATTTCACCTCATACCAGTCAGAATGGCAAAGATTAAAAACTCAGGAAACAGCAGGTGTTGGCTAGAATGTGGAGAAAGAGGAACACTCCTCCACTGCTGGTGGGATTGCAAGCAGGTACAACCACTCTGGAACAATCTGGTGGTTCCTCAGAAAAATGGACATGATACTTCCGGAGGACCCTGCCATACCACTCCTGGGCATATACCCAGAAGATTTCCCAGCATGTAAAAAGGATACATGCTCCACTATGTTCATAGCAGCCTTATTTATAATAGCCAGAAGCTGGAAAGAACCCAGATGTCCCTCAAAGGAAGAATGGATACAAAAAAATGTGGTATATATACACAATGGAGTATTATTCAGCCATTGGAAACAATGAATTCATGAAATTCTTAGACAAATGGTTGGAGCTGGAGAACATCATACTAAGTGAAGTAACCCAATCTCAAAAGAATACCCGTGGTATGCACTCACTAAGTGGATATAAGCCTAGAATCTTGGAACACCAAAGACACAATCCACATACCAATCATGTCTGAGAAGAAGGAAGGAGTGGGTGGACCCTGGTTCTGAAAAGGCTTAATGCAACAGTGTAGGGGAATACCAGAACAGGGAAGTGGGTAGGGGTGGATGGGGGGCCAGGGGAAAGGAAAAGGGCATAGAGGACCTTTGGGGGGCAGGGAACCAGGAAAAGGGAAATGAAATGTAAATAAAGAATATATCCAATAAAAAATAAATAAAAGTAAAAAATCCTGAAACTTGAAATACAAAACTAAAAAAAAAAGGAAGAAAGAAAGAAAGAAAGAAAGAAAGAGAAAAAAAGAAAGAGAAAGAAATTTAAAGCAGGCTGATTATCTCACAACAAGTCCATCCTCACACTGTTAAATCCACCTTCTCATAAAAACTCACCAAGATTAAACAGTGGCCAAGGAAGCTATAGAAATAGAATTTATTTTTTTGTGGTCCGCTATATTTAAATCAAGCAAGTTTCTTAAGAATTGAAATTTTTTTCATGAGTGTTATAAGAGCAAAAAAGCAGAGTAGACCAGAAACAGAGAAAATGGAGAACATGTTTTGAGTCTGTCTCCTTTCATTCTCCATTGTTAATAACTTTCATCATTTGATTCATCATTTGATTCATCATTTGAATGTTCAAAGCAGGATTCAAGGCTCTAGAATTCCTTTTTTGCTGGCCTCTCAAGCTCATCTTAACTGACTCTTTGGCGCTCTTCCACCTGATCTAAGCTTTTGAATAGTTGTAGTGAGGTGTGGATTTCACTACTATTGAGACTTCCCTATGTAAAGATTCTCTTTCTTAAGTCAATTTGCCTGCCTGGCATTCGTATCAAGGCATTTTGAATACCATGATGAAACTACAAATGTGAAATACAACTTCACTTCTCCCACTGTCATTAATATACCTGTTATTGGACTGTCAAACATTTTCTCATTTCTTGACATAGTCTGTTTTTAAAGCAGAGATCAAGTCATGGCAAATAACGGGTCTGTCACCTTAACGTTGAAAAGTTAATCTTGTACAAATCTCAAATGCTATTTGAGGATTTCAAAATATGTTTTGCTTCTAAATTGGTGTGTAAACTGACATTAATTATAAAAACTGTATAATTGAATAATTGTGACTTAAGTATTCATTAAGTCTAGTAACATCTGTCTTAGTAATTGTTTTGACAAATAAATCTATTAAAAAGCTTCCCTTATATTACATTACAATGTTTATCTTACAAATAAATATTGTTTGGGAGTTAGTGTCGTAATTGAAACAGAATAATTTGCTGATATAAATAGAAGGTGCAGAATCTGGGTTGCTGTGAAAAGTTAGATTAATTTTAGTGCATGGGTTAATTTCCACTACTACTGTAAGACACAATTTCCAAGAGGCTGGTAGATTAAAATAAAACATTTATTGCCTTACATTTGTGAGTGTCAGAAGTTTAAGTTCGTCTCCTTGGGCTTCAGTCAAGGTATTCACTGAGCTGCACTCCTGCCTGGAGTCTCGAAGAAACCATGTATGATTCTTCGCCATCTTCTTAATTTTCCTAGTGTTCTTGACTCATCATTGAATCTTTCTCACAACATGCATTTCTGGTTTGACTCTTATTCTTCTCTCCTTCACATTGAAGGGCCGATAGGTTACACTGAGCTACCTGGATAAGCCAACATAAAATCTTTATTTTAGCTTCTGTTGGTTAGGCTATTTAATTCCATCTACAATATTAATTCTCTATTTCCCATATAATATAACATATTTAAAGGGCATGGGTATTAAGAGGAGACATCTTAAGGAGGGAGTAATATTTGCCAAACACAGTGGATAAATGACCAAAGGTGGCATAAAATATAGTTATGACTGTATGTTTAGATCAACAGGACAGAGTTGCATATGTACTATATTTTAACACTCAATTATCTCTTAACAAATGCAATCACTTACACAGTTCTGGACATGTCTATTTTATGACTATTTGGTTCAAGCCAAGACTATCTTTGCCAATTACATCTTACAAGTACTTATTTTCCCACACACATATATATATTTGAAAGTAATATATGCCTATTTACATCCTATGAGATTTCTTGTGCCTCATATTCCTTTATCATTTCTTCTAGGAAAAAAAAAACATTGGGAGAGACCAGCTCTGGGGTTCTGGTTTGTTCTTGAAGGTAGCTGAGGGGAAAGACTGCTGATAAGGGTAAGAGTTGGTCTTACAAGGGATTAAGGTTGCTTTCTATAATAATGTTTATATATCTTGACTTTAACTTACTCTGAGGTCAGAAGGAGCAAGCCATTTGGCAAAATAATCCCTGCTGCTTAAAGGTAGGGGATTAGTAAAGGAGTCCATTGTTATTTTATCCTCAGGTCCTCCAGTGGCCTAAGGCTGAGTGGTTTTTTAACTCCCTGACAGCTAGAGAAAGTCACTTGCAGGAAGCAAGGAGAGAGAGAGAGAGAGAGAGAGAGAGAGAGAGAGAGAGAGAGAGAGAGAAGACACTTTAAAAAAGGATTCTAATTTTTATTTGTAAGGGAAAGTAAAGGGGGAAAACTATCATACTATATGCTCTCTTAATTTTTAAGTTGCTCTTCTCTCTTAATTTCTAAGTTACTCAACTCTGCTGTCTTCTCCTTTTATAAAAGTTCACTAAGGGTTCAAACAAATTCAAATCATAAATTGAATAAGAAGTTTACAGAAGAGATGTTTACATGTGTTTCCATTAAAACTAGTTATCTGACTAGACATTCATTATCTGTCACTAGCCCCATAGGTTCATTAAAAGTCTAAAACTATAATTTTTTGCATCTTGTTAGAAATAAAGTTTTGTAGAGTATAAACCCAGTCAATATTTTATATTCTGTCCTTTTACCTACAATAAATCTGAGTTTTAATTACAGTTTTTATACCAGAGAGGGCTTTAATAATAGTTATATTATAAAGGGCTTAATAATTACTAGTACTTGTTTAGGTATTTTTATAGAATCATCATTAGGAATTAAGAAATCATCTGTCTCTATAGCATCACTACCAGACAGTACATCTTCACTGATCTAAAGAAAATATGCCCAATAGGGTGAGCTAATACCCAGTAATTATGTAATATTAATTTTATAAGGATAGAAAAAGCATATCAGCTTCAGGAATCAATCTCTGAGACTTGTCCCCCAGGACTTGCCTCCAAGTTTCATCATAGTTCCATAGTGAGACAGCTCTGGACAATCACCTGCTGGCCTTTAGCATTTCCTAGATGGCTCCTGAGAGATAATGCTATTCACCATACTGATTTTAGCTCTTATTGTATCCTACCTCTGTGAGAAAAGGCCTGTGTCTACAACAGTTCATGGTAGACTTCTAATTTTTTAATCCACAGAACTATTCCCTGAAATGGCACACTGCTGAAGAGTGTTGAGTAGTATGCAAACCAAGTGGGAACAGAGCTATTTTATTGATATGAGTCCCATGCCTCACTTCGCATTCAAACCACTCCGTGGTGACAAGGGTAGACACATACCTCCTGAGGAGAAGGAGCAGGACACAGCGCAATGTGGAGCTCACACTAAAGTGAGGAAAAATAAAGTGATACAAAGCTGCAGAGACAGAGAAATCACTAGATTCTTGAGGAGCTAAGATCAGAGGGAAGCCGAAGACTTCCCAGATGTGAGCAAAGAGCCGACTGTTTGCAGAAAGCCTAGAGCATCATTTCCTTTAAATGGAGAGACGTGGGTCTAGAGTTAAATTAGAGAAAGATGAGGAGGCTCTGAATGTCAGGTTAAAGTATCAGACTTCATTTTGTTTGGGCATGGAAAACATGCACTAAATACAAGAGCTGCAAATGAGAACTAGGTCCAATTAAAAAACTGGAAGTCCATCAGATTCAATTAGAAATTACTTGAACAGCTGATCCCCAGTTGGAGGAACTACTTTGGGGGGATTTGGAACCTTTAGGAGGTGGGGCTTAGCTATGAAGTTTGTCACTAGGGTGAGATTTTAATTACAGCTCTGTAATTCATCTGTTCTTGTTTCCTGGCCCATGGTGGCATGGATGGGGGCTGGATCCATGTCCTATATTTTTCTTGCCATTTTTCCTCTTTATATTAATCATTTGGTACTTTATATACACAGACACAGTGACTTAAATAATACCTACCCACCATGCTTCATGTTCTTGCTGCCATGGGTAGGTCTGTTCCACTATGCTTTCTCTATAATGATGAACTGAAATTCATTCAAACAATGAGCCAAGATACCCCTCCCCCTTTTTGCACAGCAATAGGAAAGTGAATAACAAAGAGAACATTAAATAATAATTAAATTATATTATGGAGAAGTTAAATGATAAGTAGATGATAATACAGAGGTTTCCTAAGCAAAGAAGACATGTTTATCAACAACAACTGGTTTTTTTTCAATTCCATCATAGAGTGATATAGTTTAGTCATTGACATTGTATGTCTTCAGCCATGCTCTGTCTCCCAAAAGACATTTCCTCTGTTTCCAATCTACTCTGCTTCTTGTTGTTATAACACTCATGAAAAATTTCCAATTCTTAGGAAACTTGCTTGATTTAAATATAGCAGACCATAAAAAATGAATTTTATTTCTATAGCTTCCTTGCCCATTGTTTAATCTTGGTGAGTTTTTATAAGAAGGTAGATTTAACAGTGTAAGGATAGACTTGATGTGGCTTCAGACATTAAAGGATGGAAATCATGGCCATATTTCTACACATTCTGCAATTGTATGTCTCAAAATTTAATAGATTGTGCTACTGTACCAAATACCAGATGCATTTTTAATTAATAATACAAATACAAATTAGTTAATACAAATGAGTTCTGAAGTTCTTATAGTTAATCTTTACTGTTTCCTATGAGTTAGTTTGTTTTTCAAATTACCCAAAGTATGCATAGACCTTAGTTATGTTCTGGAAAGCAAACAGACCAGATGAGCTATTGGTGCTTTGAGCCAGCAGCTATGGACAATATCATCTACCCAGATTCTCTGCTTGTCAGATTTAATAGCATGGTGATAGTCAGCACCCTTGCCTTCCATACACTTCTGTGTGAGTTTGTATAAATGTCTTTATTTCCTTCTCCATTTTGTATGGGTGAACCTATTAACATGTCATTAAAACAAATGTAATGAATAAAGTATAAATAAGTAATTTCGAATTATATCTGTTTCCCCCCAAATATTTAGCATTAAGTTTACAGGATTTATGCCTCATGATGTACAATAGCTACATTTTCAAATATATTACTCTAAGGATGCCAATTTCCTTTATCATCTTCATTCTAAGCAATGTTTAAATATTGCCTTACTGAGATATAGTTGAGATGTCACAAAATTCCCTCTTTTAAAGTGTCCAACTCTGTGGTCTGGTATATTAATGATACAGTTATCATTTCAATCAAGTTATAAGAGTTATTACTCCCCAAATTAACCTTTAACATATCAATACTTACGCAATAGCCTTTTACTCATCCTAACACTAGGAAAATACAATTTATTTTCTGCCTCAATGATCTACAAATTAGGGAAATTTCATGTAAATAGATTCATACATGATATTTTCCCTTTATGACTGATTCTTTTTCTTAGCATAATGTTTCCTAGGCTCATTCGCAATGTAGCATGCAGTGGCCCTTCACTGCTCTTTATTGCCAAATAATTATATCACTGTATGGATATGCCACATTTTACTTACCTACTTAGCAGTTGATTGAAATTAAGATGATTTCTACCCTTTTATTCTGGTGATGAATGCAGACATATGCATCCATGTACAAGTTTTTGTGTAGTTATGCGTGCATTTCTTTTATGGCCTATTCATAGGAGTGGGATTCTAGGTCATGTAGAAACTCTAGGTCTCTACAGAGTTAGCTTCACTCATGACTTTACATTCCCACAAGCAGCTGCACATGTGAATTCAATCTCTCCACATCTTCATCAACTGTCCTAGTTTGTGAAGCCTTTGCTGTGATAAAGCAGTCTGATCAAAAGCAACTCAGGGAGGAAAGGGTCAACTGTCATCTGTCACTGAGGGGCACCAGGGCAGAAGCCTGGAGGTAGGAACTAAAGCAGAACAGAAGAACACCACTTACTGACTTGCTTTTCCTGACATTTTCAGGGACTTTCTTTTACAACCAGGACTACCTGCCAGCAGGGCCACCACCTGTAGTCTGGGCCATCTCACATCAATCCTTAATTGAGATTAATGCACAGTTTGTCTGTAGTACGATCCAATAGACATATTTTCTCATTTGAGTTTCCCCTAACCCAGAAGACTTTATCTTGAATCAAGTTGATAAAAAACTAAATAGCACAAACCTTGTTAAACTTTATCAACATGTATTTATATTTCATGGTTCTGCAAAATTAGTATCTCTTTATCTTCAACTTCTCACCAAAAACACTTACTTGACATAGTGATATTTCTTTGAATCTGGAAAATCTTTGGAAATGTTACTAATTTATTATTATTATTTTTATTTATTTATTTTTTATTTTCGATATTCTTTGTTTACATTCTAAAGGCTTTCCCCTTTCCCAGTTCCCCCCTCATCATATGTCCCATAAGTCCTCTTCCCTCCGCCCATTCCCCAATCACCCCCCCCACACACACACACCCCATTTCTCTGTTCTGATATTCTCCTACAAAACTGGATCCAGTCTTTTCAGGACCAGGGTCCTCTCCTTCCTTCTTCTTGGGAATCTTTTGATTTGCTAATTGTGCCTTGAGTATTCAGAGCTTTTGGGCTCATTAATATCCACTTACCAGTGATTGCATTTCATGTGTATTCTTTTGTGATTGGGTTAACTCACTTAGGATGATATTTTCCAGATCCAACCATTTGCCTACAAATTGCATGAATTCATTATTTTTAATTGCTGAGTAGTATTCCATTGTATAAATATACCACATTTTCTGTATCCATTCCTCCTTTGAGGGACATCTGGGCTCCTTCCAGTTTCTGATTGTTGTAAATAAGGCTGCTATGAACATAGTGGAGCATGTTTCTTTATTTATGCAGGGGAATCCTCTGGGCATATGCCCAGGAGTGGTATGACAGGGTCCTCTGGAAGTTTCATGCCCAATTTTCTGAGGAAACGCCAAACTGACTTCCAGAGCGGTTGTACCATCTTGCAATCCCACCAACAGTGGAGGAGTGTTCCTTTTTCTCCACATCCTCACCAGCACCTGTTGTCCATTGAGTTTTTAATCTTAGCCATTCCGACTGGTGTGAGGTGGAATCTCAGGGTTGTTTTGATTTGCATTTCCCTGATGACTGATGATGTTGAACATCTCTTAAGATGCTTCTCACCTGAATTCCTTCTGGTGAAAATTCTTTGTTTAGCTCTGTACCCCATTTTTGATAGGGTTATTTGGTTCTTTGGGGTCTAAATTCTCGAGTTCTTTGTATATATTGGATATTAGCCCTCTGTCAGCTGTGGAGTTGGTGAAGATCTTTTCCCAATTTGTTGGTTGCCTTTTTGTCCTTTGCCTTACAGAAACTTTGTAATTTTATGAGGTCCCATTTGTCAATTCTTGATCTTAGAGCATAAGCTATTGGTGTTCTGTTCAAGAACTTTTCCCCTGTGCCCATGTCCTCAAGGGTCTTCCCCAGTTTCTTTTCTATTAGTTTCAGTGTGTCTGGTTTTATGTGGAGGTCCTTGATCCACTTGGAGTTTATCTTGGTACAAGAAGATAAGAGTGGGTCAATTCACATTCTTCTGCATGTTGACCTCCAGTTGAACCAGCACCATTTGTTGAAAAGGCTAACTATTTTCCACTGGATAGTTGTCGCTCCTTTATCAAAGATCAAGTGACCATAAGTCTGTGGGTTCATTTCTGGGTCTTCAATTCTATTCCATTGATCTACTTGCCTGTCGCTGTACCAATACCATGCAGTTTTTAGCACAATTGCTCTGTAGTACTGCTTGAGGTCAGGGATATTGATTCCCCCAGAAGTCCTTTTATTGTTGAGAATAGTTTTAGCTATCCTTGTTTTTTTGTTACTCCAGATGAATTTTAGAATTGCTCTTTCTAGATCTATGAAGAATTGATTTGGGATTTTGATGGAGATTGCAATGAATCTGTAGTTTGCTTTTGGCAAGATGGCCATTTTTACTATATCGATTCTGCCAATCCAAGAGCATGGCATAATTTTCCATCTCCTGAGGTCTTCTTCGATTTCTTTCTTCAAGGACTTGAAGTTCCTGTTATACAGATATTTCACTTGTTTGGTTAAAGTCATGCCAAGATACTTTATATTGTTTGTGGCTATTGTGAAGGGTGTTATTTCCCTAATTTCTTTCTCAGCCTGCTTGTCCTTTGGGTACAGGAAGGCTACTGATTTGCTTGAGTTGATTTTATAACCAGCCACTTTGCTGAAGTTGTTTATCAGCTGTAGGAATTCTCTGGTGGAGTTTTTTTGGGTCACTTACATATGCTATCATATCATCTGCAAATAGTGATAGTTTGACTTCTTCCTTTCCAATTTGTATCTTCAATTTTCATCTTCAATTTCTCACCAAAACCACTTTCTTGACATAGTGATATTTCTTTTAATCTGGAAAATCTTTGGAAATGTTACTAATTATTAATATCTATGGCTGGAACACTTGACCCCACATTTTAAAGCCTTGAATATTCTGACAACATTGATCATTACATGTTTAATTTTTCTTTCTCTTAGGTTCACATTCGAAGTTCTCTTGTTCTCAACTGTCTCAATATTTATTAACAGTTTATCTCTGTATTTTCACATTTGATATAGTTTTTCTACTTCAAATCAAAATCCAAATAAAAATATTCCTATTAAGAATATTTTTTCAAACTTTATAACAGTAAGTATTCCATTTCTCCTCCCCTGAAAGCATTTTTCATCTGTATCTAAAGTCAAACATGCTGTTTTATTTCATTAAGTGTATAAGTTCACTAATCCAGAAAATACTTAATGAGTAGTTACAAACATATTCATTTAAAGATGGAACTGGGTTATGGATGTACACCTTGGTGATGCAACACTTGACTGGGGAAGCCTTGAGTGTGATTCTTAAGTAATGGCAGACACTAGGTACAGTGATATTTAAGGAAAGATAGGATTTCTGTCATTATAAAGTGTGCAACAATCTTGCCTGCTTCTTGCATGAACTGAAAGATGTTCCATAGAACTGCTTTCAAAATATTTTATGGTAAAAATTATATAGTTTACCACTTACAGGAAACATCTATTCTGAAGAAGCAATTTTTAGCAGCTTAGAGAAAATGAAAGTATATGTTTTCTTCACATGGGAGTCTGAGGAGAACCTTCTGGGCTCACAGAAAGACAGCTGTGCTCCAGGCAATACTTTAGGACCTGGCTTTCCAACTCTGCTTCTGGGTTATACCTTAAGATCTGTCCACATTTGCTTGTGTGGAGCAAGGCTAAGATCTGTCTTTCTTCAGCTGTGAAAAGAGACCTGGAATACAAAGGTAGTGTGAAGGGTCAAGAGGCCAGGCCTGGAATCAGTGTCACTGCTGTGGACATCAGTGATAAGATCTCACTTAACTAGTGACACAAGTTCACAAGTGGTACTGGGAAATACACGTACTGGCTAGGTAATCGTATCAACTATAACTGTCTGAGTATTCTGGAAATGATGAAACTGTGGGCAACTATCAATGTCCTCTTCTACATGAATCCAGGCCAACCTTTCAGTTTAATAACAATAAAACTCAGGTTACATGTTGTGGATTTGTTCTAATGCTGCTTGTGTTAATTCAGCTCCCAAAATTACATAGGAACTGCACAACTGCATGTAAGGTGCTGGATTTCTGCCTCCAGTTGGCTGTGATTGGTAAGTAAAGTTGCCAGTGGCTAATGGTTGGGCAGGGAGACAGAGGCATGTCTTTGAAGTTCCCGGGAAAGTAAGGAGAATTGCCATTGCCAGGGAAGGAATAAGATGCAGGCTTGAGAGCAGCAGAAGACCTAATACCAGACATGTAAGAGCCAGGTAAGAGCTGCCCCAGATATCCCCTCGCTCAATGGGTCTAGGTGTTTCAAAGGGGAAAAGTGTTAGCATCGTGAAATTTTGGGAGTGGCCCAGCCATGTGCTTGCTGATTAAGGTTCATTAAAATAGAAGGCTGCATGTGTATGTTTCATTTGAAAATCCAGAGTACCGGGTGGTTCATTGGGAACACATGCTGCAGCTGCCAGGTGATTAGAGTAGATTGTTACCTACAGCAACAGCTGCAGAGACTATTACTAACCTTATGTGTAAGCCTAAGCACATAATACTCCGGGGCCTTAAAACATTTAAGCTTCTCCACTTTCTTCCTCTATAGGTGGGGGGACTTATGTATACTAATGTATATATTTAGCTAATCAATCCTGTAGCATTGTTGAGATACCATATACCTCTACTGTATATGACTACTTACCATATCTAACTTTGAACATCCAGCCAATGAAGAAATACCTGGTAAAAGCTGAGTAAGTACATAGTGACTGGTTGAGAGAGAGAAGGTGAAGGAAGTTAAAAATGTAAGGTCACAGAATAATACTTTATTAATGTGCATGCTTATAATTAATTGTGGTTTAGAGACAAAATTAAATTTTGCAAGATATGATTGTATATCCATGGACACTCACATCTGCACATGCACACGTACACACACACACACACACACACACACACACACACACAGATAAATTTGAAGTACTACCATGTATGTGATAGAGGCTTTTCTTTCACTAAAAATAAACTTGAAAAGAAATTGATATTTATGTGGATGGAGTTAATGAGAAATGATGAAATATTGCAAAATGACCACTTAGAAAGTATAACTGTGGCTAAATTAATACTAAGCCATCAAATACACCACTGATGTGGCTTTATGTCACAAGCAAAACTACCATGTTTTCATAAAAATATGAATCATAAAATGATTTCAGTGGGCATTCTAATAAGAGTCAATATTTATAGGTCTATAAATGCAAAATGTGCAGCTATTTTCTAAAATCAATAAGAATTGAAAACCTGAAGTTATAATGCTTATGTATTAAAGTATACTGCATAGTATCATGGATTCTTCCCAGTTTCTCTACAAACCTCCTAAAGTGGAAACATTTATTTTATATGCATTAGTATTTTGCTTGCATATATGTCTGTGTTAGGGTGTTGTATCACCTAGACCTGGAGTTACAGGCAGTTGTGAACTACCTTGTGGGTGCTTGGAATTGAACCCTATTCCTCTGGAAGAACAGTCAACTGTCTTAACCACTGAGCTATCTCTCCAGTCCCTAGAAACACTTGTTTATAAAACAAATAATCACTGCTCTGGTCTCTCTTTAAATTCACAAGTCAATCTGAAAACTCTACATAAATAATTGAATTCTGAGTATTGATAAAGTACTGTCAATTTATGCTAATAAGTTATATCATTTTGAATATTATATTTTACAAAAACTGAAATGATAAACATGACTCCTTAAAATTAAACAATAATATTGAATTGAACCTGAGATGGTGTTTTCACATCTTATTTTTATAAATGATCCATTTTAGAGATATTTCATAGGAAATATTAGGTCATTACATTTTCTTCCTTTTATATTAATAAAGTGTTCATGTATCAATAATATTTTTCTGTTAGCCAAAACATTGTCTTGACGCCATTTCATTTTGTTTAATCCATGCAGTTTGAGGGATTCCAACAAGTGTTGCCACTAGAGGTCAATAGTGATCTATATTTAACTCGATGGCTGTTTAAAAATGATGTAATTGGATAGTTTGTAATGTATACTTTTTGGGTAAAAGAAATATTGCTCAAGTAAAACTCGACATTTAGAAAAGAGGTGTTTAGAGAATGATATATAATCCTTGGAAATTAAGTGACTCTACAAAGATACATAAATAGTGACTATGTAGATGTGTCTATGGAGGGCTACCGAGTTTTATTAATTTGAGGCAGTCTGAGGGATGGATACCCTTCAAGGCAAAAAAGAAATGAGACCACCTTCATTGAACTGGGTGTGATGTGGCTGAGGACTCAGCTGAGTAAGGACACTTGGGTCACACTTTGTTTCTGTTGCTCCCTGGCTGGAGGACAGATCCGGCCTCTACTGTCCAGATTCTTCCTTTGTTAAATGAAAATGGCATGCTCCATGATTCCGTTAACCTCTTCTTGGATTCTCTTTCTATGAGTGTCCATCAGATTCTGAAATGTTGTTGGATGAGTGCCTTTTATCCTTTGATCTCTCAGATAGACACGAATCACAAACTCCACAAGAAAAGAATACTTGAATGCTTGCTCTTGAGATGTACAAGATGGAAAAGAATTAACTGTTGCTGATAAGAATTCATCATTGATGACATCAGGCAAAGGTAGGAATCATACCTTTAAGTCTGTGTGACAATTTAGATCAAGTGTCTAACTGCTTTTAAATCAGTTGCTTTATGAATTATATCAATGGCCCCTCATTTACTATTTGGCACTGATCAATCTATAAAGATTCCTACCTAACAATTTTATTATCAATTCATCACTTGGTGGACATGTAAGCTATTTCCAAATCTGACTATTATAAACAGAGCAACAATGAACATGAATAAACAATTATCTCTGTAGCAAAATGCTAAGTCCTTTGTGTACATGCCTAAGAATAGTATATCTGCATGTAGATAGATCAATATTCAGCTTCCTGAGGAATCACCATTTTGATTTACATGTGTTTGCAAGTTTACATTTCCACAAGCAATGATCAAGCATTTTTGTTTACCCATTATAAATGTAACTTTTATTTACCAGATGTAACTGTTATCCCAAAGGTTTACTGCTGAATAGCTCTCCCTTTCTAGTTCTTTCTGTACCCTCGCTGGCTGGATCAACTCAGCTATTCTGTTTCAAACTCTTCTCCAAGCTGACTGATTCAATCTAGCTTCTCTTGGTTTCTCACTGATTTGCTCTGCTTGACTTCAAACTAATTCTGGCAGTTTGTGCTAGTCTTCTGACTGCGCTTATTCTCTGGCTCATTCTGTCTTCAGCTGTGTCTCTGTAAAATTGTCACAGTAAACCTGCCTCCTCCTCTTCCTTCTCTTCCTCCTCCTCCTCCTCCTCCTTTTTCTTCTTCTTCTTCTCCTCCTCCTCCTCCTCCTCCTCCTCCTTCTTCTCTCTCTCTCTCTCTCTCTCTCTCTCTCTCTCTCTCTCTCTCTCCTTTCTTAAGGTATGTCACTTTTCTGTCTGTTTTCATGACACATGGACATATCTTATCTCTGACTCATTCTGTCAAAACGTTTTCTATTTGGCCACAATATCTGCCCCTAAATTAAATATCACTTTCAAATTTGGCTGGCTCCTTCTACTTTACCTTGTTTGGGATTAAGAGTGTATACAAAGGTGGTGTCTGTATTCTAGCCAGAGTTATTAAAAGTATGTACTGTCTGTATTCCCGCTGGATCACACAGACCTAAGTCTTTGGATGTGATTCCTTGCCAGAGTAGCTATATTGCTAAGTTAAAGTTCCTCTACATTCCACATCCTCAGTAGTATGTTTTGTCATTTGTTTTATTGAACATTGAGCTTGCCACTGTGACTATGATAAATTGAAGTAATTTTAATTTTAATTTCCCTGATGAGTAAGAAGTTGAGAATATTTTTAAAACTTTTTCTCAACTATTTGTGTTTCATCTTTATGGACTTTGTGCACCTAATTTTTAATTGGGTTGCTTGTTTTCTTGATATTCAGTAGTATTTTTAATTCTTTTTATATTCCAGATACTAATCCTATATAAGATGTGTAATTGGTAAGGATCCTTTTCAATTTATTAGGGAGCAGTTTTGTCCAAGTGATTATGTCCTTTGCCGTGTATAATCTTTTGAGTCTCATAAAATTCCAGTTTCTAATTTTTTTATCTTAAGGCCTATGCTTTCAATGTCTTGCTCAGAAAGTTCCCCCCCTCACCCCGTGCCTGCAAATTGAAGCCCATTCCCCTACTTTCTCTTCTATTAGATTCAGAGTATCTGGTCTTATGCTGAGTTCTTTGATGCATTTAGAATTGGGGATTGTGCCAATAGACAGACAAAAGCTTATTTTTATTTTTCTACGCACTGCTGTCCAGTGTGACCAAAGGTATTGGTTGAACATGCTGTCTTTTATCCAGTGTGTATTTTTGGCTTCTTTGTCTAAACCAACAACAATAAAACTCACCAAAAAACCAACCAAACAACAACAAAACCCAACCAACCAAACAAAAAACCCATTGTGTTTAGGTGGCAGAATTATTTCAGGGTTTTCAATTTGATTCTATTGATCAATATATCTGTTTTAGTGCCAGTGCCATGCTGTTTATTATGAAGACTCAGTAACACTACTTGAAATATGAGATGGCAATAACTCCAGCAGTTATTTTATTATTCAGGATTGTTCTAGCTATCCTGTTTTCTTTTTAATTCTGTATTCTGCTCTTTGAAATAAGTCAGCTTTGGACTAAGTAAGGATCATTCTTAGATGACCGCTTTTACTTACATGTTCAGTATTATTTTGGCGCCTTTCACTAAATGTTAGTCAGACGAATCTGATATTAACTCTCATATCTATCACTTAAAATTAAATTATGTTATGCAAGGAATAAAATGAAAGCAGAAACTAACAAGTAAAAACTTGAAATTCAATGTCCAAGACTCCCAGACAACTAGAAATTAAGAGGACTATCTCAAAAAAGGCAAGCCTCAAAAGTCCCATAAACTCTCTCACATCCGTGGATAAATCAAACCATGCATGCACAGGAGAATGTCTAATGAACACATAGGAGCACATCAGTTTGCACTCTAAAATGCTAAGATTCGAAGATTTCCTGCATACCATAGTGTTGACAGGATTGACATTTAAATCTCTCTAATGAGGATACTTAATTGAAACCTCAGAAGGACTATGACACGGAAAATAATGATAATATCCTCAGGACTAAACATTCATCCTAAGATGAAGGCCTAAATAAGTCCCTGTCTAGAAACGTGTAGAATGAAAACCACACAAGTTCAAGATAATTTCACCATTCTCTCCTAGAAGGAAAAGGAGATGCACAGGTCTTGGAAAGTTACCAGAAACTTGTTAATGTCAGGAAGCTGTGAAGGTACAAGACTCTTAAGGCTCCCTTTTCCTAGAGGTCTTGAAAGATGCAGTGAGTACTCAGTGGCTGAGATGAAAATCAGACTGAAAGCAACTTCAAAGTTGTACAGAGAACTAGCGGATGCAGATTTCATAAGCTACCACCATTGTTAGAGTAGTTCATTTTGGATGCAGTCACCTTTGAGTGACCCATATTTTTGAAAGGAAGCCTTCAACAACAGTGCAGAAAGTGGCTAAAATAAATTCACTGGTTCACTAAGCTAGACCCAGGTAGAACTGCTGGTTAAGTTTCTGAGTAGTGTGCTGTCTGGAGTGAGTGGGCATTTGTTTACATCCTCCAGGAAAACGCTAATCTGCAAAAGGGTTCTATAGCCCATATTTGTATTATACATAATTGATAGTGTGTGAGTGTTAACTAAAGTACTATAGGTATGAAATGAATAAAGGAAAACTGGACTCACAGTTAAAAGCAAGAGTAGATAACAGAAAGAATGCTTAAAATTACTCAAATGTTAGTATCAAAGACTGGATTTTTAATTGTTACACACACATACACACACACATACACACACACACACACACACATATGCGCGCACACGTGTAAAACTGAGGAACCTAAAACCATAAATAAGGAAGGATGTATGGATTATATATGTGGGTAGTAAAGACTATGACATACATAGATGTAAAACCCTTAAATTATAGGCTTGTAGTAGCAAAACTAGCAAGAGGAGGTTGACAGAGTCCTGTATTGGCAAAGCTATAATTTTTCATAAAGTACAAACACTAAATATAAGAAGGATGTCATCAGAATTAACCTTTGCAATTGCTCGTCTAAAGCAAATCTGAATAATTATATGCTTAGTGTTAATTATGCTATTTAAGGAAAATAGGGCTAATACTTCAATTTAAAAGTAGAGATTGTGTGACTGGTTAAAAATAAATGACAAAACCAAGTCTCAATGATATGTTCTTTATACAGAATATACTTGTAAAAATGTGATGTCAGTAGGTTAAATTATAAGGATAAGAAAATATAAACTATGCAACTGATAAGAGTTGATAGCTGATATGAATGTATTAAAACAATACAGAACGCATCTCAAGACAACACCCTTGAAGAAGGAAGATCATGCTTTTGTGTATGATTTCCTGGAGATAAAAGGATAATTAACCATGAATGCATATCAACCTTATGCAAAGTATTAGGTGCATATGCTTTTATGCATCTAATAAAAGAGTGTGAGCTGTATATATCATGAACAAGGACAGAAAATATCCTTACCAGGTTGGACTGGGGGCAAGCCTGTGGGAACCTTCTTGATTGATGATTATTGTGGGAATGCCTAACCCACTTCTGGTAGTGACATCCCTGGGAAGGTGGTCCTGGGTCCACCCCAGAAATGAACAACCTATGAGGAGTGAGCCAATAAACAATGCTCCTCCATGGCCCCCATTTCAGGTCCCGCTTCCATGTTCCTGTCTTGAGTTCCTGACCTAATTTCGTTTAGCCCCATGGATCGTATGGCCAATCTCAAGCATGTTATTTGGGGGGGGGGGTAGGGGTTGGCAAATTTTTCTTTTTATTTTTTTTTATTTTTTTTATTGGTTCTTTGTGCATTTCCCAATATGTACCCAAATCTCACTAATCTTGCCTTCTTCTAGTAACCACCCCCTCCAAGAGAGAAAAAAAAATGTTGTGAAAATGTAGTGCATATCATAGTGTGTCCCACAGTATTCCTTTTCTCTACATTTCTTTGCTTGTAAATGTTTATTGCAACGAATTGTCTGTCTCAGGTTCATTTCCATCCAGTGCCGTCAGTCCCAGGAAGAATTCTTCTAGAGTCTAGCTTGCTCCTAGTCCTGGGAGCTGTTGGGGCCTGAAGGGAAAAACATCTGCATGGTCCTGGACTGGTGGTCAGCTCAGGATTGCTTCTGTTCAGTGGATGTTAGGCTACTAAGCATTCAGATGTTCATAGGTCAGAACACTGAGTGTAGACATGGCTTCTGTCCTCTATGTCACCTACTGATGCCCATGGGACACACCAGCCCAACCTGCAATGTGTTTAGGGGCAGATTGAAGTGTATTTGTTATAGAGACAACAGCTCTTCTCTAACAAGGGTTCTAGGCTGGTTCTCAGGGTTATTTATAAGTAGAAAATAAAGGTAGCTATGAAATAGAAAAGGTAACAAGAACATGGAATAATTCTGTTCATAAAACAGAATTCATAAAACAAATACTGTAGATTAAGGACTGAAGTCAAAGCTACATCTATTATGCTATTGTTACTACTTACTGTATACAAGTGCCTATCATAAGATTATTTAATACAGTTTTGAGTGAGCGTGTCCCTTCCTGGACAATTGCTATTACTACAATTTTCTTCTCAAATGTGGCAAAAGAGGAGATGCAGGGGGACATACCACCTAAATTCTCGAGCCACCAGAGGTGGTTTTAGTTGGGAGACTCTCAATAAAATTATATGCTTTTCACCTAATCCCTGCCTCCTGTGCATGCTCTCCTGTGTGCATTCCAAGAGGTGATTTCCTGCCCACTGCCCCTGCATTCCTCCTTCTGATTCTAGTCCTTGAAGGAATGATTTCTTGGCTATGCTACTGGGTCTCTGTACGCAGGAGACACCCTGTAAACTGAAAGCATGATACCAGCTACACAGAGGTATTGCTCAAACGTCCTGTGACAACCATCCCAACATCCCTATCCAATGCGGGGATCCGCATCTTCCCAGAGCTTTTCTAGGTTTGCTTCCTAGTCATTCTTCTGTTTACGTTGATACATCTCCTACCACTTATCTCCCTTTGAATTCAACGCTTCTGGCTCACCAAAGCAGTATTTATGACAAGACATGGTGATTCTTGTCATGTTGTTCTCCACAATTAGTGGAATCCTACTGCTGAGGGGTCAGAGGCTTTAAAAAATCTTTAGATTTAAAATTTTACATTTTCTGTTTTGCAGCGTTTTCAATGTAATCTCACACCATTCCATTTAAAGACACCAACTATACTTCCTGAACTCCAATTAATACTTTTCTGTGGCCTAGAAACCATAACCTTCACAAGAGCTAAAGGGACCTTTGTGTACTCTGCCTTATGAAAATCAAACAAACCAGCAGTTAAACAAGCTCTTTAAGGTGACTGTGGCCAGCACAGCCGTCTGTTCCAAACTTGTCTCATTTTAATTTACTGTTTCCCTTTTGGCAAACAGATAATGAAGAAAGGAAGTGGGGGGGGGAGAAATGTTACAAACCTGTATTTAGTATTCAGAGACTTAGGACCAAAATAACACTAGCTACTGTGTTCTTTTCCAGCTACCCACAGGTGGGATAGTCTCAGACTGGGCACTATTTCTCTCCTTGACTTCTGGTGACTCCTTTGGTGTCACTAAAGGAGTATGAGGATTGACAGTATCTGTTTCAAATGTTTCAAACTGTCTCAAATGTTTCAAATTGGGCAGAGTTGTGAAGTGCAGCTTAAATAAACCCAGGAATGTGCACTAATCTGCATTAGTATACTAAACACAGAGAAAGCCAGCACCGGTCTATTTCATGTGCCTCTCCTCTCTGCCAGCACTTTCACCAGTGGTTCCCAGGCTATTTTTAAATACAAACTACCAAAGCATTGACACATTTTCTGGGGATAGGTGAATCTTTAGCCCTTCATGCTATGCCTGGGAATTTGCTTTAAACACAGCTTTTATATGGCCAGGCTAAAAATACAGCAGAAACTATGAAAATGTAAATATTTTCTCCCTCTCTCCAAACCTCACAACTGACACACAGTTTCTGTGGAAACAAACATAATATATAAGACATTTCCAACTTACAGTCTAATGCACTGCTAAATAAATAATTGTGTTTATTTGGGAAATAGCGAATGCAATTACTTCCAGACATACTTTTAAAAAAATCTAAGGAGACTTTTGTTGATGTGCATATATACGTGTACACACACACACAAACACACACACACACACACACACACACACACACACAGAGAGAGAGAGAGAGAGAGAGAGAGAGAGAGAGAGAGAGAGAGAGAGAGTCAATGAGCTGTTTCGGGTACTAGGTCAATCACAATTCTGTGCAAATTTCTTCATTATATACTTCCAGAAATGTATGCTATATACCCATTGAATAATGTCATTCAGTTCTCTCAGCTTCTGGAAACTGATGCTATTTATCTATTTTTATGAACTCATATATTTTGGTATGAGTTATAGGTATAGTAATCTGTATCTTTTCCTGTTTGGCTTATTTGTAACTGTACACTCTCCTGTTAACAGGTTTCAGCAACAATCAAGAGTTTGTTGCTTTTTAAGACTGAATAGGTCTTAAAAAGGTCAAATGACTATGCCATATTGTATCTGATGAGTCTCCTTTGGTTCTTCTAACCTCCTGCTTACTTATCATAATGCTTATTTGCACATTAGTGTTCCTGCTTTTTGCTTTCAATTTGCAAGTATATTTCTAGAAGTGAAATTGCTGGATTGTGAGACAATCCTGACTTCTTACAAATTGTGCACAAGAATCCTAAATTCATAATGACATTTCCTTCTTAGTATTCTGTGTTTTTCTGTAGGCAGGTATACTCACGTATATGATAATAATTTACTAAACATTTATGATTCACAGGATGTCAGCAAGAATCAAGGAGAAAGAAAAGATGTCATATTTCAGACATTTTTTTCTTTTTTGTTCTTCCTTTCTTCCTTCCTTCCCTTCCTTCTTTCTTTCTTTCTTTCTTTCTTTCTTTCTTTCTTTCTTTCTACTATTTTTTTCTGAGCAGAATATCTGTGTTGGCCAAACTTCTCAGGCTGATATCAAGTTCATTTAGTTTAAAGTTTATCTATCAGAATAAATTATTTGCATTCATTGACATTTTAATATTTTATGGGTTCTTGAATATTATTGGACTGTACAAATTCAAACAATTTTATATATTGCCAACTATTAATTTTTTCCCTGAGGTTGTGAGTGACATATTGTATTCTCTTTTAATATGTTCAATGTGTAACAATACTTTAGGCAGATAACACAAGTAGACCAATTGCAGTAATGCTTACTTTTTAACTAATGAAACTGGGTTATGTGCTTAACATGCATCATGTATGTATTAGGAAATATTATGTTTGTATGAGGAATAAAGAGTTCAAACTGACTAAAATGTGCAAACAGACTGGCTGCCCTGGAAGCAACAGCTATTCTTTAGTCCAATGCCAGTGGCTGGACACATGGTTTACAGGGGAAAAGTCATGATTACATGCCATAACATGGAGAAATTTCTCAGCACATAGGCTTAGAAAACATCTTATGCTTTGAATACTTCATTAGAAGATTTATTTTTTCTATTATATATACATACACACACCACATACATACATACATATTATGCCTACATACCAAATGCATGTCTGTTGCCCATGTAGACAAGAAGAAGGCATTTGAACCCCTGGAACTGGAGCTATGGACAGTTGTGAACCAGCATATAGATGCTGGGAATTAAACCCCCAGATCCACTGAAAAAAACACCAGTTTTCTTAACTGCTGAACCATCTCTCCAGCCCTGATATTACTACTTTTAAGTAAAATCTTAATTTGTAATAGCCATAAATTATATTAAAATATTAATCCTAGCTTCTTATTTGAAGAAATTACAATATTTTCCTTTCATTTTCTTTTCTTATCCTTCCTCCTGTACCCCTTTCTAACCTACAGAGTTGAAGTTAATAATTCTATTTTTTTTTTCAGAATTATCAATGCAGTAAGCTACCATTATGGTCCCTGGAATCTACTAAATTCTTTGGAGACACATTTAGTCTCATTTCTTATTTATATTTGCTTCTTCCCTTTCCATATTTTGAAATAACAAAATAGAAATTTGGAGATCAGTAAGCCAGCTGTCCTAACTTACAGCAAATAGCTGTGTGTCTGGGCGGGTTGGTCTCTCTTTGTCAAGTTGGCATGAACTAGAGATGCCACCTCCATCAACTTGGCATGTGCCATTGACTAAAAGCATTTTCTTTATTATTGACTGACGTGGGTAAGTGCTACCTGTGAGAAAGCTTGTATAAGAACCAGGCTGAACAAATCATGAAAGCTGGTGAACAGCACCTCTTCATGGTCACGACTTCAGCTCCTGTCTCCCTTTCTGCGGCTGCTTGAGTTCTTGCTCGGACTTTCTTCAGGACTGAACAGTGAAGTGTAAACCAAATAGACTCTTACTTGTTCCAAATTGTTTTTGGTCAGTGTTTATTCAGAACAACAGAAAGCAACTAATATGGTGTTCTAGTGATATTTATATATGCTATATTCGTATTTCATGGAGACACAAAGAAAATTTCAGAAGCCTCCTATATGAAATACTATGTTTAAAAATTGATCAGTTTTTTGTTAGAGCACTTGAGTAGGTATGCACAAATGCATAAAATTTCATTTATGTAATTCACATTTTTAAGACAATGAAGAGGAATCCATGGGTTCAAAGGACATCTGTTTTTATCTCCAATGAAATGAGGGAGCTATGTCTTTCATAGAGCCCCCAGAGAGCTCACTATGTATAATCAATGGTACCTCTATTTGACTTCATCCTGAACACTATTATGGAAGGGGCTTCTGAAATGATTAAGAGAAGGGAATGCAATTCCCTTATGAATAGGCTTAACAATCTTTAGAAAGCCATAATTTCTTCATTGGTTTGTTCCTCACTGTTAGAATAAGCAAACAAATGAGGTCTGTCTCACATGACTGAAGACAGAAAATGTGAGCAGTAAAGTTATCAGTCATTAACATTTAAATCTACAGATTGGGAAATGACAATGTTACCTCACAAATGTTGAAGAGTACCATCTAATCCACTCACAATCAGATAAAAGGAAGACAGGAAGGATCAATGTACTGCATTTGAGGTAAAACACTCATGAACATCCATCCATCTTGCCCAATTTCAGGTGCTCTAAGATAAAGTATGATTAAATTGTTATCCCCTTTCCAGGTCTCCTCTCTAGAAACCTCCTGCCCTGTCCCTTCTCCCACTGCTTCTATGAGGGTCCTCCCCCACCCACCCACCTACTCCTGCCTTCCTGCCCTAGCAAAATTGTTATCTTAACAGTGGATATATGCGTTGACATATATGATATACAGTTTAAGATGAACTATATTCAGGTGGCTAGAGGGCTGTCCCTATGTCGTGGATAACATATCAGATGGAAAAATTACTAAACTATTTTTGCTATTCTTTTATCTGATGCTGAATATATATGGTTCTTATAAAACAGTGAAAGTGAATAGACAGTTCTTTGATGAAAACATCATAAGTAAAGGAACCTAGTATATGAAGGACATGTCCCAGTGAATTTGCTATGATACGTTTACACATATCCCAGAACAAGACCACAAATTGTCTTGCCCATATGACACTGTTAAAAGTGACTGCCAATGTGTCTGTATTGATCTTTTGAGACAGTTTCATACGATGTATTATCTTTATGCAAGTCAAGGTGACCTTAAACTCACAGACATCTCACCTGCCTCTGCTTCCCAGGTGATAGGATTGAAGGCAAGAGCAACCATGTCTGGGTCTGGCTTGCAAAGAACTTTAAATACTTTTCTATTCATATGTGCCAAAACACAAAATTCAAATCTAGTTACATAACTTCTACAATTAAGGTGGGTCTGAAACTATGTTCTGTTTGGGAACTAATATGTAAGCTTTCTGTAGAATCTGAGATACTGGTAGAAGACATGGACTCCTAATTCTGAGACAGGGGACTGCATTTCTCTGAGCTTAGCAGGAATACTGGGTCTATATTCTGTCTGATCTCCTTGATTTACCACCCACTGAGCTCCACAGGAACTATGTGGGTGTGAAGCAACAGCAGTCTGTGCACACAGTGGTTTTATAATGGTGGTGACTGATTTTCTGCTTAGGAAATGCCTCAATCTTAAATGATGGGTGCTGGGAAACCTCCCTAATCTTTTGTTTTTCTTTTTTCTTTTCTATATTCTTTGTTTACATTCCACATGATTTCCCCTTTTCCTGTTCCCCACTCCCCATAAGTCTCATAAGCCCTCTGCCCTCTGCCCATTCCCCAATCAACCGCCTCCCACTTCTCTGTCCTGGTAATCCCCTACATTGGTGCCTCAAGCCTTTCCAGGACCAGGGCCCTCTCCTTCCTTCTTCTTGGGAATCATTTGATATGTGAATTGTGTCTTGGGTATTCAGAGATTCTGGGTTAATATCCAATTATCAGTGACTGCATTCCATGTGTGTTCTTTTGTGATTGGGTTAACTCACTCAGGATGATACTTCCTAGGTCCATCCATTTGCCTAAGAATTTCATGAAGTCCTGGTTTTTAATTGCTGAGAAGTAGTCCATTGTGCAGACATACCATATTTTCTGTATCCATTCCTCTGTTGAAGGACATCTGGGTTCTTCCCAGCTTTTGGCTATTATATATAAGGCTGCTATGAACATAGTAGAGCATCTGTTCTTTTTACATGTTGGAGCATCTTCTGGGTATATGCCCACGAGTCGTACAGCTGGATCCTCAGGTAGTACTATGTCCAATTTTCTGATGAACCACCAGACTTTTTTCCAGAGTAGTTGTACCAAATTGCAATCCCACCAACAATGGAGGAATGTTCCTCTTTCTCCACATCCTCACCAGCATCTGCTATCACCTGAGATTTTGATCTTAGTCATTCTGACTGGTGTGAAATGGAATCTCATGCTTTGATTAGCATCTCGCTGATGACTAAGGATCTTGCACATTTCTTTAGGTGCTTCTCAGCCATTCAATATTCCTCAGTTGGAAATTCTTTGTTTAACTCTGTACCCCATTTTTAATAGGGTTATTTGATTCTCTGGAGTCTAACTTCTTGAGTTCTTTGTACATATTGGGTATTAGCCCTGTATGGGGTGGCAATGTAGTTCTTTATTCTTTAGTTTTGGTTGTGAGCCTAGCCTTTAATGGCTAAGCCATCTCTCCAGCCCTTTTTATTTTCTTTTATTCATCTTATATATTATATTCAAATTGAAGTTTCCACTCTCTCTCCCCATCCCAGTTTCTCTCCTCTCATCCTCATCCAATTTATTCCTTTTCTGTTTCTTTTCAGAAAAGGGCAGACCTCCCATGGATGTCAAACAAACATGATATATAAGTTGCAGTAGCATGACCCCTCTTATTAAGACTTGGTGGGGCAACCTAATAGGAGGAAGAGTCCCATATGTAGACAGCAGAGTCAGAGACAGCCTCTGCTACCACTGTTCAGATTTCCACAAAAAGTCCAAGGTACACAACTATAACATATGTGCTGAGGGCCTAGGTCAGACCCAATCGGGCTCCTTGATTGTCAGTTCAGTCTCTGTGAGCCCTTATAAGCTTAGGGTAGTTGATTCTGTGGGTTTTTCTGTGGTGTCTTTGACCCCTCTGGATCCTGCAATCCTTCCTCTGTCTTTCCTACAGTATTCCTGAGTTCTATCTAATGTTTGGTTGTTGGTCTCTGCATCTGATAAACATATCTTTATGAGACAGAATTTAAAAGTGACCCTCTCAATTCTTCCTGTACACTCTCGTCTGATTCTTAATAGATTTCTTGTTCCTATATAAAACTTTATAGGAATGACCATGAATATCTACTTCTCTATTGCATCCTTGTCTCCCAAAGTCCCAGCAAACCTGGGATGGTATAAATATCTCATTTAGGGTTGACCTCTCAACTCTCACTTAATCTTACACTCTTAGAAAACCATGTCTTTGACTTCAATGAAGTTCACAGGTTTCTCTAGCTCATCAACATGATATCAATCTAAGATGAACAATAAAATTAAATTTTCCTTTCTCAGTTCTATGACCCTGGACACCATATGCATGGACTTCATAATGGGTGTGCAGTAGCAAGTATCATTTCTCTTTTGTGAAAATGGTTTAAATCCACTCAAGTGTGTTTAGTTTAGTGATCAGTGAATGATTATACAATGATTTCATATATTTTACACAACTCAACATTATGTGAGATCATATGTTCTCCAGGATTTGCAATAGCACCATGTGTGTGCTCACATACTTTGATAATTTTTAATGAGTTGTCTCTTTACAGCTCACTTCATCTTCATTTTCTACTTTGTAAAATTGTGACCAGCCAGAGATGATAAATTATGGTCTTTTAGGGCTGTTTCAAAAAATATACACAGATCACAGTCTTCTAAAACTTAGGTATATGGTTTCTCAAAAATGCCTTATTCCCATATTTCTTATGTTTTAAAAACACCAAGATTACATTTTATTAGTCTGTTGTTTGCTTGCTCCAACAGATATTGTTGTCCAACAGCTGTGATATATTTACCAATATTTGTTTTTGAAAAATTCCCTGGAGATAGTGCTTATACTGTGGATGCTTACATAAAACAAAGATGACGAGATGAGTTAACATTCCAGTAGGCAGCAGTAATTGACCTTAGAGGGTAATAAAAAAGGGGAAAGGACATGAATATGGGACAAAAGAATATGTTAGAGCAATCCAGGGAAGGTCATAGTAAAGAACTGAGAGCAGATACTAGGAAGATATATTATTTACATGCACAATGTTGACAACAAAGAAATAAAAACTATTCCAAACAAACGCCTGAAATAATAATAATAAAAACCCTCTTAGTTTCTTTGTGGAGATGATAAAAGAGTCAATTTTTTAAATATGTATTTTATAAATCTCTAGTTCTTTTCTTATAGCTGTTAAATGAGTGGTTTTATATATTACTATACTTTTTAAAATTTGGTTTTAATGGACATTTTAAAGCTAGAGCAGAGGAGTTATAATTGGGAACCTTCAAATTTCAGAGTTTTATATATATATATAGCTTCAGCTCTTTTTCTTCAAGATTGGTACTTAAATTCTGCAAGCCTTTGGCTAATTTCTAGACTCCTTATGGCATTGCTATTGACAATTTTTGCAAGTGCTCATTTTCATTTGGTGTGTGGTAAAGTTACTTTGATGCTACACAAAAAGTACATGATCTTAGCTACAATTCTTTTCAGTCTTCTTTTCATCTCAGGATATATTTTATACAAAAAGCTTAAACAAGAGCATAAACATGTAAATCAGATCATACTACCTCACTGATTAGAACTTTAATTGCATATCATAATATTTGGAATAAATTTCATACCTCTGAGTATAGCTGCCAAAACAGGTTGGTTTTAGAGTCTTCAAGTGTGAGTCACAAGCAACATTTAGGTATGTGGTACCACTCTGAAGTCAGTACTTATATCAAACCTATTGTTTTTACTGGAGTAAGATTTGGGCCATTTGGTTTAATTCTGGTAGTTGTAGTGAGAGATCTCTGGCTTTTCTATTATTTTCATCCTTCTCAGGTCTTTTACATTTTCATTTCTCCCTGGAAGCTATAACTTCCTGTTTTCTGAATTCCCAGAGCATCAGGAACCATTTAAAATCACATCCTTGTTTAATTTTATTGTTATAGTCAAGGGACTTGGTAGCCATAACTCTTTGAAGGAAGGAACTATTGTCCAAATGTGAAGAGTTCAACAATCAAATAATTCAGTGTTCACTTTCTTCAGAGTCAGACTTGGCCACAGGGAATAACTGTCACTGAGGTAGCGCATTCTCTTGGAAGATCCTATCTAGCTGTGAATAAAACAGATGTATACAGTTCATGTTAGAAAGGATGACAGGCAGTTTCTCCCAGAGCTCTTCATTGTATTGATTAAGGCTTTGTTGACTTGCACAATTTACTGTACTTTATTTTCTTTGGAGTCATGTTTTTCTTTTGAGTCATTCCCTCACAGCTTTTGATCCCTAATAAATATTTTGAGTTTCTAGGTTATATCTCAGAAATAGAGTAAGTTCCAAGAAACTTGATCTTTTGCCATTAGGATTAGTAGTATTCTGAAAATCTAACAGATAAAATGTGTTAATTCTTAAGCTTACCCAGTGGTGGATGGAGAAGGCTTTCCAAAATGAGGTAATTCATTAGAAGTTTAAGAAACACGAATGAATAGCAACTATAGTTGTAATAAGTTTATATGGCTAAAGATAAATTTTATTGATGTATACACTGAAGATAGGAGGAAAATTATTGGGTTAAAGAAAGCTAGAAATCCAATGCAAATGAATCTCTGGTCACCCACAAAGAGGCTCTTATGTCTTCTGAGAAGAGAGCTAAGAAATGCAGGATAAAGGGTGGTCGTTCAAAGATGACCAAAACGACATTAAAAGAGACTATTATTTTCAGATTAGAATGTTGATAAGGAAGACTGAGTTGCTGACTTATAGGAATGGAAAACATATAGATGATGTTTTGTGACTCATTTTCCTTCATATTCCTCTGAATATAGTAAAACTGCAGGTGGGGTCTGCCTCTTTCTATTCAGACCTTCACTGGGTTGTTTTAAAAGGTTAAGTGCAGGACAATCACATCACCCACCCTTAAAGTCTCTCCTAGTAATCCTCCTAGCGACTTGTTTCATGCCTGTACATAAGAGAAAGTGGTATCTAGTAGAATATGAGTGAAATATGTGTGCTAGCAAAGAAATTGATTATAAAATGCAGGGAGCGGAGACTAGCAGACACTGCAGAGGTGGAAACTTGGTTATGAATGTGAATGATTGTACTGTTCTTACAAAAAAATTCTATAAAGAAATATGTATTAATTTGAGGGTATTTCTCCTCAGATATAAAACTGAAGTTTGGAAGGCCCCACGCATTGTAGAAGCTACTACTAAGACAAGCACAGGAAAATCACTGAATCAGGCTGAGTCAAGCTGAAATGTCAGACTTTAGAAGGCTGATGGCTTGGGAAGATCAAAAGTGGCCATTCTTGTGTCATTAATTATGGCTACCAAACCCTCCCGAAGTTGTGATCCATTAGAAAGCTCAATGATGTCAAGTATCAATATTATGTTTGTTGGAAAATTAGGGTGGAATACAGCCAGGGCATTACCAACTGTAATATATCAGTAAGAATATATCAGTATCTCACCACAACACTGAAAAATATGTAACCAAAAGAATAAATGAGAATGGTTAGACAGGAACAAAATGAGAATGGTTAGAAGGCAGGTCAACAGTAGCAATTAACAAGAAGGCTAGATTTAAAAAGCAAAACAAAACAAAAACGTGTTTTTAGGTTTTCTTTTTTTGTATTGGATATTTTCTTTATTTACATTTCGAATGCTATCCTCTTTCTTGGTTTTCCCCTGGAAAGCTCCTATTCTATTCCCCTCCCCCTGCTTTTCTGAGGGTGTTCCCCCACCTACTCACCCACTCCTGCCTCCCAACCCTGGCATTACCCTACTCTGAGGTATCAAGCCTTCACAGGACCAAGGACCTCTGCTCTCACTGATGTCCAACAAAACTATCCTCTGCTACATATGCTGCTGGAGACATGGTTCCATATGTACTCTTTGGTTCCTGCTTTAGTCCCTGGGAGCTCTGGATGAAGAAGGGGATCTGGTTGGTTGATATTGTTGTTCTTCCTATGGGGTTGCAAACCCCTTCAGCTCCTTCAGTCCTTTCTCTAACTCCTCCATTGGGAACCCCATGCTCAGTCCAATGGTTGGTTGTGAGCAACTACCTCTGTATTTGTAAGTCTCTGGCAGGCCCTCTCATGAGACAGCTATATCAGGCTCCTTTCAGCAAGCCTTTCTTAGCATCCACAATAGTGATGAAGTTTGTTGACTGTATCTGGGATGAACCTCCAGATGGGACAGTCTACAGAACTCCAAATAGATTGGACCAGAAAAGAAATTCCTTTGGTCACATAATAGTCAAAACACCAAATGCACAAAGCAACGAAAGAATAATTAAAAGCATTAAAGGAAAAAGGTCAAGTAACATATAAAGGCAGACCTATCAGAATTACACCAGACTTCTCAACAGAGACTATGGAATCTAGAAGGTCCTGGTCAGATGTTATACAGACTCTAAGAGAACACAAATGCCAGTCCGGGCTACTATACCCAGCAAAACTCTCAATTACCATAGATGGAGAAACCAAAATATTCCATAACAACAACAAATTTATCCAATATCTTTCCACAAATTCAGCACTACAAAGGATGATAGATGGAAAACTCCAACACAAGGAGGGAAACAACAACCTGGGAAAAGCAAGAAAGTGATCTTCTTTCAACAAACTCAAATGAAGATAGCCACACAAACATAAAAATGACATAAAAAACAACAGGAAGCAACAGTCGCGATTCATTACTACATCTTAACATCAATGGACTCAATGCCCCAATTAAAAAACATAGAAAAATAGACTGGATATGTAAACAGGACCCAGAATTTTGCTACATATAGGAAACACACCTTCGTGTCAAAGACAAACACTACGCCAGAGTAAAGGGCTGGAAAACAAATTTCCAAGCAAATTATCCCAAGAAACAATCTGGAGTAGCCTTTCTATCATTGAATAAAATCAACTCGCAACCAAAAGTAATTCAAAAGGATAAGGAAGGACACTTCATACTCATCGAAGGAAAAATCTCCCAACAAGAACTCTCAATTCTGAACATCTATGCTCCAAATGCAAGGGCACCCACATGCATAAAAGAGACTTTCTAAAGCTCAAAGCACACATGGCACCTCACACAGTAATAGTGGTAGTAATTGAGACTTCAACACCCAACTCTCATCAATAGACAGATCATGGAATTACAAACTAAACAGAGACATAGTGAAACTAACAGAAGTTATGAACCAAATGATTTTACAGATATCTCTAGAACATTTCATCCTAAAACAAATGAATATACCTTCTTCTCAGCACTTCATGGTACCTTCTCCAACATTGACCTTATAATCAGTTACAAAACAGGCCTCAACAGATACAAGGAGATTGAAATAATCCCATGCAACCTATCAGATCACCATGGACTTAGGCTGGTCTTCAATAGCAACAAAATAACAGAAAGCCCACATGTACATGGAAGGTGAACAATGCCCTAGTCGATAATAACTTGGTCAAGGAGAGAAATAAAGAAAAAAATTGAAGACTTTTATAATTTAATGGAAATGAAGGCAAAATATATCCAAACTTAAGAGACACAATGAAAGTAGTAGTAAGAGGAAAATTCAGCTCTGAGTGCCTCCAAAAAGAAACTGGAGAGTATATACTACCCGTTTGGTGGGGAAAGGCATTTGCAGGAAAAGGTGCAATTTCTTTTGACACCAAATAACTAACTAGTGTGTTCTTCCCCTAAGAAGATCTCTTCAATACCTTCAGCTTTCCTTAGATGCCAGTAGCTCTTTGTATAAGGTTGAAACTCCTCGAGCTTTTCCACTCAACTTTGACATGTCTATTTTCTGTCATCCTGGTACAGCTCCTGCTGTTATGTTGATTGAATGGAAAACTATGCCTCATACTGGAAACCTAACAAAACTACTCTATGATAGTGAAGTCATGGTTATTGGTGTACTAAGCCACCAAATCTATAACAGCAATCTATAAACATTTGAAATGTAGTCTTTACCCCTAGTCATGGAAATGTCTGTTTGCAACAGTTGGAGGCTACAGAAAACCTTGACCTAGCAAAACGCAGCATTGTGCAGTCCAGTCACAATGGCTACAACTACAAAACACTCCTACTCAAAGGCTCAGGGAACATCACTGAAGAGACAATGGAAATGTTTTAAAAAGCAGAGGATGAGGGAATTTGTTGTGAAATCATGCCTCTTAGTAATATCAGAAGCTAGTCACAGTAACTGTAGTGACTATTCCTGGTTGTCAACTTGACTATATCTGGAATGAACTACAATCTAAAATTGGAAGGCTCACTTATGATCCTAATTTGGAGGCTCAGAGATATGTTTCTGACCTGGATCTTAGCATGGAGATCTTGAAGCATAGTAGCTATGGATTCCAGTTCAAGATCATCTGGGATTAAAGGCATGCAGACACACACCTTTAATCTGGGCCACACCCTCTGCTGGAGACCTACAGCCTTTAATCTGGGCTATACCCTCTACTGGAGACATATATAAGGACATTGGAAGAAGGAAGATGGATTTCTTCCTTGCCAGCTTGCCTCATGGGACTGAGCAACTGCTAGATCCTTGGACTTCCATCCACAGCTGCTGCTGACTATGGTTGTGGAGTTGGACTACAGACTGTAAATCATTGACAAATCCCCTAACTACATAGAGACTTCCCATACGTTCTGTGACTCTAGAGAACCCAGACTAATACAGTAACCTACTTTAATCAAATTGTTCATGACAAGTACTACTCCTAAACACTAAAAATATGGCTTTGTATTCTGCATACCCCAGAGAAAGACACTAGAGTATGTCACTTAGTCTGTCCCTTTCTTATCTGTTCTTCCGATTCTACGGTAGAGTTCTTTGCTCTCATTTATTTTTTCTGATATCAAAGTGCTAGTAGCAGTCCTTATTTATTTCTGAAGATAAGAAACTTTATATAGCAAAAAGGATCTAGCAAATAAAGCAACAGTTTTGACTGTTGAATATTTCCAAAATATTATTCACTTCTTTCATATTTCATGAAACAACTTATATTTCCTTCTCAACAGCCATTTTGAATGCCCACAAATAAACAACAGGTGAAATCAAGACTACTATATTCCAGGGTAGCAATTAGTGGTACTTGTTCTAATAAAAGTCACTAAACTGCTCAGACTTGGCATGGTTTTGATGGAGGAGATTGATTTCTTGGCAATATTTTCAATCCTTGTGGTCCATGCTGACAACAGCTGGGTCAGAAATACACTCAGCATTGCTCTTGTACTTGGCAATGATAGTTGTGACCGTGTTAATTACCATCCTGTCTTATAACACAATGGGAGCACTACATGGTACTGAGAGTGATTATAGCCTTGCCTTCTTCAGAACGACTTTATTGGAAGCCATGAGTAATTTGTAATTAAGAAAGAAGTTCCAATCATCCTTTCTTCTACCATAAAATTCTATCTCCTTTTATTTTAATTCAATATTCCACAAGTCAGTTAAGCCTGGGAATGAGATTATAAAATTCTTTTGTTGTGTGGCCTTCAATAGTTTGGGAAGAGAAAATACATTGCAATGGAACATTATTATAAAACTTTCCAATATGTGAATAAAATGCATCTTAATGTAAAATAACTTCTTTTTTTTATAAGATATGTATTTTTTTTTTTTTTTTTTGCCGGTCACTAGGATTTTGTCTATGTGCCAGAATATTCATGTGTGAGCTCAGCTGCTCAGAGTCCAGAAGAGGTTGTCAGATCCCCTAACACTGTCATTGCTGATATTTGTATTACCCAATTTGGCTGCTGGTAACTGAATTTAAGGTCTTCTGCACAAGGAGAACAAACTCTTAACCACTGAGCAATCTTTCGAACCCATGTCTTTTCATGTTTACCATATACTCACTTTAGGAGTGAGTGAAGTATGAACTGTAACTTAATGAATCATAATGGATAAAAATAAATAACCATAAAATCATTGTGGAAATCATGGTGCACTATACCAGCATGACAGGAGAAATCTCCCGTGTATTCAATAGCAATCATTAAACTGTGGTTATCATCCCAGTGTCCAAGGTAAGCAGATTTTTGATCTTTATAATATATTTACTCTTCTTTTGAAATTTTAAATTGAAACACAATTTTCAATATTATCAATGCAATTGAACTCACAGAAATGAATTAATCTAATAAATAATTTATCTCTGTTCTTTGGGTAAATGTTGTTAGGAAGACTAACATTTCATTACAGTGAACTCATCTTCACAAATTCGATTGTTAAAGCATTTCATAAACTACATTCCATTTTAGTGTTTGTATATATTTTTACATAGTCCAGTTTGATCCAGTTAATATTATTTATAATCAATAAGCATATATATATATATATATGACTATGCATATGCACATGTGCAGGAGTAGAATTCCTGTTTTAATGTGTGCATATGTTCCATTCTACAACTATGTTCTATATTATCCCCAGAATGAGTTAGCCAGTTTTAGAAAAGATTCTCACCACCTTTGCCAAGCAGCTCATCCTTGATAGTTTTATTGGTCTCTGCATATCTTATGATTCCTTTTTCTCTTGTGGCATGACACTTTCGACTTGCATATCTCAGATGACTTCTCAAACTGAATGGCTTTCATACACTTGCTCTCTGCTAGAGAAGTCCTCATTGTGAAGCTCTCATTCAATTTTTTACCTTTCTCCCTGATCAATTAGCTTTTATGTTTTGAAACATAATTCTTCATATATTCAGATATGTGCATTATCTTTCTCCAGTAACTGATTTATCTTTCTCTTCTTTTATAAGACTATTTTCAGGATATATAGTTGTAATTTTTATGGTTAATTTTTCTGTTTTCCTTATATTTTACTTTCTAATATTCCATTTAAAAACTTTCATATTCAAAGACCATCCATGAAGATATTTTATGTTATGCACTAAAATACATAATTTTCTCTGTTATATTTATAACTATTGAATTAATTGATATTTATGCATGATATGAAGTAAAGGTGTATTTCACTTTCCTCCAAATTTTTTTCAACTATTTTAAAGATCATTTCAATTTTTATTTGAATAATATTTTAACTATTTGAAATTTATGACTTTCAACCTAAATTTTAAGATAATTTATAAGTTCAACACACAGAGAATTATAACTTTAAGGAATCTGTAGATGGTTCATAATAATTTATCTCATTTATTTTATGTAGATCATTTACATTGCATACCTACTGTAACAGGTTTCACTAGTATTTCTTGATAACATTTTATTGTTTCTTATGTAGATATTCTATTATGTTATTTGTTATATTTCATAATTTTGATGCTTATTGCAATTAGTGTATTCTTTATCAGTTTTGTTTTTTTGGTCACCTGTTTTCTTCTTTGTTGACCTAGTCACTGACAACTTTTGTAAGGTGTTTTCTTTTTTAATTTTAAAAATGTACATAAAGACTACTTTGTATTTACTATAAATAATTTTATATGATAGAGTGTGGAATGATGCTTAGAATAGTGGCTTTCTGACTGTTCTAGATTTGCCACCTGTTGACTAGATCACTTAAATTTGCACTCTGTTTTTTTTATTTAAATTTTTATTTTCTATATTCTATGTTTACATTCCAAAGGCTTTCCCCTTTCCCAGTTCCCCCCCACAATACATCCCATAATTCCTCTCCCCCCCAACTATTCCCCAATCATTCCCCGCCCCCCCCCCCCACGATTTCTCTGTTTTGGGTCTACAAAACTGGATCCAATCTTTTCAGGCTCAGGGTCCTCTCCTTTCTTCTTCTTGGGAATCATTTGACTTGCTAATTGTGCCTTGAGTATTTAGGGCTTCTGGGCTCATTAATATCCACTTATCAGTGATTGCATTTCATGTGCATTCTTTTGTGATTGGGTTAACTCACCTAGGATGATATTTTCCAGATCTAACCATTTACCTACAAATTGCATGAGTTCATTATTTTTAATTGCTGAGTAGTATTCCATTGTATAAATATACCACATTTCTGTATCCATTCCTCCTTTGAGGGATATTTGGGCTCCTTCCAATTTCTGGCTATTATAAACAAGGCTGCTATAAACATAGTGGAGCATGTGTCCTTATTGCATGCAGGGGAATCCTCTGGGTATATGCCCAGGAGTGGTATGCCAGGGTCCTCTGGAAGTGACATGCCCAATTTTCTGAGGAACCGCCACACTGATTTCCAGAGTGGTTTTACCATTTTGCAATCCCACCAACAGTGGAGGAGTGTTCCTCTTTCTCCACATCCTTGCCAGCACTCGTTGTCTCTTGAGTTTTTAATCTTAGCCATTCTGACTGGTGTGAGGTGGAATCTCAGGGTTGTTTTGATTTGCATTTCCCTGATGACTAATGATGTTGAACATCTCTCTAACTAACCCATCATAACATCATCTGCCCTACAACATATTTTGAGCTTTAATTCTATACTTGGCTGTGTGAGTGTTCAAGAGGTCTATCTAGCTATAGTTTGAAAACCAAGAATGTGGTGGGGAGATGACTTAGTTGACATAGTTCTTGACACTCAGAAAAAGACCAAGTTTTGATTCCCATCACACATACCAAAAAACATGCAGAGATCTTCATGCTATAATTAATCTTCATGCTGAGGATTCCAACCTTTGGATCCTCTGGCTAGCCAAACTTGCAGAATTCATTAGCTTTAATGAGAACCTTTCTGGATATAATATGTTGAGAGTGATTGAGGAAAACACAATATAATAATTTCTGACATCTCAAAGCACATGTATGGACAGGTATACTCATTTACACTTATGAACATATTAATACATATCACACACACACACACACACACACACACACACACACACGGAAACCAGGAATTCATACATATATTTTTAAATAAAAACTACTTAATGATTGCTTTAGTTTTATAGAAATTTTGGAAATATAGCACTTTATATCTGATTTTCTGTATTTACTAACATTATCTATTTTCACGATCAATATATATGTGGAGAGCGGATGTGGCGGCAGCCCCAAGATGGTGCTTGGGACTCTGGCCAAGTCTCATGACTAGCACCTGATTTCCTCCTGCTCCTGAGTTTGCCACACCTTTCCAGATGAACTGCGCAGGCGCACCCAATGATGCAGTATCAGGCCATGTTACATGGACCTATCCACAGAGAATACATAAAGTGGACTGATGGGGTGGAGCGAGAGGAGATAAAAAGACTGTGCTTGGGGGCAAGAGGGGGAACCCTTTTTCCTGCATTCATGCTGTAAGGATCCTGAATAACCTGCTTTGAGAAGAACGCTGTGTCGTTGCCCTTTTCTGCTGGTCGGAGTTAGAAGCGACATATATATATATATGTGTGTGTGTGTGTGTGTGTGTGTGTGTGTGTGTGTGTGTACACATGCATTATTAGGTAAATCCATGTATATACATAAATTATTACTAAGTAAAGTACATGTTGATATTTGTTAGCATTCAAATAATAGCATTTTAGCCGTTTCCACACTCCATCCCTTATACCACATTTCATTCGTTACCATGTTTCTTGGAACTACTCAAGGCCGTGAGTCTTTCCAAAATTTTTCCTTGTTTTCTATAATCTTGACAGTTTAGCATATCAATAAGCTGTTTCATATGATGTGCTACTCTGAATTCTGTAAATCTTTACCTCAGTCTTAGACTGACATTGTGGGTGTTTAGTGGAAAACCACAGAGGTCAAATTCCATTTTTTTCTATGAGTTATTTTTACACTCCATATTTTATCTCCCCCATCCACCCTCTGACTGTTCCACATACTATATCTCCTCCTTACACCCCTGTCTCCTCCTGGATGTCCCCACCCCCCACCCCACCTGACCTCTAAACTCTCTGCTGCATCCACTCTCTTGAGGGTTAGGTGCATTATCTCTGTATGAACACAGGCCCAGCAGTCCTCTACTGTATGTGTGTGGGGCGCCTCATATCAGCTGATGCATGCTGCCTGTTTCATGGTCCACTCTTTGAGAGATCTAGAGATCCTGATTAATTGAGATTACTGATACTCATACAGGTTTGCCCTTCTCAGCTTCTTTCAGCCTTCCCTAATTCAACAGAGGTCAACTGCCTCTGTCTATTGGTTGGCTGCAAATATCTGCATCTGACTCTTTCAGTTGCTTGTTGGGTCTTCCAGAGTGGAGTCAAATTCCATTTTTATCTTATCCTCTCAAATATACATATTATCCCCATGACTTTGCATTGTTGATTTTAACTTTGAACAGAAGGCTAGATGCCCAAACTCATTGGTTTTTATCCATTCTGATCAGATCATTCAGCTACCTTTTCACTTGATGTTTTATGGACATAATTTACAGTGTGAAGTTCATTTTAGGAGCAGAGAATCATGCTTTACTATTTTGAGAAGACAGTATCTAGACAAATTACTGGAACTATCTTTTTTTATTTGCCTACTTACTTATAAACCATATATATTTATATTGGTATAAATTTAAAGGATTTTACTTTATACTTTGAATTCTCCCATTAAAATTTTTATTACATTAATAAATATTTATTTTAAAGTTGGTAAGGAGTCTGCATGCCGCATTCAATTCTCATAAGTCAGTTCCCTCATTCTACCATGTGGGTCATGGGGATAAAATCAAGTGGTTGAAGTTGATTGCATAGTATTCTAACAGGATCTGCCTTCTTACTTACATTATATTTTGGATTCTAATGAATTGTTTATTTATTTATTAATTATATTATTCAAGTCACGATAGTAGTGGCCATATGATGGTCCTTTAGTCAGCTTCTATGTCTCAGTCATTTTACTACAACCCAGGATTCTGTTTTCTTTCTAAGCTCTCATTTAAATTTTAATTCTTAAAAGCATTTAATGAAGATGTCTTAGTGAATTTGGGCTGCTGTAATAAATTACCGTAGACAGATTACAGAAAACAGAAATGTATGGTTTGCAGCTCTGGGAAGCCTCGTATGATGATCTTTGTCTAATGAGTACCTGTTTCCTCATTCAAAATCGGGGACTTCTTGTGGCATTACATGGCCAAGGGTCCTGAGGCAGCTTTCTGGGGGTGGGGTGGGTCTCATTTATCTATGCATTAATGCCCTTCATGAAGACTGTGCTTCCATGTTTTCATCCCCCAGCATCCTCCTTCCTAATGCTGTCAAGTCAACATAACACTTTGGAGGCCAGAAGCATTTATGCGCGGCAGGAGAACAAGAATAGACCTAAACAGTAAATAGCGGAAGGCATTCTTTCTTCTTTTTTTTCCGTTTCTCTTTTTCTTTTTTTTTTAAATTTTTATTTTCTATATTCTATGTTTACATTCCAAAGGCTTTCCCCTTTCCCAGTTTCCCCCCTCCCTATGTCCCATAATTCCTCTCCCCTCCAACTATTCCCCAATCATTCCCCCTCCCCCCACGGTTTCTCTACAAAACTGGATCCAATCTTTACAGGCCCAGGGTCCTCTCCTTTCTTCTTGGGAATCATTTGACTTGTGGAAGGCATTCTTAAAAAGAGGTTTCTATGTTTGATGGAAAGAAGCATCTGTGAACACTTTGTGTCTGAATTTCCTGGTGTTTAGAAGTTCTGCCGAGCCCAGGAGGATAATATCAACAAAATCAGAGAGTATTTGTTTTTAAAAATGTGTTTCAGGAACCTGGTTAAGACAATCTATTTGAGTGTTGATCTAAATAAGAAGGGACGATGAACTAACCAAAGACTACACATGGAGGGACCCATGGCTCCAACTGCATATGTAGCAGAGGATTGCCTTATCTGGCATCAATGGGAGGCCCTTGGCCCTCTGAAGACTTGATGCCCCAGTATAAAAGAATGCTAAAAAAGAGTTGAGGCAGAAGTGGGTAGATGGGTGGGGGAGCACCCTCATGGAAGCAGTGCGGAGGGGAGGGGATGGGGGGTTGCAGAGGGGAAACTGGGAAGGGTGATAACATTTGAAATGTCAACAAATAAAATAACCAATAAAAATGAGTGAAAAAAGAAGGGAAGGTGAGGAGGGAGTGTAGAGATAACACTATAGTCCTAGAATTAGGCATGTAACTTGAAAACTACCATCTTGTTCAGACTTTTTCCTACTATGGGATAAATTTAATTTCTTATTAACATGTTGCCTTGTGGATCGGTTACTCATCAAACAGAAGAATTTCATGAAGCAAGGGAGGTTGGTTATTTTTGTAGGAAGAAGTCAAATTATATCCGGATCCTGAGGATATGACCCTGGTGCCTCTCTACTACACCCCTTTGTAAATTCCTAATCACCAGCTGCAAGGTACAGAGAACACCCTGCACAGCTTGCTCCAGTCTGTCAAGGCAAGCATCTTTCTCCCTTGGCTTACCAAGAGCACACCTGCCACTAACTCTTATAACCTAATCTGCTGTTGCTGGTAAACAGCATTCAAGAGAGTGGGGCTGTGGACCTTTGACTCACACTTGATGCAAGATACTTGGAGACTCCAACTGTGAACAATCTATTTTCTCTGTTGTGGCACTGACCTTAGATTAACACCTGCTTTTGGTCCAAATAATGAGATTCTCGGGTGAAATCACACATTTTTTTTTAACCTCCTCTGATTCAAGAAATGGCAGGGACTGGCTAGGTTATTACCGGGCAAAGCAGGGAGCCTTAATTTCCAGACCACCCATGCTCTCCTGATAATAGCCCTTCCATCCTTTTGCTTCTAAACGGGACCCAGAAAGACACCTACAAATTTTAAGGCTACTAAAATATCTTCAAAGCCTCACCAGAGCTCTTTTTGGAAGAGATTTTTAACTTAAATTTGAAGACAGGCAATTTTAACCTGCATTTAGCCAGCATAATGCAGTCATCCACTTAAGTGATCCTTTATAATACAGTTTCTCTAAAGTTTGTCTTAGTTTCTTTGGCTCTCATAACATATTACTACTTTATCTGGTACCCTTAAATGACAGAACTGTATTTACTTTGTCCTTCAGGCAGTAAGCCAAAAGTCACAATACTGGCAGTGTTATATCTTCCCTTGATAGCAGTAAGGCAGACATCACCCCATGCTTTTTCTCTAGCATCTGGTGGCTCCCAACCATACTTCATGATCCTTGGTATATATTGTGTCTCCAACCTTTCTTCATCCATCTTTAGGTGCTCTGCTCCCCCACGTAACGACAATTCTTTTACAACAGCTCTTTATCTCTTATGGTTGACTAGAAAAGTCTGAGATTGAAGACGTGAAGTGAATATCAATAAAGATGCATGCTTGAACAAATGAGCTTCTCAGTGTCCATTGTTCATTTTTGCTCTTGTGGTTATGTGCTGTCTTCAAGTATTTTTCTTCTTTATGACCTAGAATAGTGTATTTTTAACTCTTGTTATATGGTTGCTAGTCAGTGGATTTTTGGTCTTAATCCAGTATTATCTCATTTTACCTTCACTAGTTATATCTTTACAGTCTCTTTCCTCAGATAAAACCACAGCCCCAGGTTCTGGGTGGATATGAATTTTGAAGAACATATTAAAACCCAGGCTCCTTCTTTTTGCAATTTGACCAAATTGGGCATAAATGAAGAATAGATAGACTGAAGGGAATGTATGTAGAAGAAATCACCGACAAATGCTACCTGAAAATGAATAGGGAAAGGTTGAAAACCCTAAAACACACCTAACACACTTGTGTCTATTACATGGGAAACCCTAAATGTGAATGCATATTCATTATATAAACAACATGCTGCCTCGTGGCTCACAGCCAACCAATAGACTGAGCATTGGTTCCCCAATTGAGCAGCTAGAGAAAGGACCCAAAGAGCTGAAGAGGTTTGTAGCCCCATAGGAGAAACTATAATGTGTACCAACCAGTACCCCACCCCCCAGCACCCAGGAACTAAATCACCAACAAAAGAGTACACATGGAGGGACTCATGGCTCTAGCTACATATGTAGCAGAGGATGGCCAATTCAGACATCAATGAGAAGAGAGGCCATTGGTCCTATGAAGGCTCGGTGCCCCAGTGTAGAGCATTGCCATGTCAGAAAAGTAGTGGAGGGGTGATAAGCAGGGGGAGGGGGATGGGATAAGGGATTTTTTGGGGGGTAATGAGGAAAAGGGGTACCATTTGAAATGTAAATAAAGCAAATATCTAATAAAATATAAAAAAACATGCATATCTATGGATATGATGATTATGGATTTATTCTTTGCTATCTCCTAGAGAACATTTTATGAACACTAAATTAGGTATGTACCATGTATTTCCATAGGCAATTAAAGAAATTGTGCACAATAATTATCTGTTGAGTAAGTATACACATATAATTGTGAAGTTAAGCAAAAATCCATGTGTAATCCACATGTATTATATATAATATATAAATATATGTACATTTACATACATCTTTTATTGATATTTTATTTTATTAATTATATAAATAATAACATTAGTTTAGGGTTCAGGAAGACATGTTCTCTTAAAAATCTTTTAAAATATATTTTTAGTTTTATGTATATATGTGTGTGTGTGTGTGTGTGTGTGTGTGTGTGTCTGTCTGTCTGTCTGTCTGTCTGTCTGTCTTGCATGTGTGTTCAAGTACCTGCAGGAGACAGAGTTATTGGATAGTGTGGATTTTGAGTTACAAGTGGTTATGAGCCACTCGATGTAAGTGTTGAGAACTGAATCTGTTATCTGCAGTACATGCTTTTATTTCACATGATGAGACATGTCTCCAGCTCCAAGATATCTCTCTCTCTCTCTCTCTCTCTCTCTCTCTCTTTCTCTCTCTCTCTCTCTCTATATATATATATATATATATATATATATGTATACATATATACATATATATATCTGACACATAGATATCTATATCTATATAGATATCAATAGATATCTATATCTATATAGGACATATAGATATCTATATCTATATAGGACACATAGATATCTATATCTATATATCTATATATCTATATATCTATATATCTATATATCTATATATCTATATATCTATATATCTATATCTATATCTATATCTATATCTATATCTATATCTATATATTCTTTTACAATGCTTTCTAGGCCAGATTATGAAATGACAGGAATTCTGAAATTGAAGATGTGACATGAATGTCAATAATGCCAAATGCTTGAGCAAATATTATGGTCTGTTGTTGTTTGTTATTCATTTTTATCTTTGTGATATTTGGAAATGTTTTCTTCTTTTATATACTAATAAAGTTAACGCACTTCCTGCATATATATAACCACCCTTCCAAATCTTCACATGCCCTCATCAATATTACCCCTTGCTACATAGCAACTTTTATTATTATTATTATTATTATTATTATGATTATTATTATTATATAACTCACAATGTCCAGCTAGTCCTTTCTAGAACCACACAGGTAGGGAGTCATCCACAGACCATGGAAAACTACAGTGGCCATATGCTCTAAACCAGTGAACCTTTGTGATCTATTTCCTCAGTATTTCCTTTTGTGGCTAAGAAGGTAATGTTGAAGCTTGAAAGGGACCTGGGATTTCTCCCTCACCGGGTGTTTGTCTTCCACTTTAGGGAACTATCCTCAGTAGAGCTTCTTATAAACAACAAAAGCTTAATCTTCCCTGTTCTTAAAGTAGTAGGTCGTGGGACCTCATATGGTAAAGGGGACATAACAGTATTTGGGTCTTCTTTAATAAGGGTACCAATTCAGTTTATGAAGTGTTTAATCACCTTGAAAGGCTCCACATCCACTTCACATCACATTGAGAATTAGCTTTTGCTGTAATTTGAATGCAAATTTAAACCCAAGGCCACAGGTGTTGAACAGCTGCTCTCTTGCTAGTGATGCTGTTTTCAGAAGGTTGTGAACCTTTAGAAGGTAGAGAGTCTTACTGAAGGAAGTTGTATCGCTGGATATGCCTTGAAGCAGATGGCCCACTTGACTCGACTATTCTGCTGCTTGACTGCAGATGGCATGTGACCTGCTCCAAATCTCTCAATACCATGCAACAGTGAGAAGAGTAACTGGTACAGTTTTCAGTCTGTGAATTTTGAATAAAAATGACATCTAGATCATAGAATGTTATTCTTGCTCCCCAAATCCATGTCTTTTTTGTATACACAGCAAGATTGTTCTCATGTCAATATCTCCAAACTCTTACCTAATAGGTCTAAACTATAATTCATCTAAATGAACATGAACACACGTAAAGTTGAACACCCTTGTAATTAGGAACTTGTGAAATCTATTAAATTTTTGTGCTAGGTGTTGGTACAGACATCAGATAGACACTCACATTCCAAAAGAAAGAGATATAAAATTAAGGAGAAGATGACTTCAGCAGTCTAGAAGTCATAAGGTTGAAAATAATGTTTAGCTTAATGCTTTCCCCTTCAGACTTCTACTGCTACCTTCTGGTCATACTATGTGCCTGTAGAATTTTTTAGATGGCAGTGGGATTGCTAAGGCTCTGAGCAGCTCCACCTTCATTGTGCCAGGTAGCTTTTGCCTTGTGGTAGCCCTGTGTCCTGCCTTCTCTCCCTAATGTATTTCTCTATAGCCACTACCATTGTGTGTCTCTGCTGTGTATTCGTGGCTCTTCTGTCTGGAATCATTTATATTTATACAGTTCCTGCTAGGCACTGCCTGAGTGTAGAATCTCTATGGTAACCCTGTATTATGGAACACTTGCACTCTAACACTGAAATAGAAAGATAGCTCTGATGATCCCTGAAACACATTCCAGGCTTATTTTTCTAACATTATATACAAAAAGCCCTGGGTTTTGCTTAGATTGGTGATTAATATTATTTACACTTGTTACACTTTACTGTACATGATCAAGTAGACCTAGGTTGTTCCCTGAACACCTAGTTCCTCAGTCAATATCCATTTTTCAATCCTCATAAGTATTATCTTATACAAAACACTGAATGTATGTAATTTAGCTAAAATTTGGCAGCCTTGTAAGATAGCCTTTCTCGATTTACTCATAACAGTCCTCCTTTATGTGTGAGACCTCATCAGATTGGCTTTAATTAGAAATACTGTTGCAAAAATTCTGTGTATAACCTGCTGTGTTGTGATTTCCCCAAAGCATAACATGGCCATCAGAGTCAAGGGGCAGAAGTTACTATGGCAATGTAGGGAAGGCTGTATTGTCCCTCAATAATCAATCAAAGAAACAAAATATTCCAGACAGTCACATCCCCTTTTTCCAAGGTTCAGGGATCATTGCAGAATAGAGACTGAGATATCTATGAGAGCTGGAGGATATTCCATTCAAGGAGCTTTGAAAACAAACCAAATGCTTCTACCTCCCTCTGTTATCCCTTCACTGAGATCTAAATTGCAACTACATAAAAACATTTTGTTCAGTTCTTATGCAGTTATCATTTAGGCTATCAATTAAATCCTTCTATTTTTATGTGTGTATTTTTTAGGCAATATTTACTGTCTCCAAAAAATAGAGATCATGCATTCACTCTCCCCATTCCAGATTCAATTTTAATATTTTTTTATTTATTTAAAGTCATTATTTCATTTATGACTTTAAATAATATTCTTTGATAAATTATTCCATGTGCATATCACTTAGGAAAGCCCATGGACCTCATATTGAATGAGGCAAGGAAGTGTGTTCTTTCTGTAACCCTTCATGCCTTTGTATTTCCTAAAATGTGTGGGCCACATCATTGTTTGATATTTGTCAGTGTCTCTTCTGTTTCATTTTGACAGATATTCTTTTGTCTTTTTTGAATGAGATTTTTAGTTTAAAAACTTAGAAACAAATAAGCCTTATAAAATGTAAGGCATTATGTAAAACTGTTGACTATTATAGCTAAACAATATTAGGCAATATGAGTTTCATTTCAGCTACTGTGTACTGTAAGGTAATCCATTGGCAAGAACACATAATCCCTCATAATTGATACTGTGCTAAACAAGAAAAAAGAATTCTTAATCATACTACATTTTTCTGTGTCAGTATGAGGTCTGTGGTTTCTTACATAGGCCTTTGTTCTCCAAATAGTATATAATTCTGTTTCTTTTTTAGAAACAGAAAAATACCTTGTGAACTTAATTGTATTAGTAAGACATTTAAAGATATTAATTATCCTGACCACTGAATAATATACATTTTTCCCTTAAGGAGATTCTTAATAACACCTTTAGGTTTTCAGTTTTGAGTTGATTGACAAGCCAAGGGCTTTTTTTTTTTTTTTGTAAATTTCTAAATTATTCAATTTGCTTCCTTTTATTTCCTTTTCAATTCCAGTGACAAAAACTCGAGTAACTTCATTTTATGAAGAATGCCAATGTGAAGATAATTCTTTTTTTTATTTAATTTTTATTTTCTATATTCTATGTTTACATTCCAAAGGCTTTCCCCTTTCCCAGTTCCCCCCCCCACCATATGTCCCATAATTCCTCTCCCCCCCCCCAGCTATTCCCCAATCATCCCCCCCCCACAATTTCTCTGTTCTGGGTCTACAATACTGGATCCAATCTTTACAGGCCCAGGGTCCACTCCTTTCTTCTTCTTGGGAGTCATTTGACTTGCTAATTGTGCCTTGAGTATTTAGGGCTTCTGGGCTCATTAATATCCACATATCAGTGATTGCATTTCATGTGTATTCTTTCGTGATTGGGTTAGCTCACTTAGGATGATATTTTCCAGATCTAACCATTTACCTACAAATCGCATGAGTTCATTATTTTTGATTGCTGAGTAGTACTCCATTGTATAAATATACCACATTTTCTGTATCCATTCCTCTTTTGAGGGATATCTGTGCTCCTTCCAATTTCTGGCTATTATAAACAAGGCTGCTATAAACATAGTGGAGCATGTGTCTTTATTGTATGCAGTGGAATCCTCTGGGTATATGCCCAGAGTGGTATGCCAGGGTCCTCTGGAAGTGACATGCCCAATTTTCTGAGGAACCCCACACTGATTTCCAGAGCGGTTTTACCATTTTGCAATCCCACCAACAGTGGAGGAGTGCTCCTCTTTCTCCACATCCTTGCCAGCACTTGTTGTCTCTTGAGTTTTTAATCTTAGCTATTCTGACTGGTGTAAGGTGGAATCTCAGGGTTGTTTTGATTTGCATTTCCCTGATGACTAATGATGTTGAACATTTCTTAAGGTATTTCTCAGCCATCCGAATTTCTTCTGGTGAAAATTCTTTGTTTAGCTCTGTACCCCATTTTTTGATAGGGTTATTTGGTTCTTTGGGGTCTAACTTCATGAGTTCTTATATTGGATATTAGCCCTCTGTCAGCTGTGGAGTTGAAGATCTTTTCCCAATTTGTTGGTTGCTGCCTTCTGACAGTGTCCTTTGCCTTACAGAAACTTTGTAATTTTATGAGGTCCCATTTGTCAATTCTTGATCTTAGAGCATAAGCTATTGGTGTTCTGTTCAGGAACTTTCCCCCTGTGCCCATGTCCTCCAGGGTCTTCCCAAGTTTCTTTTCTAATAGTGTCAGGGTGTCTGGTTTTATGTGGAGGTCCTTGATCCACTTGGAGTTGATCTTAGTACAAGGAGATAAGAGTGGGTCAATTTGCATTCTTCTGCATGTTGACCTCCAGTTGAACCAGCACCATTTTTTGAAAAGGCTGTATTTTTTCCACTGGAAGGTTGTAGCTCCTTTACCAAAGATCAAGTGACCATGAGTCTGTGGGTTCATTTCTGGGTCTTCAATCCTATTCCATTGATCTACCTGCCTGTTGCTGTACCAATACCATGCAGTTTTTAACACAATTGCTCTATAGTACTGCTTGAGGTCAGGGATATTGATTCCCCCAGAAGTCCTTTTATTGTTGAGAATAGTTTTAGCTATCCTGGGTTTTTTGTTGCTCCAGATGAATTTGAGAATTGCTCTTTCTAAATCTATGAAGAATTGAGTTGGGATTTTGACGGGGATCGCATTGAATCTGTAGATTGCTTTTGGTAAGATTGCCATTTTTACTATATTGATCCTGCCAATCCTGGAGCAAGAAATATTTTTCCATCTTCTGAGGTCTTCTTCGATTTCTTTCTTCAAGGACTTGAAGTTCCTGTCATTCACATCTTTAGCTTGTTTGGTTAGAGTTATGCCAAGGTACTTTATGTTGTTTGTGGCTATTGTGAAGGGTGTTATTTCCCTAACTTCTTTCTCAGCCTGCTTGTCCTTTGAGTACAAGAAGGCTACTGATTTGCTTGAGTTAATTTTATAATCAGTCACTTTGCTGAAGTTGTTGATCAGCTGTAGAAGTTCTCTGGTGGAGTTTTGGGTCGCTTAAGTAAACTATCATATCGTCTTCAAATAATGATACTTTGACTTCTTCCTTTCCAATTTGTATCCCTTTGACTTCCTTATGTTGTCTAATTGCTCTCTCTAGAACTTCAAGTACTATATTGAAAAGATATATATAGAGAGGGCAGCCTTGTCTAGTCCCTGATTTTAGTGGGATTGCTTCAAGTTTCTCTCCATTTATTTTGATGTTGGCTACTGGTTTGCTGTAGATTGCTTTTACTATGATTAGGTATGGGCCTTGAATTCCTGCTCTTTCCAAGACTTTTAGCATGAAAGGATGCTGAATTTTGTCGAATGCTTTTTCAGCATCTAATGAGATGACCATGTGTTTTTTTTTTTCTTTTAGTTTGTTTATGTAGTGGATTACATTGATGGATTTCCATATATTGAACCATCCCTGCATCCCTGGAATGAAGCCTACTTGATCATGGTGAATGATCGTTTTGATATGCTCTTGGATTCGGTTGGCAAGAATTTTATTTAGTATTTTTGCATCAATATTTGTAAGGGAAATTGGCCTGTAGTTCTCTTTCTTTGTAGGATCTTTGTGTGGTTTAGGTATCAGTGTAATTGTGGTTTCGAAGAACGAGTTGGGCAGTGTCCCTTCTGTCTCTATTTTGTGGAATAATTTGAAGAGTATTGGTGTTAAGTCTTCTTTGAAGGTCTGGTAGAATTCTGCACTAAATCCATCTGGTCCCGTACTTTTTCTGTTTGGGAGGCTTTCTATAACCCCTTTTATTTCTTTAGGGGTTATGGAACTGTTTAGCTGATCTACTTGATGCTGATTTAATTTTGGTATTTGGTATCTGTCTAGGAAATTGTCCATTTCTTCCAGATTATCCAGTTGTTTTGAGTATAGGCCTTTGTAGTAGGATCTGATGATCTTTTGAATTTCCTCAGTTTCTGTTGTTATATCCCCCTTTTCACTTCTAATTTTGTTAATTTGGATACTGTCTTTGTGTCCTTTGGTTAGTCCAGCTAAGCGTTTGTCTATCTTGTTGATTTTCTCGAAGAACCAGCTCTTGGTTTTGTTGATGCTTTGTATGGTTCTCTTTGATTCTACTTGATTGATTTCAGCCCTTAATTTGATGATTTCCTCTCTTCTACTCCTCCTGGGTGAATTAGCTTCTTTTTGTTCCAGGGCCTTCAGGTGTGCTGTTAAGTTGCTAGTGTATGCTCTCTCCAGTTTCTTCTTGGAGGCACTCAGGGCTATGAGTTTTCCTCTTAGCACTGCTCTCATTGTGTCCCAAAGATTTGGGTAGGTCGTACCTTCATTTTCATTGAAGTCTAAAAAGTCTTTGATTTCTTTCTTTATTTCTTCCTTGACCAAGGTGTCATTGAGTAGAGCATTGTTCAGTTTCCATGTGTATGTGGGCTTTCTGTTGTTTTTCTTGCTATTGAAGACCACTTTTACTCCATAGTGATCTGATAGGAGACATGGGATTAGTTCGGGCTTCTTGTATTTGTTGAGGTCTGTCTTGTGACCAATTATATGATCAATTTTTGAGAAGGTACCGTGCGGTGCTGAGAAAAAGGTATACTCTTTTGCTTTAGGATGGAATGTTCTATATATATCTGTTAAATCCAATTGTTCCAAAGCTTCAATTAGTTTCACTGTGTCCCTGTTTAGTTTCTGCTTTCCTGATCGGTCCATTGAGGAGAGTGGAGTGTTGAAGTCACCTATAATTATTATGTTAGGTGCAATGTGTGCTTTAAGCTTTAGTAAGGTTTCTTTTACAAATGAGCGTGCCCTTACATTTGGGGCATAGATGTTCAGTATTGAGAATTCTTCTTGGTGGATTTTCCCTTCCCTTTGACATGCAGGAAGTGACCTTCTGAGTCTCTTTTGATGACTTTAGGTTGAAAGTCAATTTCATGTGATATTAGAATGGCTACTCCAGCTTGTTTCCTGGGACCATTTGCTTGTAAAACTGTCTTCCAGCCTTTTACTCTAAGGTGGTGTTTGTCTTTGACACCGAGATGTGTTTCCTGTATGCAGCAAAATGTAGAGTCCTGTTTCTGTATCCAGTCTGTTAGTCTGTGTCTTTTTATTGGGGAATTGAGTCTATTGATATTAAGAGATATTAAGGAATAGTAATTATTACTTCCTAACATTTTGGCGTTATTATTATTATTATTATTATTATTATTTGTATTTGAGTGGTTCTCTTCTTTTGGGTTGGATGAGATGGGGTTTCTATCTTGTTTCTTCTGGGGTGTAGTTTCCCCCCTTGTGTTGGTATTTTTCCCCTATTATCCTTTGTAGGGCTGGCTTTGTAGATAAGTATCATGCAAATTTGGTTTTCTCCTGGAATACCTTGGTTTCCCCATCTATGGCAATTGAGAGTTTTGCTGCGTATAGTAGTTTTGGCTGAAGTTTGTGTTCTCTTAGGGTCTGCATGAGGTCTGCCCAGGATCTTCTAGCTTTCATGGTCTCAAGTGAGAAGTCTGGTGTAATTCTGATAGGTCTTCCTTTATATGTTACTTGTCCTTTTTCTCTTACTGCCTTTAATATTCTTTCTTTGTTTAGTACATTTGGGGTTTTGATTATTATGTGATGGGAAGTATTTCTGTTCTGGTCCAGTCTATTTGGGGTTCTATAGGCTTCTTGTATATTCATGGGCATCTCTCTCTTTAGGTTGGGGAAGTTTTCTTCCATAATTTTGTAGAAGATATTTGCTGGCCCTTTAAGTTGTAGATCTTCATTCTCATCTATCCCTATAATCCTTAGGTTTGGTCTTCTCATTGTGTCCTGGATTTTCTGAATATTTTGGGTTACCAGCTTTTTGCATTTTGCATTTTCTTTAATTGTTGAATCCATGGTTCCTATGGTATCTTCAGCATCTGAGATTCTGTCTTCTATCTCTTGTATTCTATTGTTGATATTTGCATCTATGACTCCTGATTTCTTCCCAAGGTTTTCTATCTCCAATGTTGTCTCCTTTTGCAATTTCTTAGTTGTTTCTACTTCTGTTTTTAGATTCTGTATGGTTTTGCTCAGATCTTTCAATTGCTTGTTTGTGTTTTCCTGTAATTCTTTAAGGGATTTTTGTGTTTCCTCTTTTATGACTTCTACTTGTTGACCTATGTTCTCTTGTATTTCTTTAAGTGATTTTTGTTTCTCCCCCTTATTGGAATTCATTTTTTGCTCTATATTCTCCTGGATTTCTTTAAGTGATTTTTGTGTTTGCCTTGTATGGGCTTCTAGCTTTTGATCTATTTTCTCCTGTATTACTTTAATATCTAAGTGATCTTCTATCTGCATCTTTACCAGTGATTTTAGATCTGAGTCTTGTTTTTCTGGTGTGTTGAGATATCCGAGATTTAATTGTGTTTGCCTTGTAAGGGCTTCTAGCTTTTGATCTATTTTCTCATGAATTACTTTAAGAGATTTATCTAAGTGTTCCTCTATCAGCATCCTGACCAGTGATTTTAGATCTGAGTCTTGTTTTTCTGGTGTTTCAGGGTATCCAAGATTTATTGCTGTTGGGGAACTGGGTTCAGATGCTGCCATACTGCCTTGATTTCTGTTAGTAACGATCTTACGTTTGCCTTTTGCCATCTGGTTAACTCTGGTGTTAGTTGGTCCTGTAGTTACTAACTGGTGCTTGACCTTCCTGTGGGCTCATAAGGATATTTCCCTGTGACTGGGACACCTGAATCACTTCTGCCTTGCAGGGCTCCTGTTCACAGATTGCTGACAGGTGGCCTGAGTCCCCTGAGGTCTTAAACTCAGGATATCCCAGGTACTTGGTTCCGCCTGTTGGGCAGCTGCTCTGCACTGCTCCTCCTCAGGGTTTGCTGTCTGGTGTCCTGATTCCCCAGAGGTCTTAAAGTCGGGATATCTCAGTTATCTGGTTCGGCCTGCTGGTCCAAAGCTGCTGGGAAGCTGGCTGAGGCTGGCTCCTCTTCTGCTGGCTGGATGGGAAGCTGCAGGCAAGATGGTGCTGGCTGCAGGGAGTTTGGGGTCCGCCCTGCGAGCGCAGAGCTCAGGCTTGGCTGCTGTCCCCCAAACCGCTACTCTGTGCACAGCTCCTGCTCCAGGCCTGAGTCCCCAAAGGTCTTAAACTCGGGAGATCTCGGGTACCTGGTTCCGCAGGCTGGGTCTGAGCACCTGGGAAGCTGGGTGGGGCTGGCTTCCCCGCCACCGGCTGGATCGTGAAGATAAGTCTTAATATGAAGTCTTTACATTTCTCTTTATGTTTGATGGATGTCAGGCAATAGAATCCTAGAATCAAGTTAAGTTTCCCTCAGAAATACCAGTCATTGGTCTTTGTCTCCAGAACTCAATATTGCAGATGAGAAACTTGATTCCATTCACAATTTTTTCCTTCATGGATAGTCTGTATTTTCTTTTCAGGAAATTTTAAGCACATCCATTTCATTTTGTTGCTAATATCTATGGTATCAACCTTTCTAGATTTATTTTTATCTACACTTTGACTCAAAGTAGGCTCTGTTGTCATCTCTATGTTTAGCTTAGGTTTCATTCATCTAAACTTAAGTCTTCATTGTATTTCTAACACCAATATCTTTATTTCTCCTTTCACAGCTCTGACAATACTTTTAAGTGGTGATCAATAGCATCCAAGTTTAATAAAAAAACCAAAACCACTACTATCTATAAGTTCTCTTAGAATCTTTAGCATTTGACATTGAAAAAGCAAAGACTGAATTGGCCAAGATATTTTAGACATTCACTTGCACAACTTAGAGATTCTTCATGTCTGAAATAAAGTGCCCCCTGCAGATAGTTGAGACATTGAGAACATTTCAGGAGTGTCTATACTCTGAGAGGGAATAAGACTGTGGAATACACACACACACACACATACACACACACACTCACACACACACACAGTCTCAAACTGTGACTTTTTAGCTTTTATGGGCAGAGATTATACAGGAGAGTTACCATGTCCTGTTCTCTTAAACTTTTAGATTCTAAAAGCCAAGAACAATTAGAAGGGAACTGTTAAAATAAAGCAAAATATAAAACAAAACAAAACAAACAAACAAAAAATACCTTGCCTTCAAAAATGAACACTCCAAAATTGATATCTGCTTTTTTTAAAAAGTAATTCTTTGCTGAGGGTGGAGGCCTTTTGGGCTTTACCCTGTCTCCACTAGGATGCCTAATGTTCTTCTTCATCTGATATTTAAGCAGTCATTTTGGTGAGACTTTTATGGGCATAGCTTCTGAAATTCCTAGAAGACATGATCTTACAGCAATCCTCTTAATCCTCTGGTCCTGACAACTTTTCAACTTCATCTCCTAAAATATTCCTGAGCTTCATGGGTGGAAATTGCATTGCAAATGTATCCATTGAGATTATGATTTTAAAAAATAAATGAAAACATTTTTCAAAAAGTAAAATGTAATATAATCTTAAAAAATAAATGAAATATGGAATGGTTAACACAATCCTGTTTTATGAAAACTAAACAAGGATGGAAATTTAAGCATCTTTTAAACTGTCATACAAATCCATGCTTTTTAAACATTTGTTTATATTTTTGAGAATTTCATACACAGGTACTATATATCATTTTATCCCACGCTCTCCCCACTTCTCTTATTACCCCCATATTCTTTTTCTCTAAACTCCATGATTTTTCTTAGTTATTGTTACATAATACAAATCCATTTATATTGACACCACTTAAGCAATATATCCTAATAAAAAGGGCAACTCAGGGATGCTTTTTAAACCCCCTGACTCTTTTTAATGTTGATTTTCCAGTCTACCAGTGGCTGCACAAATGAACAGACTTTCATGTACTACCAGAATGTTTTAGCAGATAAGCTAAATCTACTGAACACTTCTTCCTGGCATTCTACAGAGTTACTATCAGCCATGGCCAGAGTTGAGAGCAGTAAATTATGCTTCATACATCATTCAAGACACAACAATTTCTTTTTTTTTAAAGATTTATTTATTTTATTTATATGAGTACACTGTAACTGTCTTCAGGCATACCAGAAGAGGGTATCAGATCCCATTACAGATGGTTGTGGGCCACCATGTGGTTGCTGGGAATTGAACTCAGAACTTCTGGAAGAGCAGTCGGTGCTCTTAACCACTGAGCCATCTCTCCAGCCCAACACAACAATTTCTTAAAAGAGTTGTATCTTAGACTTTCTAGGACTCATTAAAAAATATTAAAAGGATGAGAATTACAGCCTAGGGATCCCCCATGCCTAACGCTTAAATGACCCCAAAGGGTCAGAAGTTTAGCCTGCTCTTTGTTGGAAACTGGGTGAAAGGTCACATTTCTTGGGCCCACCCAGGAGTGCATGCCTCCCACCTGCCTGTAGTGTCCAGCTTTGAGCCACAGGCCTGGCAGGGTCCGGGATCCTTTCCAGTCTCTCCTCCGTGGAGCAGCTGGGGCATGGGCCAGCATGGCTGGCCGGTGGGGTCATTGTGCGGGCTGCGAGGCTTGCATTTGGCAGGTGCTCGGTTCCCCGGGCGCCTGCTGCTGGTTGGAGGGCCTTGAGTACATGGTCCTGGCCCCGTGGCAGGAAATGTGTACAGTGTGTGACCCTGGCCCTGTAACAGGAAATGTGTATGTGGCCCTGGCCCTGTAAGTGGAAATGAGCTAACTAGTTGCTATCTGGCTTCTATAGGAAACTGATTGGTCTTTGGAGCACAGGCTTGGGTAATTTAAACTGATTGGCTTAGAAGCTATGGAGTGGTACAAATCAATTGGCTCGCACTGCATGGGCTCTCGATGATAAGGAATGATTGTTTTGCGTTAGGCGGGTTTTGTTGTAAACCTATAAAAGCTGTTCCAATTCTGCACTCGTGGTTCACAGTCCTCTACCCGTTCATGGTGTACTGCTGTGAACCTCAGAACCTCTGGAATAAAAATCCTCTGGAATAAAAAAAGGGTCCTGTTGCATCAAGACCCTTTCTCGAGAGTGATTTGGGTGCTGGGGGCACCCTTGTTTTTTGGGGTCTTACAATATAATATATAAAGTTTGATCTCAATAAGACCATCTAAACCCAGGAGTCCATTCAGAAAAAGCTTTATAATAAACCTAATCTGGTTTCAAATTAAGTGGGTATGCATAAATCCTACTTGTTTGAAAATTAATGATATTTTGATTAGCATAATTATATTTATATTGGCGGGAAATATTACTGACAATTTTACAGTCTATGAACCCTGGTACTAAATGTCTTTATGATTTGGGATCAAGCCAGACATATTAGACCTGGTCCTGAAGGTAAAAATCTCATGTCTCTCCTATTAAAAGCTACTTCTAAGGAGCAAACTGTAATAAGGGCACAGAACCTGCACTAGTTGCCTGGAAATGCATTCCTCATGTCTTTTCTCAGGGTGAAGCTTGCTTCAGAGCACATCAGGTGGTTGCTTCTTGGATGCTTGCCTATTTCACGGAGAACTGCTTCCCTTAGGGTTTCTTAAAGAAAGCTAGACCTGACTGTTCAATAGTGGTGGGTAAGTGTGGGTTCCCTGCCACTGACTGGCCATTGAGGGTGTGGAGGAGCTGGGAAGCAGGCTCTCTGGCAGGGAGTGGCAAGTATGAACAACCAAGTGTCTGGGAGGACAGCTCAGTTACTGTAATGGCAGGGTGAGCTCCTATTGCTCCACTGAGCAGGGGAGAAGAAAGAAGGACATCCTGCAGCAGGCAGAGAGGCCTTCCAAGCCTAAGGGCTAGATTAGCAGACTGGTAGTCAAAGGATCTCAGAGAAGCCAGTTCTTTGCCAGTTAAATAGAAGCCTAACTGCCTTTATCTTGATAAGGCTTTATTTTCTGTTTCGATGGAGTTTAGTCGGCCCAAGCTTGGTTTGCATAGGGAAAGGCCTGGTTCCTGCTCTGCTCTCTAGATGTCCAGGGTATGGGCCACACTGTACTATCCCCTTTCTGACCTGAGAACCCACAGATAAAGGCCAAACGACTCCCATTCATCAGCATGTGGATCCTATCTGTTTCAGGATCTCCAAGAGACTCTGCAGCGCTTGTTCTGCTCATGGTCAGCAACATCCGACCTACTGACATTTCCTTACTGCTGGATTCTGGAAAACCAGGCAGGAATGGGAGCATGGAGACACTGCTTTTCCAAAAAGTGTTAGGAATAGGACACACCCCTGCTGACAGGTGCAATTCAAGGTGCCACTCCCTGCCAGAGAACCTGCTCCCCAGCTCACCAGGGCATCCCTCATCTTTTAAGATTCTTTTTTCTTGGGGGAGGGGGGTGAGATAATTTTTTTCTCTTCTGAATCCTTTGGTTTTCTTTTCCACTGAGCTCCTTCTTATGCCAAGCATGCTATGAGACAAGCTATATTAATTTAATATTTTGAAGAGGCTGACAAACCTGCCTTATAGAAATGTATTCATCGTTTCATAATTCTTTTTTGTCCATATCATCGTCATTCTCCTCAAAGGAAAGTGAAGTTATGAAAAAGCACAATTTACTACTATACATGCTCCAACATTTCTTCTACGTCTGAAAATTATCCTGTTAGGATTTAGTTTTACACGTGTTAACCTATTGGCATTTCTTTTAGGCTCTGTCCAACAGTTACCTAGCAACAGCCAGATATGAGCCTGGCTTGCTATAATAAGAACTGTTTGGTCTCTCTATCACTCTCTGACCCTTTTCTCTCTCAGATCTCTTTCTCTCTTTACCACCTCTCTCTGCCCTCTCTCCCCCTACCTCTGCTCTCTCTCCATGTGTTCAAGGCCTCCCTCTTCTCTTTCTGTCCTTTCCCTTTCTTCTGTTCTTTCCCTCCCTCCCCCTCTCCCCCTCCCCTCTCTCTCTCTCTCTCTCTCTCTCTCTCTCTCTCTCTCTCACTCTCCCTGTATGTGTGTGTATGAGTCCTTTCCTGTCCCCTCTCTCTGCCTCTACTTCCATCTCAACTCTCCTTCCCATATCCCCAAATAAACTTTATTTCATATTTAACCTGTCATATGACAAGTACTTCAGGGGGTGTGGGTGTTATCCAATAGCCAGGTATGCCTCTCCCCACAGTTGCCTGGCAATAGCCAGGTAGGCCTGCCCTATAAGAGGGTGCTAGGCCCCTCCTCTCTCTCTTACCTCTTCTCTTACCTTTTGCTCTCTCTTTCTCTACTCTCTTCTTGGCCCTCTTGGATTCTCCTCCCCTCCCCATCTTCACATGATAATGACCAGTCTCCACTTCTCTACTCTCTCCTTCTCTCTCCTTCCACTACCTCATTAACTCCCATCCTCTGCACTGAATAAACTCTATTCTATACCATGTATGTGTGTGTCTGGTCTCTGGGGGCGGGGGGGGGGGAGAAGGGAGGGGAGGGAAGGGATGCCCACTGGGCATATTCTCTAAAATCTCTTTCTCTTTTTATGAACACAACAGTGGGTACCTCAGCATGGACCAGCTAGGCACCCCTTTCCTCCACATCATACCACATTTTACAAAACATATCAAGAAGTACCTTGACAGATTGGGTTCAAGGTATGTAGCGAAGAGATCACATCATGCAACAGATCTAATGCAAGAGATTTATTGGGGCGGGCATGGGTGGGTGGGAACAAAAGGTCATCTCAATGGAGACCTAATACAAAGAGTGAGACAGTCAGACAGGCACACTGGAAGAGAGATCTGGGATCATGGGAGATGTTTTAAAGGATTGGTGAATATTGATGATGTAGTTTCTGTTCTACAGAGTTTGTTTTCTAACAGATCTAATAATCACGAATTAAAACTAAACGGTCAGTTAAGTAGACTTTTTCCACCATTGGTTATCTTTCGAATGCCCATTCTGATTTTCAAAGAATGTGGAAGATAGCAGTGTGATGAACATCTATAAAATATTAGGAACTATATGATTGCAATTTTGATGGGAACAAATGACCCATATTTGAATTTTGGAGTCTGTTTTCAATTTTCCTTGAAAATAAACTTGTTTTTCTCATTGCCTTGTTCCTCCCTCATCTTTTAAGATTCCTTTTTTGGGGGGGTTGACATATTTTTTCTCTTCTGAATCCTTTGGTTTTCTCTTGAGCTCTCTTTTTTTATATGAAGCATGCTATGAGACAGGCTATATTAATTTAGTATTTTGAAGAGGATGACAAGCCTGGCTTATAGAAAAAAGAAAGAGTTTGGTATTGATTTGATCTATCTCAGGCTTGGATAGGGAATAGAAGCAGCTGTAACTTTTAGAAAGAGTTTCAGTGCAGGTAAGAAAGTGCTATACAAGTCTTTGGAGGGGTGGAAGCACAGAGGGCCACAAGGGCACTGTTAAGGCTCAGTCTTGTAGTTTTCAGTGAATCTTAAGCTACTGTGCTGGCTCAGGGAATTCAGAAAACCTCACACCCCTGGAACAGCTTTATTCAATGTCACAGCAGGTGTTCCCTGCCAGGACAGCAAAGGCTTCAGCAAAACTTGTCATCAGCTAAAGTCTACAGGTCCAGCTGAGCAGAAGACCATGGCCTTGTCCTCTCCCTTGCTGCTCCCTGATGAGATCTAAGGAAGAACTACAAAAAGAAGACTTCTAGGAATTATAGATCCAGATCTGTGCCGGTTCCTTAAGCTTTTGTTTTGCTCTTAAAATTAAGGGTATATTCTCCCCTGTTATCTAAGAAAAAGAAAATAAATCTGTCATGTTGCTTACATGACTACCAGACCATATAGTTAGTAGGCAGCATTGCTATTAGCTGCATTTTTAAAATAAGAAATGCAACTATTAGAAATGCTATACATATAGGGAAGATTATTTGCTTTATAGATGTGCTTGGAGCAATGGTGCCAATCGGAAGGAATAGTTCTGTCTAGTTTCTCTAAGCAGTTCATCACTACTAGTCTGCTCCTTTGAAATTCTGGTTTCAGTAAGTTTTGTACTCTTTGGGGGAGTAAGTGTCACTCAACAGTCTAACTTTTTAATTATCCATCTATTTGGGTAGATCCATCATTTTACCAATTCATGTATGAGCTAGGGTTAAAAGTCTGTATCAGATTCTAGCTAATTCATCCATCTGTCATAAGAGAGGCAATGCTTCAGAGGCCATGTGTGGCTCTGTAGCAGGCTCTTCTGAAACAAGGTAGGCCATATTTAAGCGGTAAGAGTTCACCCCTTATAGGTTTCCTATTAGGCTGTCTTATCTCTTAGACATCTGTGGTTTTGCTCACAGTTTCAGTACGAGATTTCACATGCTCCCCTATGCATGGCTCATTTGGTTTCATTTGGGGAAAAAAGACAGGAGAATGCTGGAACATACTCAGTCTTCAGTCATGCTGGTCAACAACAAGAGGTGTTTTACCTCATACACCTCTACACAAAAGTCACTGTATGCTCCAGGGTCTGATTTTCACTAGTCCAGTTTATTTAGCAGGGTAGTCCTATGAAAGGAAGTATATAGTTGATTTGAAACACATTATAGAGAAAAGCACATGCACAGACAATATGAGGAAGTGAAATGAAGTGTTTATGATACAGATGCTAATAAACATCCACACTGAACTGGAGTTGGAACAAAATATTTTAAAGCTATCTTGAGTCTATCAATCAAGTTCCAACAGTAAGTAGATAATACCCTTTAAAAATTGTAACAAATTAGAGCTTATATGGAATAATTTGGCCATCAAATAAGCATATGAAAGCATAGAAAGAAGAATAAGCAGGATACTGTTACATATTATATTCTCTAGGAATGAAAAGAAAGATAGATGATAGATGATAAATGAGTAGATAGAAGATAAAAGAGCACATGCATCAGGACTTTTAGGAAAAAGTCATATAAATTGTGACCCCTTTAGTGATGGTGGGACATAGGTGACCAGACTTCTCAAAGTCACTCTTCTCAACATTTTTGGTCTGTGTTAGCTGAAGTCATCCATCAATCAGAATTGCACATGATGCTGACCAAGGCAGTGCCTGAATGCATATGGATAAGTATGTAGAAGAGCAGAGTATGCATTTGTGTGGAGATTCAGAATTTTGTCATATAGAGTTAAGCAATAGAGGTTTGTCTTTTTAAGTCTGTTTGTTTTGTTCTTCCCATAAAGAAGTATAGAAACTATGGTAGTATTTTCAAAAATTTGAGGTAAAGATGAAAGACTTTAAGCATTGCATAGTGAAATAATATTTGGAGAAAGCACATTCTAGAATGCGGTTAAATGAGTCTACTGGTAACATGGAGTGCAACATTACTGGTAAAGAAGGTAAAATGAGCCAGTGTACTTTAGGGTTAAGGTTTTACCTGGCTGCTGGACTTTCTAGTGCCAAGTGTAGGGGTGATACAGGAAGAGGGCAGCTGTAGGCGAGTCAGCTTTTTAATAGGTAAGTGGACATTGTTGGGATTCATAGACAGAAAGAAAGCTTTAGTTGGGTTGTAGAAATAATAGAGAATTGGAGCATTTGCAGCAACTATATGCATTTTAGCCAGAATTCTAGGTCTGTTTCATGGGAAGAGTAGTAATTGTGAAAAGTTACTAGGTGGTAGAAGAACTAGATACTTCATGTTGTCTCACTAGTACTGGTGCTGAATCGTACTGACCATCTTTATAGATAATCACACAGGATGACACATGGCTGTTATCCTCTGGACCTCTGAATAGACCCTGTTGGACTTTCTGTGAGGAAGTATATGATTTTCTTCATAATATGATACAATCTGTGATTTTTGTCATTGTTGTAAACCATTCAAACTGTCTTAAGATTGATATAAACCTGTTTCTAAAATTCATGGTTAAAATTTTCACCTAAACTCAAGCTTCAGATGGAGTTTCCTCCTTTCCAACCATCAAATGAGTTAAGATATGTTTGTTTCCTCACAATATGAAATCTAAAAACTTGCAGGTAATTAGTTAACATAAGTTAGCACCAGATGTTTATTTAAATTTGGAAAAGCTAAAAAAATTAAATCTGTCATTTCAAGTAATCTAGCCAGATTAAAAATAGAAATGATTATTATAATACAAAAAGAACAATTTTTCTTTAAATACAATTTAAAATTATAAGGTGCTACAGCAGATGAAAATTCTTTTTAGAAACTAATATTAATATTGTTATTGAATTATAAATATGTTTATTTATAGAATCAGTCAGTTGGCTAATCTATTTAAGTGGTATCAGCAGACTTCTTAAAATGTCTAAGTTTATAGAAGCAGTTTAGAGAGAAAAAATGCTTTTGGGAATTTGAGAGCTACCTTGAGGTAGGATACTGCAAGTGGGGTATCTGTAAGAATTCATGGTGCTTACAGATAGGTCAAGATATGGAATTATGAAGAAGTCTTCTCATCCTGAGATTGTAAGTGTAGTCATTGTACCATGCAGATCCCTGCTGCGGTGAGTTTTTAAAATCATAAAGATGGCACTGGTAAAGGAATAGACAAGATGGTTTAGGGTAGAAAGTCAGAGATCGGGATTTTAGGGCACAAAGAAGAGCCAGAGAAGTTCAGCAAACTAGGAGGTCATAGTCTCCAATGCCCCCTCTAAACTGAACATGACAGTTATGAAAAGAATCCCCCCAAGTGTGTCAAAGGCCCTTTTGACAAATAGATTCCATCTCTCTGTTCTATTTCATTTCTGAACTCTAAGAGCCCTTCCAAGGTCATATTTGATAAAACACAGAAGAAAAATGTTGAGTTGTGCACACTGCTCAGGGCCTTGCCTGCCTACTTCAGTTACATTTCCATGTCCATAGCTAGGAAAGACAAGAACACAGCCCATTCTATAAAAATAAAAGTCTTCCCAGAAAAGACTTGCATGTGTACCTGAGGTCATAAAAATTTTCAGTGGCAACTCAAATGTGTTTTGAGTGAATTTCCCAATGGCAAGGTTAAGCTGAAAATCAGCTTGCTTTTTTCTTGTTCTTTGTCTTTTTGCATTGGGAAGTCAGCCTTTCTTTGTGACTCTCTTCTTTTCTTTTAAACATTCAGTTATCATTTGCCTAATGCCAGAAGTTGGGGAGATGGAGTAAAGAACTCAGGGAGAGGAGACCAAAAAGGGGAGCAACTTTCACAATGAAAGTAAACAAAATAATTTAATAAAGATTTAAGAAAAATAAAACTAGACACACTAAATCTAATAGAAGAAAATGCGGGGAACTGAATTGAACACATTGGCACAGGTGACAACTTCCTGAACAGAACACCAATAGCTCAGGCACTAAGATCAATAATTAATAAGTGGGACCTTGTGAAACTGAAAAGCTTCTACAAGGTTACAGACACCATCAACAAGACAAAATGGCAGCCTACAGAATGGGAAAAAATCTTCACCAACTCTATATCTAGCAGAAGACTAATATTCAAAATATAAAGAACCCAAGAAATTACACATTGACAAGCCAAATTTATACAATTTAAAAATGGGTTATAGCGCTAAATAGAGACTTCTTAACAGAGGAATCTCTAATAGCCAAGAAGAATGAAGTGTCCAATGTCCTTAGTAATCAGGGAAATGCAAAGCAAATTGGCCCTGATACTCTATCTTACATCTATCAGAAAGGCTAAGATCAAAAACTCAAGTGATAGTCCATGCTGGAGAGGATATGGAACAATGGAAAGAAGTGTCCTCTGTTGCTGGTGGGAGTGCAAACTTGTATAACCACTTTGGAAATCAACTTGGCAGGTTTCCAGAAAGTTGGAATAGTTTTACCCCAGGACCCAAATATGGGCACATGCCCAAAGAATGTCTCAGTATACCACAAGGATACTTGTTCAGCTATGTTCATACCATCTTTATTCATAAGAGTCAGAAACTGGAAACAACATAGATGTCCCACTACTGAAGAAAGGATAATGAAAATATGGTACATATACACAATGGAAAAGTACTCAGCTATTAAAAATCAAAGACTTCATGAAATTTGCAAGCACATGGATGGAACTAGAGTTCCTGAGTGAGGGAACCCAGACCCAGAATGATACTCAGGGTATATTTTCACTTATAAGTAGACATTAGACACAAAATACAGAAGAATGTTGCCACCATCCATAGACCCAAAGAAACTCAAGTAACAAGGAGGGCTCAAGGGTGGACATTTGAGTCATAATTACTCAGAATTGGTAATAAAAGAGACATTGGAGGTGGACGGAGGGAGGGAACTAAGTGGGAGAGGGGTGGGGAGGGAATTAGGTGTGGAGAGAAGAGGAGGGGAGTTGGGAAGGACTGGGAGAGTGAATGGAAATTGGTAAGGGGCATTTTGGGATCTCAGACCAGAGACCTGGGACAGTGGAGGCTCATAGGAATCAGTGGGAGTGATCTTAGCTGAGACTCCTAGCAATGCAGGATATAGTGACTGAAATGACCACCTCCTGTAGTCAGGCAGGACTTCCAGTGAAAGAAGAGGGACACACACAAAACTATAGACCCAAAATATGTCCTGCCTAAAATCAGTGCAGGGAAAACAATAGAGTAGAGACCGAAGGAATGGCCAACCAATGACTGGCTCAACTTGATACCTATCCCATGGGAGAGAGCTAACACCTGACACTATTACTGATACTCTGCTATGCTTGTAGAGGGTAACATACACAAGAGCTTAGCACAACTGTCTTCTGAGAGGTTTCATCTAGCAGCCAATGGAAATAGATGCAGAGACCCACAGGCAAGTATCAGGCGGAGTTCAGGGAATCTTATGGAAGAGTGTCAGGGAGTCTTACAGAAGAGTGGGATATAGGACTGGGCAAGCTGGAGGGCTCAAGAACATGACAAGAAGAACTACAGAGTCCACTAACCTGGACCCATGGGGGTTCGCAGAGAGTGAGTGCTTTGATAAGAGAGTGAACCACTTATCAAAGGGCATGCATGAGCCGGACCTATGCTCCCTACACATTTGTAGTACATGAACACATGTATTACACTACAAAGCTTGGTCTTCATGTGGGTCCTCTAACAATCCTAGAAGGGGCTGTTACTGACTCTCTTGCCTACTAATGGACCTGCTTCTCTTAGTTGGACTGCCTGGTTCAAACCTCAGTGGGAGAGGATGTGCTTAGTCCTGCTGTTTGAGATTCCATGGTAAGGCAGTACCCAAGGGGGACTTCCCCTTCTCTGAGGAGAAAGGTAAGGGATAATGAGAGAAGGGATTTGTGAGGGTGTGACTGTCTGGAAAGGAGGCAGGGAGGCTGTAACCAGGATGTAAAGTGAATAAATAAAAATAAATAAATAAATAAATACATAAATACATAAATACATAAATAAATAAAACAATTCCATAACTTGAAAACAGGATAAAGTTAATGTAGAAAGAGAAATGCTTTGAGGAATTAGAGATACTTTGAGATTCAATGAGGATGTCTATAAGACTTAATGGCATGCACAGTTATATGAAGGTAGAACTTTGAACTACTTACAGCTGCTTATGACTTCTAACCATAGTTTGCTGACTAGGTGTATTTGACCACATTTCTGGTTTATTCATCTTGGAGCAACTGAAAGGAAGAAAAGGGCCTATATCACACCAGATAATATCAGAATGGAAAGGAAGAAAAGGGCCTATATCACACCAGATAACATCAGAATGGCACTTAAGAGAATTCCATCATTGACAACTGAAATTGATAAAACTAGATTTAAAGGAAGATATATGTTAATTAACTTTTGCTTATTTAGATTTTCTCTTAAATAGCTAAATAATGGATGTTTTTAAATTACATAATAACTTTGTCTAGTTCTCTTGTGAAACTTCCTTTCTAACTAAGAACCCTTTAGCTATTTCAAGCCTCTTTCAGGATAAAATCATAATTACAAAATTTCATCTTTGACTTTCAGTTTCCCGTTCCTTTATGAAGAACTTCAAAATTCATCTTACTACCTCTCCATGTCTTGTGATATACACAGATTTGCAGTACTTAGCAAGTCTTTGAGACAAAACAAATAAATATATAAATGAACTCTTAGATAATTTCTGCAGTGAATTGTATGTTATGAAAACCATTCAGGAAAATGTGATATGGCCCTAGCTAGAAAAGGCAGCATTGCCACCTCTACATGAGAATCAGCAGGGTTCTCAGTTGTGAATATTTATGTAACAGTGAGACTGAATAGAATAAAATGTAATGGTGTAAGATTATAACTTTTAAAATCTTATGAGTGTGATAGGCGTTTTCAGGTTTGAGTAGATTGGGCGAAATAACCCTTCTGCTAATTCTTAAAATATAGCCAGGTCTAAACACATTATTAAAATTAATAACTTTCCCACAGTTTAAAAGTCTTTATCAAGTAAAGTCAGGGAACAGAGGACGAGATCTCATGGTCCACAAACAGGAAATCTAGCTGGGTAGCTTTCAATAGGCATTGTTAGATCGTTGGAAGCTCTTGGCTGCAGACCTGTGTATGACTGTTAGAACATTTCCATGTAGTCATTTATGGCTCCAAGACCTCCTAAGCTAAGAGACTCCGTGGTAGAATCTGCAGCCTCCATGACTTAATATTGGAAGTCACAATGTGTTATTCCTGCTATATTCTATTGTTTATAAAGTCAGCTGTAGTCCTGATGGGCAAGCATTTCACAAGGGCGACATGGCAGGCCAGGGACTATTTTGGTAGCTGGGTAGCACAAGCACCGACTTTGTTCCACTTATTTGGCTCCCTCTTGACATCAGTCACAATTTCTGCCTCTCTGCCTATCTGCATGCTTAGAAATAGGATGGCAACGATGAGCATTGCTTTTGAAAGAAACATTGTTTTGACTAGAATTATTAATGTAATAATCTGATTTAATTTTTAAAATTTGTTATATAGTATATTTTGATAAACTTTCACTTCCTCTATTTTCTCCCCCTCCACACACACATACCTATTTGTAGCTTCCTGTTCTTATTCTCTATTCAACTTAAACCAAAACCAAACAAAGAAGGGGAGAGAGAGAGAGAGAGAGAGAGAGAGAGAGAGAGAGAGAGAGAGAGAGAGAGAAAGAGGAAGGGCTGTGTTGCTATGATGTGCTGCGATTTAAAAGCAACTTGGGGATGGAAGGCTTTCTCTTCTGTATCCCTATTCATTAGCAAAAGAAGTCAGGAACACGGTACTCAAGCAGGTCAGGAACCTGAAGGCAGGATCAGATGCAGAGGCCATGAAGGCGTGCTCCTTTCTAGCTCACTCCCACCAGATTTGCTCAGCATGCTTTCCTTTAGGTCCAGGACTCCTAGCCTAGGATTGGCATCATTCACATCCTCCCTCCTCAATTCCCTAATTAAGAAAATTCCCTTTAGGTTTTCCTATAGCCAGATCCTATGGAGACATTTTCTTAACTAAGGTCCCCTACAATTAGGGTGACTTTATCTAGTGTTAAGTTGACATAAAAACTATCCCCCACAATACTTCAATCCCCATGCACATTGTTCCTTCCTCCCGTGATTTAAAAGCCACACACAAAATAAGATCTGGTGCTGCTGTTTCTGAACCTTACTGAGGACATAACTGAAAAACAGAAGTCTTCTATTGCACGGCAGTAAGACATTCATACACACACAAAATTAAACAGCTAAGTAAGTGAATAAATAAATAACTAATAACAAATGAGTAAGTAAATGAATAAGCAGGACCGAATATCAAGAACTTTGGAATATGATTTTCATCACTAAAGATTTCTTCTCCCATGAAAAACTGGAGAAATGTCAAATGGTTACTTTTGTTGTTGTTGCTGTTGTTGTTGTTGTTGTTAAGGAAATAATAAAATAATGCAGTGAGGGCATAATGGACTCAGAGCATTTGCTTTTCTTTTACCACAGGGGTTCTTATTTCTTATCTTGCCCACCCCTCTATAGAAATGGAGTGGGTAAGCAGGAAGGGATAAGTGAACAGGAAGGATCTTTGGTTTTCCACAGGAGAGTAACAATTCAAATGTGAATGAGAAACTCAGATGGGAGAGTGGGAGCTGCAGCCCTCAGAGGCAGCAGGATGCCTCTTGAGAGAGGGCCGTGGGTGTTAGAGCTCTATCCTCTCTCAGCAGGTTTCAGGTACTAACAGAGATTGTTGGCAAGTCTCCCAGCTCTGATCTCTCAGAGAGTCTCAGGGTGGCAATCAAGAGCAGCACTGCATAGCAAGTCTTTAGAAAGCAGGCCACCAGCAAAGATAGCAAGGGTAGCAGGTGGGTTTCCATCTTTTACATGTTCTTAAAGCTGATGGATTTCCCCTGCTTGGGTAGGTGTGAGCAAACATTGATTCAACAAAGACAGGGTACTACACTCAGCTCTTAGAAGGGATTCTGCCAAAGTTTACCCTACTGACCGTTCAAAAAGCGGTGTTTCAATTTAGAGGAAATAACTACACACCAAGCATTAAGAGATGAATGCAGTTCAGAAATTGTTAACTTAGCAGGCTGATGCAAGGTCAGCAAGGGTTCAGGGTCAGCCTTGGCTGCTGAATGAGAACATTTCTAGAACGAAAGCAAACAATTGAGAAGAAGAATTTGGTACACATATACCATGACGTTTTAAACAAGTATAATGAAAATTAAACCATAACCTTTAAAGGAAAAATGATGGAATGTAAACTATTACGTTAAGCAAAAAAAGTCAGTTTCATAAAAAGAGTAGTGCCATATTTTGTATTGTTTGGTCTCCTATGTGGAACTCATGTTTATCTCTGAGTCTTTCTCTCCTCATCTCTGTCTCTGTCTCTGTTTCTCTGTCTCTGTCTCTCTGTCTCTCTGTCTGTCTCTCTCTCTCTCTCTCTTGTGTGTGTGTGTGTGTGTGTGTGTGTGTGTGTGCATGTGTATTCTCATGCACTGTGAAGGGATTTCAAGACAAGAGAATAGTATCTCAATGGCAGAGGAAGGAGAAAGGGAGAGGCTGGAACGGAACACATGTGATGCTAAAGTAGAGGAAGAGCTATTGTGGAGGGATCAGTGAGAAGGGGCAAGGCAGGGATAAGAGAATGCCATGGGAAATGAACAAAGAATGTATGCAAATGACAGAAGGCAATCTATTGCCTACATGTTAAGTTAAAAAATAAGGAAATGAATAACAGTTTCTAGTTTTGGAAAAGCTTTTTACTGCTTGCTATTTCTAAGTGGTGGTAGCATATTAAGAGGTAAGTCTAATTTTCTGAGGAATCACCAAACTGAGAGAGGTTGTACCAGCTTGCAATCCCACCAGCAATGGAGGAGTGTTGATTTTTCTCTACATCCTTGCCAGCATCTGCTATCGCTTGAGTTTTTGATTTTAGCCATTCTGACTGGTGTGAGGTGGAATCTCAAGGTTGTTTGGATTTGAATTTCCCAATAATTAAGGATATTGAACATTTCTTTAGGTGCTTCTCAGCCATTTGATACTCTTCAGTTGAAAATTCTTTGTATAGCTCTGTACCCCATTTTTAATAGGGTTATTAATTTCTCTGGAGTCTAACTTCTTGAGTTCTTTGTATATATTGGATATTAGCCCTCTATTAGATGTAGGAATGGTAAAGATCTTTTCATAATCTGTTGGTTGTCGTTTTGTTCTCTTGACAGTGTCCTTTGCCTTATAGAAGCTTTGCAATTGTATGAGGTCCCCTGAGGACCCAGCCATACCACTCCTGTGCATATACCCAGAAGATGCTCCAACATGTAATAAGAACACATGTTCGATGATGTTCACAGCACCCTTATTTATAATAGCCAGAAGCTGGAAACAACCCAGATGTCCTTCAACAGAGGAATGGATATAGAAAATATGATATATTTACATAATGGAGTACTACTCAGCTATTAAAAATGACTTCATGAAAATCTTAGGCAAATGGATGGAACTAGAAATATCATCCGGAGTGAGATAACCCAATCACAAAAGAACACAAATGGTATGTACTCACTGATAAGTGGATATTAGTCCAAAAGCATAAATACCCAAGATACAATTCACAGACCACATGAAGCTCAAGAAGAAGGAAGACCAAAGTGTGGGTGCTTCGGTTGAGAAAGGGAACAAAATACTCACAAGAACAAGAATGGAAATAAAGTGTGGAGCAGAGACTGAAGGAAAGGCCATCCAGAGATTGTCCTATCTGGGGATTCATCCCATAAACAGTTACTAAACTCCCACACTATTATGGATGCTAAGAAATGCTTGCAGACAACCATTGGACTGAGCACAGGGTACTCAATGGAGGAATTAGAGAAAGGACTAAATAAAGGAGCTGAAGGGGTTTGCAACCTCATAGGAAGAACAACAATACCAACCAACCAGAACCCCTAGAGCTCCCAGAGACTAAGCCATCAACCAAGGGGTACACATGGCCCCAGCTGTATTTGTAGCAGAGGATTGCCTTGTTAGGCATCAATAGAAGGAGAGGTCTTTGGTCCTATGAAGGCTTGATAGATGCCCCAGCATAGGGGAATCAAGGGCAGAAATGTGGGAGTGGGGTGGGTGGAGGAACACCCTCATAGAAGCAGGGGGAGGGAGGATGGGATAGGGGTTTTCTGGGAGGGGAGAAACCTGGGAAAGGCATAACATTTGAAATGTAAATAAAGAAATATATTCAATAAAAAAAGAAAAAAGAGATATTAAGAAAGAAGAGTTGGCAACAACACACATAACATACATGTGTTTAGCTATATACATATAATAGAGACAATTTTTCTTTTCTGCACTGAACTGAGATGTTTATGATTTCAGATTTCTCCTAAAACTTAGAATTAATGCCCCTTCCAAATATATTCATGCTTTGGTACAATTTGGTTAGAATCAGCTTAATACATGTTCTTTTTTTTTTTTATTCAATATATTCTTTATTTATATTTCAAATGATTTCCTCTTTCCAGGATCCCCACTCCCCGAAAGTTCTATAAGCTTTCTTCCCTCCCCCTGTTCCCCAATCCACCCCTTCCTGCTTCCCTGTCCTGGTATTCCCCTACACTGCTACACTGAGCCTTTCCAGGACCAGGGGCCTCTCCTTCCTTCCTCTTGGGCATCACTTGATATGTAAATTATTTCTTGGGTATTCCGAGCTTCTGAGTTAATATCTGATTATCAGTCGGTGCATGCCATTTGTGTTCTTTTGTGATTGGGTCACCTCACTCAGGATGACATTCTCCAGAGTTCTATATAAAGTTATATTATATTAATTATATTACCTTATATTAATTGTATAACTTATATTAATTGAATTGCCCCTTTGAGGACATTTGTATATTTTTATAGTTTTATACTTAAAATTGAGTGTTAAGTGCTGCAGGAGGAATCACAGTTCTGAATAGGGATGCTGTTATCTGCTTGTGGCAGTGTCCAATATGAGTCTCCAACACATGACAGGATAAAGCAAGAAGCTCTCTTAAGCCTAGGAATTCGTCTAACCTTGGCAACATAGTGAGAACCTGTATGAAAACCATGAAAATAAAAAGATAGATGTAAATGAAACAAGAATAGTGGCAAAGGGTATATCCCAGTGCAGGGAGGAGATCTGTGATGTCCAGAGCTCCCAAATTGCCAGCAGACAATTCTTACTTTAGACATCAATATTACTATTAAGGAGTAATATTACAGTCCTCTAAGTACTCTATAATGTGTTCAGTTTTTTTTTTTCAAAAATACAAAATGGGTTTTATAATTATTCGGAAGTTTTCTTTTGAGAATGGTAAACAACTTTAGTAAGGTCATATAAGTTGTAGCAAGAAATAGACTAGGAATTTATATCCCAGCCTGACTAATTGCAGTTTGTTATTAGCCTTTATTCAAGTTACCCGTTTCAACTCTTAATTACATATTATTCCTTAATAGTCCCCATATGTCTTCTTGCTAGCATTGACTCAAATAAAGCCTCTATTTAAAGCGGCTCTGCAAACCTAAATTCCACCTATTGATTTAAATGTATAATTTTAACTTTGAAGTCCAAAAGTGGTCAAAGAGATGCTAAAACATCTATGCAAAAGAAATCACTGCTGCCGCATTTCAATTTTTTAAATTTGAATGTAAAAATGCTCATATATGGGAAACACTTTCATTTTTCAAAATGGTTCACAACTAATTTTCCCATGAGGACAAATTTTTCATTTTCTGCCTAGGCATAGAAAGATAAACTGTTCACATTTATGCACAGATAATTACTATATTCATAACCCTTAGATGTTTTTATTACTATTTTCTGTCCCTTCAAAGTTTCTGAATTTCCTGAATTTTTGATCAGTCTAAGCATAGGGAATTCTTCCAGATTACACTTAATCTAATTTCAGAGAGCTAGAGAGAACCACATAATTTGTACCTTATATGCATAGTATTTGTGAAAGTCCATTTATTAAAGCTTTGCAGATAAATGTGTTTATGGTTTCCTGGCAGTTTTTCATGGTTAGAATTGGTACTTGGCTGACTTATCACAGCCTTCCCTTACCCAGTCTCTGGACATTTTTACACCAAGAACAAGAAAACACTACAGCTGTGTGCTAACTGCAAACCCACAAATTCTCAGCCTCCCCCCCCCCCCAGCTAACAGGTTTAGAGATCTCTTATTTTTTATCTTGATGTTCACATTATCTTTTAGAGTAGCCAATATCATCTTATATGTCTACTCCATGTTCCTTCAGTAGATATTAAAAACAGAACGTCTTTTTCCTCAGTACTTAGATTAAGATAATGGTTCAGTACCAGCTGTCCTTAGATATTGCCTTTGGAAATAATACATCTGACTTCAAACCTCATTTCTATCCTTTCAAAAACTATATATTCCTATGTCAATCTTATTTTCTCATGTGAAAAATTGGATCAGGACAAGAAAGGGCTAGCAGTTATTGATTATAACAGTTGTGAAGATTTTTTGTCTAAACCTGTGTTGTCCTAAACATTCTGAACCTCATGGCAGCCTAAGAAGAAGGCTTAATTATCTTTCTTTTCCTTTTAACTGAAGTCAAGTAAGGCCCATGGAGGTGAAGCAGGTGGTTCATACTTCCTGGTAAAACCACAGGAATGATTAAAATCCTGGAAATTAAATAAGTGACAATCGCCAACAGACACAAAGGGAAAGCCTGTGAGTGCTGGGGGACTTCTTGTTTAACCAATTTTTGCATTTTCCGTAAAAAAAAACAAAGGGAAGAAAGGCAGCTTGTTCTCTGATTTCTAGATTTTTACCTGATTGTTTGGGCTCAACATTCAGGACATTAGACAGGAGCAGCCTTTTCATTTTGTAAGTGCTGACAGAGATTCTTCTGGGTTAAGGCTTCAGGGAAAATGAATGATAATTTGAAGGTAAGAACACTCTTCCACCAGAACTATGTGTTGATTTTCTGTATTGCTCTTCATATTTGTATTGTCTTATTGAGGGAAATTTGATCTATGTTAGAAATAGCTAGGATCAAGAACATGTTTTAATACTTCCCAGACGGCATTGAAGACAAAGGACCATCATACAGGGATTATAAACTTTTGACAAGAAAAAGAAATGCCTTTTATATAAACAATGTCTATCTTAGTCAGGGTTTCTATTTCTGCACAAACATCATGACCAAGAAGCAAGTTGGGGAGGAAAGGGTTTACTCAGCTTACACATTCACATTGCTTTTCATCACCAAAGGAAGTCAGGACTGGAACTCACACAGGGCAGGAAGCAGGAGCTGATGCAGAGGCCTTGGAGGCACGTTACTCACTGGCTTGTTTCCCCTGGCTTGCTCAGCTTTCTTTCTTTCTTTTAATCTTTTTTTAAAATTTTTTAATTTTATTTATTTACTTTTTATTATATATTTTCTTTATTTACATTTCAAATGTTATCCCCTTTCCTGGATTCCCCTCAGAAAATCCCCTAACCCCTTGTCCTGGCATTCTCCTACACTGGGACATTGAGCCTTCTCAGGACCAAGGGCCTCTCCCCCCCTTTGATGTCCAACAAGGCCATCCTCTGCCACATATGCAGATGGAGCCATGGCTTCCTCCACCTGTACTCTTTGGTTGGTGGTTTAGTCCCTGGGAGCTCTGGGGGTACTGGTTGTTTCATACTATTGTTCCTTCTATGGAGCTGTAAACCCCTTCAGCTCCTTGGGTCCTTTCTCTAGCTCCTCCACTGGGGACCCTGTGCTCAGTTCAATGGTTGGTTGAGGGTGTCCCTCCGTATTTGTCAGGCACTCCCAGAGTCTCTCAGGAGACAGCTATATCAGGTTCTTGTCAGCAAGCACTTGTTGGCATCCACATTAGTGTCTGAGTTTGGTGACTGTATATGGGATGGATTCTCAGGTGGGGCAGTCTTTGGATGGTCTTTCCTTCAGTCTCTGATCCACACTTTGTTTCTGTATCTCCTCCTGTGGGTATTTTGTTCCCCTTTCTAAGAAGGACCAGAGTATCCATACTTTGGTCTTCCTTCTTCTTGAGCTTTGTTTGGCCTATGAATTGTATCTTGGGTATTCCAAGCTTCTGGGATAATATCCACTTATCAGTGAGTGCATACTGTGTGTGTTCTTTTGTAATTAGGTTACCTTACTCCGGATGATATTTTCTAGATCCATCCATTTGACTAAGAGTTTCATGAGGTCATTGGTTTTAGTAGCTGAGTAGTATTCCATTGTGTAAATGTATTACATTTTCTGTATTCATTCTGGACATCTGGGTTGTTTCCAGCTTCTGGCTATTATAAATAAGGCTGCTATGAACATAGTGGAGCACTTGTCCTTATTACATGGTGGAGAATCCTCTGCGTATATGCCCAGGAGTGGTAAAGCAGGGTCCTCCAGTAGTGGTATGTCCAATTTTTTGAGCAACCGCTAAACTGATTTCCAGAGTGGTTGTTCCACTAACTTGCTTTCTTATAGAATCCAAGACTACTATCCCAGAGAAGGCACTACCCACAATGGGACTCCCCCCTTGATGACTAATTAAGAAAATGCCTTACAGTTGGATCTCATGGAGGCATTTCCTCAACTGAAGCTCCTTTCTCTGTGATAACTCCAGCTTGTGTCAAGCTGACACACAAAACCAGCCAGTACAGTGTTCTTTGATGCACAATATGTAATTGGCTAAAATAATGTAAAATAGTTCCTGTAGGTACCTATCTTTATAGGGAAAGTGTTGAAGATTGACATCAAATTTTCAACGTGCTGAAACAAATCACACAAATGACTCTCTTTGCTCCTCCCTTTAGAACTTCAAGTAGGAAGTGTACATGTTGGAAAATGAATGTCAAACTAATGGTCAGAAAATATACTGACAATGAGCCAGGACTGGGAAGCAGGGGTGGGTTGACTGGGGAAGGAGAGATGGCTTATGAGATTTTTGGGGGAGGGGGAAACCAGATAATGGGGTAACATTTGAAATGTAAATAAAGAATATACCTAATTAAAAAAAAGACAATGAGCACAGTTAGGATGAGCATGTTTTTCCAATGCTAAGAAAAAATCTCGGTAGATTGCATACATTTTCGTCAGTCATGTCATGCTTGAGATGAAGGCTGAAATTTACCTCAAAATTGAAAATAAAGAACAAGGTCACCATAGAGCTGTACTTATGACAAGTGTTTCTAGCTCCTAAGATCTGAAGTTATTGCCAGTAGTTTGTTTTCCCATAGTATAGTAGGAATAGGAACTGTCAAATGAATAATTATGCCTGATATGTGTTCAATTATTATTATAGTCTCAAAATCTGTCCCAAAGCAGCTGTGGGTCCAGTACACACATCATGAGTCTAAACAAGCCATTGTTCTACTAGCTGAGTAGCTTCCTAAGAATGGATGCTGAAACTGAACTGAACTGCTCCCATTGTGTTCTTTTTCCACTCTTCGTTAAGAGCCATCTTTAGTTTTGCTTATAGCATCTCAGCATGCTCATTAGATGTTAACAGTCTCAATAAGAGACACCACAGTGATGGAGAACCTGAGTGAGATTCAATTAATATAACTAACACTGAGTTTTACTACAAAATATAAAGACGAAACTGAAGACTTTGAACTTTCAATGTTATCTCATCACATTGTCCAGGAAATGATATTTAACAATTTTATCCAATATAAGAGTATTTATATTGTATGGGCTTTAATTAATGGGGTTAATTAATTTGTTAAACATATTGTCAAAATATGTGTAAATGGTTACGTGTTTGGACTTTGAAGACAGACTATCTCACTTTGCACGACTGCTTTGCTACTGTAGCATGTCACTGGAAAAATTATTTGTCTTTCCTTTGGCATTGTGCCCTGGACTCCGCAGACACAGAGTACTTCATTCAGCAGCTGGCACAGCATACAGGGAGCTCGCTATTTCTATTGCTCAATTGTCATAAATTACCATTAAGCTTAAAGCTTTTTATTCAGCCATTTCTATTTGTTCTATATCCTTCCATAATCTAAATATCTTCTATATTCTAAATCTTGACATTTTCTATTACTGTTCTTCTCTTTGATCTTTTATAATTTTTAAAACCTATTTTTTGTGTGTGTGGGCATGCATATGCATGTGCACGCATGTGATTTATTGACATGTTCGACATGGTGCTTTGAGCACTAACAATGTTACAGAAATTCAAGCATCAAGAATGTCAAGAATTATGACCATCTGACATACAGTGTTAGGTACTGAGAAGAACAGAGAACTGTAGCATGTCTCTTTCCTTTGTAATTTTTAACATAGTGGGAAATATAAACAGCCAAATCACTTACAAATCCTGTACAATGTACCTTAGTAGTACTTTCATATTTGTCCTTTGGTTACATTGACAAGGGACAGATTGATGAACACTGGGATCATTCTAGGAGCTTTTTGGAGGAGACCATGATTGTGATTAGAATAAATAATGAGCATAAGTTTGAAACTTAGAGGTAAATTAACAGGGGCATTCTACTGAGATCAAACAATAGGGGAATGGGAAGGAGATGGGGAAGATGGGATATTCCTTTAACTATTTCAGTTGTAACCTTTTATCTCATGTGTCACAACTTTCCTATAAAACAAAAATAGCATCATGATCATTTCTTCTTAGTTTTAAATTAACTACAAAATATAAATTATATTAAAAATACTATTTCAGCATTGCATTGTTGGTTTAATGATTCACCTAATATTGTAATTTATATATAGTATAGACAACTTTACAAAACTTAGAACTAAATAGTATTCTGATATATGTTCATACAGCTATGTATATAGGTCTATATATTTATATTTTCAATTTTTCAATCAGTTTATACAGTACTTATTAAATAATCTTTGAATATATTTTAGTGAATCTACTGCTAAAGTATAGTTTTCAATATCATAAATAATATCTTGCTCTTAATTAATATATAAAATAAACTTTTGTTTAAATGAACTGCTATTCAATGAATATCAAAGTAAAGGAATATCAATAAATTATATAAATTTTATTTTTAGATAAATATAATTATTGTTCATTTGTTCCTGAAGGCTGTGTGAATGCACAACACTTCCATAGATGGCAGGGGACAACTAATACCAAAGGCATTTATATGACACCTACTTCATAGTTTATCACTCTGTGACTGAATTTTTTGAAATTGAAATTAAATGGAGTGATAGAGATATACTTATTATGCCTATAATTCAATGACATTCATAAATTTATTACTTTTTCTGGACTACCAGATCCATCTAAAAAGGATACATGTTCCACTATGTTCAGAGCAGCCCTATTTATAATAGCCAGAAGCTGGAAAGAACCCAGATATCCCTCAACAGAGGAATGGATACAGAAAATGTGGTATATATACACAATGGAGTACTATTCACCCATTAGAAACAATGAATTCATGAAATTCTTAGACAAATGGATGGAGCTGGAGAACATCATCCTAAGTGAGGTATCCCAGTCTTAAAAGAACACTCATGGTATGTACTCACCAATAAGTGGATATTAGCCTAGAAGCTTGGAATACCCAAGACACAATTCACATATCAAATAATGCCCAAGAAGAAGGAAGGAGTGGCCCCTGTTCCTGGAAAGGCTCAGTGCAGCAGTGTAGGAGAATACCAGAAGAGGGAAGTGGAAAGGGGTGGAATGGGGAACAGGGGGAGGGAAGAGGGCTTATGGGACTTTCGGGGAGAGGGAATCCAGGAAAGGGGAAATCATTTGAAATGTAAATAAAGAACATATCAAATAAGAAAATTGAAATTAATTGGAGTGATAGAGATATACTTATTATGCCCCTAATTAAATGACATTCATAAGTTTATTACTTTTTTTGGATTAACAGATCAGTAAAGAGAAAGTAGGATGAAGGGAGAATAATCTGAAATTCTGTAGTACTTAGCCAGCATCAAATTTGCAAGGGACATTGGTTAAAATTATTTTAAAAGATATACATTTCATTGGGGGGAGGGGAGAGGAGAGGAGGAGAGGGAAAAGGAGGGGAGGAGAAAGGAAGGGAAGAGAAGGGGAGGGAAGTGAAGAGGAGGGAAAAAGAGGGAAGGGAAAGGAAGGGGAGGGAAGAGAAGGGAAGGGAATGAAAGTGAAATACATTGTGCATTCCTTAGATACTAGATGGTTAGTCTATTTTCTTTTTTCTTTGCAATCAAACATTTTCTTTTTTACGTTTTTATTTTATTTGATTTATTTACATTTCAAATGTTGTCCACTTTCCAGGATTCCCTTCTGCAAACAACCTATCCCATCCTCCCTTACCCTGCTTCTAAGTTGGTGCTCCCCCACCCACCCACCCATCTACTCCCGCCTCACCATCTACACTGGGACTTCAAGCCTTCACAGGACCAAGGGCCTTCCCTCCCAAATGATGCCAGATAAGGCTCCTTCAGCTCCTTTAGTCCTTCCCCTAACTCCTCCACTGTGGGTCCCTATGCTCTGTCTGTTTGGGTGCTAGCATTTTCATCTGTACTGGTCAGAATCTGGCAGAGCCTCTTAGAAGACAGCTGTATCAGGCTCCTGTCAGCAAGCACTTCTTGGCATCAGAAATATTGTCTGGGTTTGGTGTCTGCATGTGGGATGGATCCCCAGGTGGGGCAGTCTCTGGATGACCTTTCCTCCAGTCTCTGCTCCATTCTTTGTCCCTGTATTTCCTTTAGACAGGAGCAATTCTGGGTTAAAATTTTGGAGATTGGTGGGTGGCCCCATCCCTCAACTGGGGCAGGCCTAACCTCTGGATATGGTCTCTGTAGGTTCTCCCTCCCCTTTGTGAGGAAGTTCATCTAATGTCATCCTTGTGGGGTCCTGGAGGCTCTTGATTTCCTGGCATCTGAGAATTTCTGGATGCTACCCCCAGTTCTCCATGCCCCATTGCTACACACCTCTATTCAATTTCCTGACCCTCTGTACATCTCCTCCACCTCCTCCCATACCTGATTCTTCCCCTCTTACCACCCCCTCTTCTCATCCTCCCAGCCCCCACCCTCTACTCTGGATTATTTTGTCCCCCCCTGAGGTTTTAACTTTATTTGCATTTATTTCATGCTGATCTTATTCCTGTGCCATGAGATTTTGTTTCTTTAGTTTCTTCTGGAATATCTTTTTCTTCTGTGCAACTTCTTCTGTCTTTGGAACAATCAGTTCCTTTTCAGTGAGGATCATCTCAATGTAGCAGGGAATCTCATGTATGGGTTAATCCAGCCATGAGTTATGTTAGGTTCATCGGTGCATCTTAGGTGCCTTGTTCACTTGGCTGTGTTCAATGACTAGAGAATCTACATCTAAACCCTTAAGTTCATCATTATTCTGCACTTTTAAGCATTTGCACAAAAATTCAGCATTCTTTTTTGGCCACTGTCCCTGTGTCCTGCTCTACTGTTTAACCTGGGCAAACCTACAGAACTACAGGAATGGCACACATTGTTCTTTAAAGTGACATCCTTCAGATATGTGGTGGCTTTGAGGATATGCATACACTTGATGGCCCGAGCAGTTTCCTGGGTGTTCTTAAAGTGAACATGAAGGTTTGAACCTCTTGATTTGCATGATTTTTGTGGAGTTTTCTGGGTCAAGAGAGTGGTGAACCATCTTCACAGGTCACCTCTGGCCCTTTCTAAGAAGGACTCATTGGTCTTCCTTCCTCTTGAGCATCATGTGGTCTGTGAGTTGTATCCTGGGTATTCCAAGATCTTTGCCTAATACCCATATATCAGTGAGTATGTATGGTCTTTTATGACTGAGTTACCTCACACTGGGTGATATTTTCTAGATCCATCCATTTGCCTAAGAATTTCATGAATTCATTATTTTTAATAACCGAGTAGTACTCCATTGTGTAAATGTACCATATTTTCTCTATCCATTCCTCTGTTGAGGGACATCTACGTTGTTTCCAGCTTCTGGCTATTATAAATATGGCTGCTATGAACATAGTAGAGCATGTGTCCTTATTACGTGTTTGAGCATCCTCTGCCCAGGAGTGGTAGAGCTGAGTCTTCATGTAGTTCTATGTACAATTTTCTGAGGAACCGCCAGATTGATTTTCAGAGTGGTTTTACCAGCTTGCAATCTCACCAACAATGGAGGAGTATTCCTCTTTCTCCACATCCTTGCCAGCATCTGCTGTCACCTGAATTTTTGATCTTAGCCATTCTGACTGGTGTGAGATGGGATCTCAGGGTTGTTTTGATTTACATTTTCCTGATGCCTAAGGATGTTGAATACTTCTTTAGGTGCTTCTTGCCCATTTGAGTTTTCTCAAATGATAATTTGCTGTTTAGCTCTGTACCCCTTTTTTTAATAGGGTTATTTGGTTCTCTGGAGTTTAACTTTTTGAGTTATTTGTATATATTGGATATTAGTCATCTATCAGATGTAGGATTGAAAAAGATCTTTTCTCAATCTGTTGGTTACCATTTTGTCTTATTGCCTTACAGAAGCTTTTCAATTTTATGAGGTCCCATTTGTTCATTCTTGACCTTAGAGCATAAACCATTGGTGTTCTGTTCAGATACTTTTCCCTCTGCCCATGTATTTGAGGCTTTTACCCACTTTCTCTTTTACTAGATTCAGTGTATCTGGTTTTATGTGGAGGTCTTGATCCACTTGGACTTGAGCTGTGAAGAGGGAGTTAAGAATGAATCAATTTGCACTGTTCTACATGTTGACCACCATTTGCACCAGCACTATTTGTTGGAAGTTCGGTCCTTTTCCACTGCATGGTTTTAGCTCCTTTGTCAGAGATCAAGTGACCATAGATGTGTGGGTTCATTTCTGAGTCTTCAGTTCTATTCCATTGATCTATCTGCCTGTCACGATACCAATATCATGCAATTTTTATCATGATTTCTCTGTAGTACTGCTTAAGGTCAGGGATGGTTATTCACCCAGAAGTTCTTTTATTGTTGTGAACAGTTTTTGCTATCCTGGTTTTTTGTTTTGTTTTGTTTTTTGTTTGTTATTCAAAATAAATTTGAGAATTAATCCTTCTAACTTTGAAGAATTGAGTTAGAATCTTGATGGGGATTACATTGAATCTGTTGATTGTTTTCAGCAAGGCAGCCATTTTTACTATATTAATCCTGCCAATCCATGAGCATGGGAGATCTTTCCATCTTCTGAGGTTTTCTTCAATTTCTTTCTTCAGAGCTTGAAGTTCTTGTCACACAGATCTTTCATTTGCTTGGTTAGTGTCACACCAAGATAATTTATATTGTTTGTGATTATTATAAAGGGTGTCATTTCCCTAATTTCTTTCTCAACTGGTTTTGTTTATCCTTTGAGTAGAGGAAGGCTACTGATTTGTTTGAATTAATTTTATATCCATCCACTTTGCTGAAGTTGTTCATCAGGTTTAGGAGTTCACTGGTGGAATTTTTGGGGTCACTTAAGTATAGTATCATATCACTGCAAATAGTGATATTTTGACTTCTTCCTTTCCAATTTGTATCCCTTTGATATCTTTTGTTGTCTAACTGCTCTAGCTAGAACTTCAAGTACTACATTGAATAGGCATGTTAGGGAAGTTTTCTTCTATAATTTTGTTGAAGATATTTTCTGGCCCTTTAAGTTGGGAATCTTTGCTCTCTTTTATACTTTATATATCCTTAGGTTTGGACTTCTCATTGTATCCTGGGTTTCCTGGGTTAGCAGTTTTTTTGCATTTTGCATTTTCTTTGACTGTTGTGTCAATGTTTTCTATGGTATCTTTTGCACCTGAGATTCTCTATCTTTTGTATTCTATTGTTGATGCTTGCACCTATCACTCCTGATATCTTTCTTAGGTTTTCTATCTCCAAGGTTGTCACCTGTTCTGATTTCTTTGTTTCAATTTCCATTTTTTAGATCCTGGAAGGTTTTCCCTAACAATGAATGAGATGCCTAGGAACATACAAGAAGACCACAGCACTCCAAATAGATTGGACCAGAAAAGAAATTCCTCGCTTTACATAATAGTTAAAACACCAAAAACACAAAACAAAGAAAGATTATTAAAAGCAGTAAGGGAAAACGGTCAAGTAACATATAAAGGCAGACCTATCAATTCCTTTACCTGTTTGGTTGTGTTTTCCTGTTTATTCTTTAAGGGATTTTTGTGTTTCCTCTTTAAGGGCTTCTACCTGTTTACCTGTGTTCTCCTGTATTTTTCTAAGGGAGTTATTTATGTCATTTTAAAAGTCCTCTATCATCATTATAAGATGTGATTTTAAATCAGAGTCTTGCTTTTCTGGTGTGTTGGAATGTCTATGGCTTGTTGTGGTGGGAGAACTGGGTTCTGATGATGCCAAGTATCCTTGGTTTCTGTTGCTTATGTTCTTGCCCTTGCCTCTTGACATTTGGTTATCTCTAGTGTTAGCTGGTCTCTCTGTCTATGACTGTGGTTTGTCCTTCCTGTAAGCCTGTATATCATCACTCCTAGGAGAACAGTTCTTTTTAGGAGTAATTGGAGCAAGGAGAAATGTGGCACAGGGTCACCTCTGGGACTCAGACCAAAACTGGATGGATTCCTTCCCAGGTTCCTCCTTAGTTCCTGTTTCCTGAGCTCTCCTGGCCAGTCTCTAGGAGCAGAAATGGTTGTCCTACCTGTGCTCACAGGTGTGTCAACACTCCTGGGGGACCAACTCTCTTCCAGTGGCTCCAGGTTATCAATATCTTGCTATTAAGTTTCTAAATGCTCATAACTAGTTTATAGAAATATGGTAGAATTTATTATGTGAATTTATTTATGCAGTTATTTGATGCAGAATCTCACCATTTAATCTAGATTCATCTCAAATTCAATATAGCTTGAGTTTGTCTTGAGTTCGGATCATTCTATTTTAGGCTCTTTGAGCCTAGGATTACAAGAGCACACTACAATTCAGATTTAAGTATTTTGAAGAGTGTATTTCTGCATACGTTTGTGCGTATGTGTTTGTGTTTATTTATATGTGTGTGTATCTTTGAGTGTGTGTGTCTTTGTGTGTATGTCTGTATGTATGTCTATGTCTTTGTGTGTTTTTGTCTGTGTGTATGTGTGTGTGTCTGTTCCTGTGTATATGCATGTGCATCCATATGACAACCAGAAGGCATTATATAGTGTCATCTCAGGAATGCCACTCAGCTCCTTTGATGTTAGGTTTCTCCTTAGCTTGGAGGTCACCAATTAGGATAGAGGTTAATCAGCAAGTCCTAGTCATTCTGTGTTTATATCCCCAACATTGTGATTACAAGCATGTCCCACAATGCTGGAATCTTTAGGTGGATTCTAGAGATCAAACTCATGCCCCTGTGCTTTCAAAGCAAGCACATTATAGCCTGAGCCACCCCTATCATGTTGTTTTGCTTTTTGTATGATATTGTGTTTTATTGGAATTAAACTGTATTTTATTATTTTTACTGGAATTATAATGATTTTATTATTTCCATTTGCTCATATGTACATTTCCTCAAAAGTTCTTTGGTTTCTCTATATTGAACCATCAGAATAATTTTGAATAACAGTGACAAACCAGGCCTCCTGGTTATGTTCCTTATCCCCAGAGGGAGACCATTGGTCTACTAGTAGTAATAGGAGAGCTATCATGTGATTGTGGCTTGGTATAACATTTTTCAAAATTCTTGTGTTTTGAGTTTCTGAATGTTTTGAAAATAATGGATTCATGTTTGTCTTCAAACTGGGAAATAATTCTGCTGCTAGTTTCTTCACATAAAAATTTCTACCTCCTCTGTCTTCTTTCTTCAGAGTCTGTTGCCACATGTGTATACACATGTGCAAGTTGTCCCATATTTTACCCGACTTCTTCTGTACTTTTTGTTTTTATGTTGTTCTTTTGCCATCTACACATTCACTAATTCTTGCAATATCTGATATTTCAGCCATTATTACCAGAGGTATGTTTAATTCCATATATTTTATTTAACTTGATTGCAATGGTAGGGATTGCATCAAGAGACCTCTGCAAGTTAAGCAAACATTCTTTCCCCAAACCACATAACAAGCCCGGTATTTTATAGGAGAAATAAGTTCTCATTCTGTAAAAAATATTAATTTTATCTATGCAATATATTTTGATTATATTTCCCCTCTCAGATCCTTCTTATTTCCTCAGCTATCCGACTTCATGTTCTGTCTCTGTCTCTCAAATTTAAAATGCTCATGAAAAACAAAATACAAAAAAAGCAATAAGCAAAAGCAAAACAGACAAACAACAAAAGCAACAAAACAATATGAAAAAATGCCCCCACAATACAAAAGAAAAGCACACGGAACCAACCCGTGGAGTGTTTTGTGTTGACCAACCCCTTCCTAGACATGAGGCCTGCCCTGGAGGGTGACTAATGTACCCAGTGACATTGCATTGGTGAGAACTAATTTTTCTCTTTCTTAGCAGGCATCTATTGCAAATTACTTCTTGGTCAGGGGTGGGACTTTGTGTTCCCTTTCTCCTCACAGGGCTAGGATTTTGTCTGGATTGAAGCCTCTCTAGATCCTGCAGATGCTGTCAGTTTCTGTGAGTTTATATATTTATCCTAGTGTATCTGGAAGATGCTGTTTCTTTAAAGCCATCTATAACCTCTGTTTTTCATGTCTCTTCTTCTGTATAGACCCCTCAGCCATGTAGGGGTTTAATGAAGACATTTAGAACTGAGTACCTTAAAGTCTCTCACTTGACACATTGTCCAGTTGTGGGTCTTTATGTTATCTATCAGTTACTGAAAGAAAAACTTTTATCATGAGTGTTTACTGATTGGCTGGTCTATGTATGTAATAACCCACCTAATATGGCAGTTGTGTGTCCCTTGTGGAGAGATCTTCAGCAGGTTTGCAGAATACAAAGGACTGGGAAAGTTTTGATTTTTTATTTAAATCTCTTTTAGCATTCTGTTAATATAATTTCTTGTTTTCTCTAACTCGATAAGCCTAAGAACCACATTAGTAATCATTTTAATGTTTTTACCTACTTATTATATCACTCCTTTTATAGATTTTGGTTTCTTATAATTTTCCTTTTTCTTGACCCATTTATTTTTTCTATTTTCTTTCTGGCAACATTTGAGACTAGGTGTTCAATATGGTAAGTAATTAGGTTTACTGAATGTTTGGTATAATTTTAGTTTATAAAAGTGGTTGATGTTGTTCTATGGCATAATTAGTTGGCTTCAAATAATTTCTTTGGAGTCTTGTTTCAAAACTTAGGCTGAATCAATTTTCCATTCATTCTTCCAGGGCCATTTTTTCCACACATGAGAAGTTAGAGCCTCTCATCTGCCTACTGAAGATATCGCTTGAATTCTGAAGTTTTCCAGAGATTCTGACTTGTAGAAAAGGAGCTATTGTCAACCTCTTTTCAGCTCTGGTTGTTTCTGCTAATACTTCAGCATAATCGTTTTCCTGACTTCAGGTAATTTAATTACATGCATGGGTTGTTGACTTCTTAGCTGGAGTTCTCCTGGAGAAACTGGTCTGAGTCTCTGGAACTCTCTTTATGCAGCCCAACTGTTTCACCTGCCATCTCATTTTGAGCTTCCACCTTGTCAACTCAGGGACACCAACAACCTCTGCCGATTTTTTTTCTTTCTCTTTTTCTTTTCTCTTTCTCTTTCTTTTCTTTTATTCCTTTCTTCCCTTTCCTTCTCCTTCCTTCCTTCTTTCCTTCCTTCCTTCCTTCCTTCCTTCCTTCTTTCCTTCCTTCCTTTCTCCCTGCCTTCCTTTTTTTCTTTCATTTTTATTATTTATTTCATTTTATTTTTTTAGCAAACCATGAAAAGTTTCTTACTGGCCTCATAAAAAATGTCTTGACATTGTTTTTCTCACTGCCTGTGCTCTATTAGATCACCACTGGTTTTAGATGAGAGGAGAAAAGAGGTGAATATCTCCAATTCAATCTTGGCCAGCAGTAAAAAATTTTTTTTTCAAAATAAATCTTGAAATCTTTATGCAAAGATTTTTTTAAAAAAATCTTTTTTTATTTATTTATTTATTTATTTATTTATTTATACTCCAGATTTTTATTCCCTTCCTGGTCCACCCTCCAACTGTTCCACATCCCATACCCCCTCCCCAACCCTTTGCCTCCAAGAGGATCTCCCTACCCCCTACCCCTACCCCACCAGATCTCTTAAACTCCCTGGGGCCTTCCGGTTTCTTAAGGGTTAGGTGCTTCTTCTCTAATTGAACCCAGACCTGGGATATGGGTTGGGAGCCTCATATCACTTGGTGTATGCTGCCTGGTTGGTGGTCCAATGTTTGAGAGAACTCATGGGTTCAGGTGCAACACAATAATATTGACATATAAACATTTATTGACTCATAGAGATATTTTAGAAAAGAGGCCCTGAATTTGAAAGAGAGCAATGAGAAGTATATAGGAGGGGTTGGGGAGAGGAGAGAGAAGGAGATAATGTAACTATATTATCTTAAACAAATTTTCTTTTGCTTTTTTGCATTTTTAGCGATTCCTCAACAAGATGTCATTTAGTATCCATATATTTGTTATTTCCAAATATTTCCAAAACTTGTTATTGACTCTTAGTTTAATTTCACTGTTGCTGGAAAAAATAGTTTGTCTAATTTTAATCTCATATTTTTTAAGGCAATTTGACTTATGACTATCTGGTAGAGTGTGCACACTACTCTAAACAATATGCACTCTTGTGATGTTGGGTGAAATAAGTTATCTGTAAGCATCCATATGGTTAGATCATGGTGTCAAAATATAGAGTGTGCATGTTGTAAATTCATATGAAATGAAGAGTATTAAAGCATATTCAACAGAGAATTAAATAAAGTGGAAATTCCAAAATGAATGCTTTGAACATATAAAACATTATTATCTATAATTAAATGGGGTATTTTAAATATTTATCTGCAGAAATATACAAAATTTAATTTCACTACTAGATATTGCAAGTTATATGAATATTTACAATAAGTATTCTCATTTAATAGAGTAATCTCAATTTATTTTCAACACGCACATTTAGGTGTGACAATATCTGAGCAAAGGGACCAAACAAAATAAAATTAAAAGTTTGAGTGCAGTGACTCTTTGTAGGTGAAATCAAGAGGGTCAGCTGTGCAGGGTCATGACCAGGCACAGAGTGAATTTAAATCCAGGCTAGTGTTTCCTCAATGAGACCTTGTCTTAAACAAAAGAAAAAGATCAAAAGATGAACAAAAGAAAATGACTTATTGTTTTTAAAACAGGGCATTTGCTAAAAATTTAAACCTTTAAAGAATCACGTGTGAAATAATATTTACAATAGTTCATGTCATCAAAAAGTGTCAGTATATTGACTTATTACAGTAAGAAGAAGCCATTATGTATTTTAACTAGTATCCTCATTTTTGTTAATGTGCACAGAATATGTTGGTTTAAGTGACAAGAAAGACTTTTAGTATGTCAGCAAGGTTATAAACCAATGGTGATTTTAATTTTCTTTTGGATATTAAGTTTTGAAAGTGTTTCTATGGATATGTTATTTCTCGTCGTCCTATTCATGTGTCCAGTTGATTCTAATGCCTCTTCTCTTGCCACTTGCAGCCTATCCTATATCTCCTGCTGGTTCTCTCCAGGAAGCAGTCATGTCTTTTACATTTTTATCATGTTCATTTGTTGTGTGTATGTTTGTGGGCATGCACAGGCCATGGTGTTTGTACAAAGTTCAAAGGACTATCTACAGGATTCTGTTTTCTCCTTTCACTAGGAGTGTCCAGTGGACTGAACTCAGGTTATCCTGCTTAGCAGCAGGTGATTTTGGCCACTCATACATATTCAGGTTTTATCGTTTTGTTTTATAATAATTATTATTTCTAAAAATACATTCAATATAATTCAAATTCTAAAATGAGACTGTGTTTACCATTTTTCCATGAGAATAACTGTTATTCCAGACTTCTTTGCCAGACATATTTTCTTGAACTGCATGTGACAAGCCGTTATTATTCTTCATGGTTGTTTAAACTCACCTCAAGGCTCCTATTTCTTTTCTAGTACACATTGGTTAATGATTAAGTCTACATAACTGCTTGCATCATAAAAAGACCAGATTTTAATAATCTCTTCACATACTTTATTCTTAAGTATTTATTTTAGAGGTCCTAATAAATGCTGATTAGACAGGATGTCAGTGTCACTAAAATGATCAAACATGACACTCATTCTTTCAATCTCAATATACTGATAAACCTCTCCCCTTTATGCAATGTTAAAGAGACAGGGAGAAGGAAATATAAGGGATTTAAAACTTTAGGGAGAAATGTCATAGTAACAGCAGTCACCAAATAATGGAGTTTTTTTCCAAGGCAGAGACTGACTGCAGAGAAATGTGCATGAAGGGATATTTCAAGTAGAGTTAAACAGCAGGTAAGCATCTAAAATTGAGATGTAGGAGGTCATGGAAAGAAACACTTCTCCTTGAGGGAAGGTCAAGTGCAGCCCTTGTCTGGTTCTCCAGGTGTCCCCTGCCCAGTTTGTTCTCCAGGTTGTCAAGCTGAGTATTGTTACACAGTTGGTTTAGTGCATAGGGCACCTAACTCCCAACCCCATATCCATGGAAACGCTGATGTAAGCTTTTGTCCTCCACTGGGCACGTGTTTTCACCCTACTTGCTAGTTCCTCCTCTTCACGGATGACTGCTCAAGGCATCTTTGTTATTTACAGGTTATCACTTTAGTGGAAAATATCAAATTCATGGGGGCTCTGATGACTCGGATTTTAGTACTTATTATTCTTTCTGCTCTGGAGGGTTGTTTCTAGGATATATTCTTTAAGCAAAACCATTTATTTTACATAAATACGTGGATTATAGGTGGCAGTTTTAATCAAGGCAGTTTTCAGTGCTCAAGCATCTCGGTTATAATTCATTAAAAACAGCTTAATTCAAGGAGAAAGCAGGAAGGGATGAAAAGGCATAAGCAGGGAGGGCTTCAGGGACATCCAAAATAACAGATCAGGGGGACAAAGATTAATTAAAATGAAGAGGGTCGAAAGGCCACATGAAAATCTACTACCTGCTAATCAAATCTTTAAAACTTAATTACACATTTCTAAATGTGTATTTTTAACTTAATTGAAGTTTTTATGTGTAAAAATGTTTTGCCTGTATATGTACCATGTGCTTGACCAGTGCTCAAGGGGACCAGAAAAGGGTTTTGGAAAGCCTGGGACTGCAGTTACAGATGTTTATGAGACACAATGTGGGTGCTGGGAAATAAGTCCTCTTTTAAGTTATCAAGTAATGTTAACCTCTGAGCCATCACTCCAGCATTCGTTAATGTATTAATTAAAAGCAAATTAGTTTGATGGGAGATAACCAGCAAGGCTAGTGATAGCCGATTCCAGAAGCCATTTGGGGTTATTACACAGACACAGAGGAGCACTGAAGTATCTCAGGAGAGACGAGGCACCAGCACAAAGAAAAACATAAGTTTGTGGCTTTTCTCTTCATGTCCCAAGTATTGATTGTTTTTAGCCTTCAGCTAAAATCCTGTTTGTTTCTCCACAAGCTCCTCTCCTATATCAGGCCTTTATCCCAAGGTGGCAGCATCTCTACCACTAGCTTTCAGTCTCCATCTGAGTTGTACTCAAAACTTCCAGGTTCTCTGGCTTTAGTTCTGTTTGTTCTTCTAGGTTAGAGCATCCTCTCAGGCTGCATCCCCTGTATTAACACAGATACATGCAAAGGTAGCAAACTGGTATCGGTCCCCGCCCACCTCATTCTTCTGACCTCTTTATTAGTTTTAAGTTCTACTAACTCCTGTAATTCTACATAAGTCTGTGTGACTGCAGGAAAAAGGAAGCAGATAGGTCTTCTGATCTGTAGTAAATTGGATCCTAGAAGTTCTCTAGAGATTCTTTTACAGCACAGTGTAAAAATCCAAAGACAAACTTAAACATTCATTATTATAACCTAATGCAAGTGTGTATCTTTTAATTCTGACACCACCAGGCACCATTAATTAGTAGGTAACTATTTTATGGAAATAAGAGTTAGCTGGAAATCCTTTTCATGTAATACAATTTCCAATATATTCTTAAATGACCCAAGCATATGCCAGGATAATTAGAACATCATTGGGAATTTAGCAAAACATGTTTTAAAGACCAGGTAGAGAAAGAATTGCATTGCCCCTTCGAAATAAATCTTTAGTCATTTATCCTCTGAGAATTATGAAGAAGAGGCCACTATTCTGCACAATGCATTAACAAGGTTTTCCTTTGATGGAGTGTCCTATGCCCATTATTTTAGAGGTTTCATAGTCAGGGGGAAATTTCTTAATTGGTTAACTATTACTTTTAAAAGAAAAGCACAGCTCTGTTTGATATCCAGTCTTCTAAACATTTTATATTCACCAACCTATAATTTGTGAGATCTACTTTTTACATTTTACATGTAAATTAAATAATTTTAATCCCAATTTCTTAGACGAGTATTCTTAAAAAATGCAGCATCATGCTATGAAAAAAGTACTCAATGTGAAGGAATAACATTTACCATTAAGACGTGCTTAAATTCTATAAACTCAAGATAGATTTGCCTAAGATTATTCCTTCCCACCACCCGCTCCCTTAATTCAGTATTGATGACCTTTTAAAATCCACAAGATTGTAGGAAATTGGACTGAAATGTGTTTAGATACATGAAAAACTATAAACAAATCATCATATGCCCTATCATTCACGAACTGTGCTGTTAGCTTTGTTGTCCGATGGAGTCTACGCCAAATGATTTTGTTTGTTTTAAGAGAGACAGCTTCTTAAGGAGCTGGAATGAGGTGATTGCTTTCAGCTGTTTGTGCTATAATTCAAAACCAGATAGCTGCTTGCTCCCCTAGGGAAAATCACTGCACAGTCATTCAGTTTACACCAAAATGATTAACTGAACTTAATTGGGCATAGCATTTAATAAAAAACGAGGACCCTTTGGGAAAAGCACTCTTTATGCATTTGCAATGACAGAGTATAAATTGTTATGATTGGTGAGTGAGTGTGTGTGTGTGTGTGTGTGTGTGTGTGTGTATGTGTGGGTGTGTGGGTATGTGTGTGTTTCTGTAACAGCTTTATAAGGCTCTGGAAACCAGCATGAATTTGATATAGTTTTTGTCAAGTTGTTGACTATTAGAAAAATAAAGTCAGTTTGTTATACCCTCTTTGGAAGTCTAGTACTTGTGACTCACATCTTCTCAGTCCCGTGGAAATTGAAGGAGTTTGGGTATACTGTCCTGCACAAATGTTTCTGTGCAGATGTACCCCAAGCTCTTTGTCCCCTGTGTTGCACAGGTGATTTCTTTCTTTTTAGTAAAAATGTCTTTAAGATGATAAAGTGAAGTGCCATTACAGTCAGAAATATGATTTACTGCTGCTCCTCTGAACAGTTTACTTGCCCATTAAAATGTGACATTTTGCTTAAGGGGTATAATGTTCATTTTTTTTTAGACATAAGTACATTTATTACTCATTTGTGAGAAATTCCAATGTATGTATCATTTGTACAATATCATACTTTAGTTTAATAATACCATTGAAATAACTTTAATTTCAAAAATACCCTGAAGAAATCATAGTGTAAAGCTTGAAGAGGCAGAATTACAGTGTCTTTACACCCCAGTGAAAGAGATATTTCATACACATTAAAAGGAACGAAAAATGTGCTCATTTTTCATTATTTATTGTTTTTAAATTAAACTTAAATGTATACTGAAAAGTTTTGTTCTGATTCTTTTCTTTTCTTTTCTTTTCTTTCTTTTTTTTTTGTTTTCTTTTTTTTTTTAATTTTTTTTTATTTTCTATATTCTTTGTTTACATTCCAAAGGCTTTCCCCTTTCCCAGTTACCCCCCACCATATGTCCCATAATTCCTCTCCCCCCCATGCTATTCCCCACTCTTCCCCCCCCCCACGATTTCTCTGTTCTGGGTCTACAATACTGGATCCAATCTTTACAGGCCCAGGGTCCTCTCCTTTTTTTCTTCTTGAGAGTCATTTGACTTGCTAATTGTGCCTTGAGTATTTAGGGCTTCTGGGCTCATTAATATCCACTTATCAGTGATTGCATTTCGTGTGTATTCTTTTGTGATTGGGTTAGCTCACTTAGGATGATAGTTTCCAGATCTAACCATTTACCTGCAAATTGCATGAATTCATTATTTTTAATTGCTGAGTAGTACTCCATTGTATAAATATACCACATTTTCTGTATCCATTCCTCCTTTGAGGGATATCTGGGCTCCTTCCAATTTCTGGCTATTATAAACAAGGCTGCTATAAACATAGAGGAGCATGTGTCTTTGTTGTATGCAGAGGAATCCTCTGGGTATATGCCCAGGAGTGGTATGCCAGGGTCCTCTGGGAGTGGCATGCCCAATTTTCTGAGGAACTGCCACACTGATTTCCAGAGCGGTTTTACCATTTTGCAATCCCACCAACAGTGGAGGAGTGTTCCTCTTTCTCCACATCCTCGCCAGCACTTGTTGTCTCTCGAGTTTTTAATCTTAGCCATTCTGACTGGAGTGAGGTGGAATCTCAGGGTTGTTTTGATTTGCATTTCCCTGATGACTAATGATGTTGAACATCTCTTAAGGTGTTTCTCGGCCATCCGAATTTCTTCTGGTGAAAATTCTTTGTTTAGCTCTGTACCCCATTTTTTGATAGGGTTATTTGGTTCTTTGGGGTCTAACTTCTTGAGTTCTTTGTATATATTGGATATTAGCCCTCTGTCAGATGTGGGGTTGGTAAAGATCATTTCCCACGTTGTTGGTTGCCGTTTTGTCCTTCTGACAGTGTCCTTTGCCTTACAGAAACTTTGTAATTTTATGAGGTCCCATTTGTCAATTCTTGATCTTAGAGCATAAGCTATTGGTGTTCTGTTCAGGAACTTTACCCCTGTGCCCATGTCCTCCAGGGTCTTCCCAAGTTTCTTTTCTAATAGTTTCAGTGTGTCTGGTTTTATGTGGAGGTCCTTGATCCACTTGGAGTTGATCTTAGTACAAGGAGATAAGAGTGGGTCAATTCTCATTCTTCTGCATGTTGACCTCCAGTTGAACCAGCACCATTTGTTGAAAAGGCTATCTTTTTTCCACCGGATGGTTGTGGCTCCTTTATCAAAGATCAAGTGACCATAAGTCTGTCGGTTCATTTCTGGGTCTTCAATCCTATTCCATTGATCTACCTGCCTGTTGCTGTACCAATACCATGGAGTTTTTAACACAATTGCTCTGTAGTACTGCTTGAGGTCAGGGATATTGATTCCCCCAGAAGTCCTTTTATTGTTGAGAATAGTTTTAGCTATCCTGGGTTTTTTGTTGCTCCAGATGAATTTGAGAATTGCTCTTTCTAGATCTATGAAGAATTGATTTGGGATTTTGATGGGGATTGCATTGAATCTGTAGATTGCTTTTGGCAAGATGGCCATTTTTACTATATTGATCCTGCCAATCCAGGAGCAAGAAATATTTTTCCATCTCCTGAGGTCTTCTTTGATTTCTTTCTTCAGGGACTTGAAGTTCCTGTCATACAGATCTTTCACTTGTTTGGTTAGAGTTACGCCAAGGTACTTTATGTTGTTTGTGGCTATTGTGAAGGGTGTTATTTCCCTAACTTCTTTCTCAGCCTGCTTGTCCTTTGAGTACAAGAAGGCTACTGATTTGCTTGAGTTAATTTTATAACCAGCCACGTTGCTGAAGTTGTTTATCAGCTGTAGAAGTTCTCTGGTGGAGTTTTTGGGATCGCTTAAGTAGACTATCATATCATCTGCAAATAATGATACTTTGACTTCTTCCTTTCCAATTTGTATCCCTTTGACTTCCTTATGTTGTCTGATTGCTCTCGCTAGAACTTCAAGTACTATATTGAAAAGATATGGAGAGAGAGGACAGCCTTGTCTAGTCCCTGATTTTAGTGGAATTGCTTCAAGTTTCTCTCCATTTATTTTGATGTTGGCTACTGGTTTGCTGTAGATTGCTTTTACTATGTTTAGGTATGGGCCTTGAATTCCTGCTCTTTCCAAGACTTTTAGCATGAAAGGATGCTGAATTTTGTCAAATGCTTTTTCAGCATCTAATGAGATGACCATGTGGTTTTTTTCTTTTAGTTTGTTTATGTAGTGGATTACATTGATGGAGTTCCGTATATTGAACCATCCCTGCATTCCTGGAATGAAGCCTACTTGATCATGGTGAATGATCGTTTTGATATGCTCTTGGATTCGGTGGGCAAGAATTTTATTTAGTATTTTTGCATCTATATTCATAAGAGAAATTGGCCTGTAGTTCTCTTTCTTTGTTGGATCTTTTTGTGGTTTAGGTATCAGCGTAATTGTGGTTTCGAAGAACGAGTTGGGCAGTGTCCCTTCTGTCTCTATTTTGTGGAATAGTTTGAAGAGTATTGGTGTTAAGTCTTCTTTGAAGGTCTGGTAGAATTCTGCACTAAAACCATCTGGTCCCGTACTTTTTTTGGTTGGGAGGCTTTCTATAACCCCTTCTATTTCTTTAAGGGTTATGGGACTGTTTAGCTGGTCTACTTGATGCTGATTTAATTTTGGTATTTGGTATCTGTCTAGGAAATTGTCCATTTCCTCCAGATTCTCCAGTTGTTTTGAGTATAGGCCTTTGTAGTAGGATCTGATGATCTTTTGAATTTCCTCTGTTTCTGTTGTTATATCCCCCTTTTCATTTTTAATTTTGTTAATTTGGATACTATCTCTGTGCCCTTTGGTTAGTCTAGCTAAGGGTTTATCTATCTTGTTGATTTTCTCGAAGAACCAGCTCTTGGTTTTGTTGATTCTTTGTATGGTTCTCTTTGTTTCTGCTTGATTGATTTCAGCCCTTAGTTTGATGATTTCCTCTCTTCTACTCCTCCTGGGTGAGTTAGCTTCTTTTTGTTCCAGCGCCTTCAGGTGTGCTGTTAAGTTGCTAGTGTATGCTCTTTCCAGTTTCTTTTTGGAGGCACTCAGGGCTATGAGTTTTCCTCTTAGCACTGCTTTCATTGTATCCCAGAGTTTTGGGTAGGTCGTACCTTCATTTTCATTGAAGTCTAAAAAGTCTTTGATTTCTTTCTTTATTTCTTCCTTGACCAGGGTGTCATTGAGTAGAGTATTGTTCAGTTTCCATGTGTATGTGGGCTTTCTGTTGTTCTTCTTGCTATTGAAGACCACTTTTACTCCATAGTGATCCGATAGGAGACATGGGATTAGTTCGGTCTTCTTGTATTTGTTGAGGTCTGTCTTGTGACCAATTATATGATCAATTTTTGAGAAGGTACCGTGTGGTGCTGAGAAAAAGGTATACTCTTTTGTTTTAGGATGGAATGTTCTATATATATCTGTTAAATCCAATTGGTCCAAAGCTTCAATTAGTTTCACTGTGTCCCTGTTTAGTTTCTGCTTTCCTGATCGGTCCATTGAGGAGAGTGGAGTGTTGAAGTCACCTACAATCATTGTGTTAGGTGTGATGTGTGCTTTAAGCTTTAGTAAAGTTTCTTTTACGAATGAGGGTGCCCTTGCATTTGGCGCATAGATGTTCAGTATTGAGAATTCTTCTTGGTGGATTTTCCCTTTTACAAGCAGGAAGTGACCTTCTGTGTCTCTTTTGATGACTTTAGGTTGAAAGTCGATTTTATCTGATATTAGAATGGCTACTCCAGCTTGTTTCCTGGGACCATTTGCTTGTAGAACTGTCTTCCAGCCTTTTACTCTAAGGTGGTGTTTGTCTTTGACACTGAGATGTGTTTCCTGTATGCAGCAAAATGTAGGGTCCTGTTTCCGTATCCAGTCTGTTAGTCTGTGTCTTTTGATTGGGGAATTGAGTCCATTGATATTAAGAGATATTAAGGAATAGTAATTATTACTTCCTGACATTTTGGGAATTGTTATTATTATTTGTATTTGAGTGGTTCTCTTCTTTTGGGTTGGATGAGATGGGGTTTCTATCTTGTTTCTTCTGGGGTGTTGTTTCCCCCCTTGTGTTGGTATTTTTCCCCTATTATCCTTTGTAGGGCTGGGTTTGTAGATAAGTATCTTGCAAATTTGGTTTTGTCGTGGAATATCTTGGTTTCCCCATCTATGGCAATTGAGAGTTTTGCTGGGTATAGTAGTCTTGGCTGAAGTTTGTGTTCTCTTAGGGTCTGCATGAGGTCTGCCCAGGATCTTCTAGCTTTCATGGTCTCAGGTGAGAAGTCTGGTGTAATTCTGATAGGTCTTCCTTTATATGTTACTTGTCCTTTTTCTCTTACTGCCTTTAAAATATTCTTTCTTTGTTTAGTACATTTGGGGTTTTGATTATTATGTGACGGGAAGTATTTCTGTTCTGGTCCAGTCTATTTGGTGTTCTATAGGCTTCTTGTATATTCATGGGCATCTCTCTCTTTAGGTTGGGGAAATTTTCTTCCATAATTTTGTAGAAGATATTTGCTGGCCCTTTAAGTTGTAGATCTTCATTCTCATCTATCCCTATAATCCTTAGGTTTGGTCGTCTCATTGTGTCCTGGATTTCCTGAATGTTTTGGGTTACCAGCTTTTTGCATTTTGCATTTTCTTTAATTGTTGAATCCATGGTTCCTATGGTATCTTCAGCATCTGAGATTCTGTCTTCTATCTCTTTTATTCTATTGTTGATATTTGCATCTATGACTCCTGATTTCTTCCCAAGGTTTTCTATCTCCAACATTGTCTCCCTTTGCGATTGCTTAGTTGTTTCTACTTCTGTTTTTAGATTTTGTATGGTTTTGCTCAGATCTTTCAGTTGCTTGTTTGTGTTTTCCTGTAATTCTTTAAGGGATTTTTGTGTTTCCTCCTTTATGACTTCTACTCGTTGACCCATGTTCTCTTGTATTTCTTTAGGTGATTTTTGTTTCTCCCCCTTATTGGGATTCATTTTTTGCTCTATATTCTCCTGGATTTCTTTAAGTGATTTTTGTGTCTGCCTTGTATGGGCTTCTAGTTTTTGATCTATTTTCTCCTCTATTACTTTAAGAAATTTATCTAAGTGATCCTCAATCTGCATCTTTACCAGTGATTTTAGATCTGAGTCTTGTTTTTTTGGTGTGTTGAGATATCTGGGATTTAATTGTGTTTGTCTTGCAATGGCTTCTAGCTTTTGATCTATTTTCTCATGTATTACTTTAAGAGATTTATCTAAGTGTTCCTCTATCAGCATCCTGACCAGTGATTTTAGATCTGAGTCTTGTTTTTCTGGTGTTTCGGGGTATCCAATATTTATTGCTGTTGGGGAACTGGGTTCGGATGCCGCCATATTGCCTTGATTTTTGTTAGTAGCGATCTTACGTTTGCCTTTTGCCATCTGGTTAACTCTGGTGTTAGTTGGTCCTGTAGATACTAGCTGGTGCTTGACCCTCCTGTGGGGTTGTAAGGCTATTTCCCAGCAACTGGGATACCTGAATCACTGTCCTGCGGGGTTCTTGCTCACAGATTGCTGACAGGTGGCCTGAGTCCCCTGAGGTCTTAAACTCAGGATATCCCAGGTATTTGTTTCTGCCTGTTGGGCGGCTGCTCTGCACTGCTCCTGCTCAGGGTTTGCTGTCTGATATCCTGTTTCCCCAGGGGTCTTAAAGTTGGGATATCTCAGTTATCTGGTTCTGCCTGCTGGTCCCAAGCTGCTGGGAAGCTGGCTGGGTCTGGTTTCCAGCTTCCCTGCCACTGGCTGGATGGGAGGCTGGTTCGGCCTCTGGCTGGGTCTGGGCACCTAGCACACTGGCTGACTCCGGCTTCCTCACCACCAGCTGGACGGGAAGCTGCAGGCAATATGGCAGCTGCCTGCAGGGAGCTCGGGGTCCGCCCCGCGAGTGCAGAGTGCACCCGCTATTCTGTGCCCAACTCCCACTCCAGGCCTGAGTCCCCCCGAAGGTCTTAAGCTCGTGCTGTGTCGGGTACCTGGTTCCGCCGCCGCCGCTGGATGGTTCTGAGCACCTGGCACGCTGGGTGACACTCAGGCTTCCCCACCACCAGCTGGGTGGGAAGCTGCAGGCAATATGGCAGCTGCCTTCAGGGAGCTCGGGGTCTGCCCCGCGAGTGCAGAGTGCACCCGCTATTCTGTGCCCAACTCCCACTCCAGGCCTGAGTCCCCGAAGGTCTTAAGCTCGGGCTGTGCCGGGTACCTGGTTCCGCCGCCGCCGCCGGATGGTTCTCTTCTTTTCTTTTCTTTTCTTTTCTTTTCTTTTCTTTTCTTTTCTTTTCTTTTCTTTTCTCTTCTCTTCTCTTCTCTTCTCTTCTCTTCTCTTCTTTTCTTTTCTTTTCTTTTCTTTTCTTTTCTTTTCTTTTCTGTTCTTTTCTTTTCTTTTCTTTTCTGTGCAGAGCCTAGAGAAGCTATCCCATCATGGTAGACTTAGAACTTAATTATCAGGGTTTCCCCACAGAGACACTTCTCTTGAGAGAACTGTGGTAAAATATAAAGCATTCTAGAAGAAAGACTGGAAAAACTCTCTGCCTCACAAAGTAGTGAACAGACAGCAAAGATTTTCCCTGGAAAAATTGCCCTAGGAGAGAAAACATCACAGATGGACAACCTGACATGACCTTTCATAGAGAACAAGAAGGACCCAGGTGCCAGGTGCTCTATGCACAAGATGTCACTTAGTCCTCATGTAATAATGCAACTTTTATCATTATGGACCATACAGACAGATATGCTGAGGTTCTATACGCAAACATAGAATATAGAACAAAGATTCACAACTGAGATCTATTCCTGGGTCATTACAGTGTCCACCGTCATTCCTTCAATTCAAGCTTCACAGCATTCAAAGCCTTGGTGTTATTATCATATGTGGAGTAAAATATGTTGAAAATTATTATTTTTTGAAATCTTAGTGTTGTTTTGATTTCCATTTCCCTAATGACTAATGATGTTGAACATTTCTTTTTAATTTATTTTTTATTGAATATTGTCTTAATTTACATTGCCAATGGTAAAACCATTCCTGATATCCCCTCCCTCACCTAAGACCCCCAAACCCTCCCCTTCCTTCTTCCCCCTGCATCCATGTATATGCCTCTTCACCCAACACACTCCACCCACCCCGGTTTCCTTTTGTTCTGGCCTTTGAGGCTTTGTTGAGCCTTTACCTGACCAAGGACCATTACTCCCACTGATGCCCAACAAGGCCTTCCTCTGCCACAGTTTTGGCCAGAACCATGTGTGCCCCTTGGTTGATGGTTCAGTCCCTGGGAGTATTGGGGCATCTGGGTGGCTGAAATCATTGTTCTTCCCATGGGGCTCTAAACCCCTTCAGCTCCTCTGGACCATCCTCCAGCTCCTCCATTGGGGACTCCATGCCCAGTCCAATAGTTGGTTGTTAGCATCTGCCTCTGTATTTGTAAGGATCTGGCAGGGCCCCTCCAGAGACAACCATGGTATGCTCCTTTTGGTATACACTTCTTGTCATCCATAGTAGTGTCAGGGTTTGTTGACTGTTTATAGTATGAATCTCCAAGTCGGGCAGTCTCTGGGTGGCCTTTACTTCAGTCTCTGTTCTACACATTGTCTCCCTTATTGCTCCTGTAACTATTTTGTTCCCTTTCTTAGAGGAACCAGAGCACCCTCACTTAAGTCCTTCTTCTTGAGTTTGGTGAATTGTAAATTCTTTATTTTGAGCATTTGGGCCAACATCTGCTTATTAGTGAGTGCATACCATGTCTGTTCTTTTGTGATTGGGTTGCCCTGCTCTGGATGACATTTATAGTTCCATCCATTTGTCTAAGAATTTCATAAATTCATTGTTTTTAAAAGCTGAATAGTACTCCATTGTGTATATATCCATAGTTTCTGTATCCATTCCTTTGTTGAGGGACATCTGGGTTCTTTACATCTTCTGGCTATTATAAATAAGGCAGCTATGAACATAGTGGAACAAGTGTCCTTATTACATGTAGGAGCATCTTCTGGGTATATGCCCAGGACAGGTATAGCTGGGTCTACTGGTAGTACTATGTCTAATTTTCTGAGGAATCATTAAACTGATTTCCAGAGTGGTTTTACCAGCTTGCAATCCCACAAACAATGGAGAAGTGTTCCTTTTCCCCCACATCCTCTCCAGCAACTGCTGTCCCCTGAGTTTTTCATCTTAGCCATTCTGACTGGTGTAAGGTGGAATCTCAGTGTAGTTTTGATTTGCATTTCCCTGATAACTAAGGATGCTGAACATTTCTTTAGGTGCTTTCAAGCCATTCAAGTTTCCTCAGTTGAGAATTCCCTGTTTAGCTCTGTACCCCAATTTTTTTTGCATTTTTTATTATTGGATATATTCTATATTTACAATTCATTTCCCCTTTTCAAGAGGTTAGACCCCAGAAAACCAAATAACCCTATCCAAAAATGGGGTACAGAGCTAAACAGAGACTTTTCACCTGAAGAAATTCGGGTCGCTGAGAAACACCTTAAAAAATGTTCAACATCATTAGTCATTAGGGAAATGCAAATCAAAACAACCCTGAGATTTCCCCTCACACCAGTCAGAATGGCTAAGATCAAAAACTCAGAAGACATCAGGTGTTGGCGAGGATGTGGAGAAAGAGGAACAGTCCTCCACTGCTGGTGGAAATGCAAGCTGGTACAACCACTCTGGAAATCAGTCTGGCGGTTTCTCAGAAAACTGGACGTGATACTTCAGGAGGACCCAGCCTTACCACTCCTGAAAATATACCCAGAAGATTCCCCAGCATGCAATAGGGATACATGCTCCACTATGTTCATAGCAGCCTTATATATAATAGCCAGAAGCTAGAAAGAACCCAGATGTCCCTCAACAGAGGAATGGATACAAAAAAATGTGGTATATATACACAATGGAGTACTATTCAGCCATTAGAAACAATAAATTCATGAAATTCTTAGAGAAATGGATGGAGCTGGAGAACGTCATACTAAGTGAGGTGACCCAGTCTCAAAAGAATACCCATGGTATGCAGTCACTGATAAGTGGATATTAGCCTAGAATCTTGGAAGACCAAAGACATAAATCACATACCAAGTGAGGTCTGACAAGAAGAAAGGAGTGGACACTGGAGCTACAATGGACCAAAGCATCATTGTGGGGGAGTACAAGAACAGTGAGGTGGGAAGGGGTGGATGAGGGAGCAGGGGGAGGGAAAAGGGCATGTGGGATCCTTGGGGGTGGGGAACCAGAAAAAGGGAAATGTACCCCATTTTTTAATAGGGTTATCTGACTCTCTGGAGACTAACTTCTTGAGTTCTTTTTATGCATTGGATATTAGCCCTCTATCAGGTGTAGGGTTGCTAAAGATCTTTTCCCAGTTTGTTGGTTGTAGTTTTGTCCTATTGATTGTATCCTTTGCTTTACAGAAGCTTTGCAGTTTTATGATGTCCTATTTGTCAATTCTTGTTCTTAGAGAATAAGCCATTGGTGTTCTGTTCAGGAACATTTCCCCTGTACCCATGTGTTCAAGATTTGTCCCCACTTTCTCCTTTATAAACTTCAGTGTGTCTGGTTTTGTGTGTAGATCCTTGATCCACTTGGACTTCAGCTTTGTACAAGGGGATAAGAAAGGGTCGATTTGCATTTTTCTCCATGCAGATCTCCAGTTGATCCAGCACCATTTGTTGAAAATGCTATCTTTTTGCCATTGGATGTTTTTTTAGCTCCTTTGTCAAATATCAAGTGACCGTACATGTGTGGCTTCATTTCTGGGTCTTCAATTCTATTCCATTGATCTTCCTGCCTGTCTGCATACCAATACTAAACAGTTTTTATCACTACTGCTCTGTAGTAGAGCTTGAGGTCAGGGATGGTGATTTCCCCAAAAGATCTATTGTTGTGGAGACTAGTTTTTGACATACTGGGTTTTTTGTTATTTCAGATGAATTTGAGAATTGCTCTTCCTATATCTATGAATTGATTTAGGATTTTGATGGGGATTGCATTGAATCTGTAGATTACTTTCAGCAAGATGGCCATTTTTCCTATATTTATTCTACCAGTCCATGAACACGGGAGATCTTTCCACCTTCTGAGACTTTCTTCAATTTCTTTCTTAAGAGGCTTAAAGTTCTTCTCACATAGGTCTTTCACTTGCTTTATTAGGGTCACACCTAAGAATGACATATTATTTGGGACTGTTGTGAAAGGTGTCATTTCCCAAATTTCTTTCTCCTCTTTTTTATCCTTTGAGTAGTGGAAGGCTTCTGATTTGCTTGAGTTAATTTTATATCTAACCACTTTGCTAAAGTTGTTTATCAGCTTTAGGAATTCCCTGGTGAAAGTCTTGGGGTTGGTTAAGTATACTATCATGTCTTCTGCAAATAGTGATATTTTGACTTCTTCTTTTACAATTTTTATACCTTTGACCTCCTTTTGATGCTTGATTGCTCTGGCTAGGACTTCAAGTACTATATTGAATAGATAGGAAAAGAGTGGGGAGCCTTGTCTGGTCCCCGATTTTAGTGGGATTGCTTCAAGTTTCTCTCCATTTAACTTGATGTTGGCTATCATTTTGCAGTATATTGCTTTCACTGTGTTTAGGTATGGGCCTTGGATTCCCAATCTTTCCAAGACTTTTATCAGAAGAGATGCTGGATTTTGTCAAAGACTTTTCAGCATCTAATGAAATGACCATGTGTTTTTTCCTTTAGTTTGTTTATGTAGTGTATTACATTGAAAGATTTCCGTATATTGAACCATCCCTGCAACCCTGGGATGAAGCCTACCTGATTGTGATGAATTATAGTTTTGATGCATTCTTGGATTTGGTTGGCCAGGATTTCGTTCAGTATTTTTGCATCAATGTTCATGAGGGAGATTGGTCTGAAGTTCTCCTTCCTTGTTTGGTCTTTTTTTATTTTTTTAATGGAGAACTTGAAGAGTATCAGTATTAACTTTTCTTTGAAGATCTGATAGAATTCCCCGCTAAACCCAACTGTTTTTTTTTTAAATGGGAGGTTCTATTTCCTCAGGACTTATGGGATTACTTAGATGATTTATCTGATCCTGTTTTAATGTTGGCACCTGGTATGTACCTAGAACGTTGTTGATTTCATCCAGGTTTTCAAACCTTGTTGAGTATAAGCTCTTGTAGTAGGATCTGATTTTTTTTTGAATTTCCAGTTTCTGTTGTTATGTCTCCATTTTCATTTCTGGTTTTATTAATTTGGATACTGTCTCTGTGCCCTCTGCTTAGTATGGCTAAGGGTGTATTCATCTTGTTGATTTTTTCAAAGAACCAGCTCCTTGTTTGGTTGATTCTTTGTATAGTTCTTTTTGTTTATTTTTGGTTGATTTTGCCTCTAAGTTTGATTATTTTCTGCTGTCTACTTCTCTTGGTGGTATTTGCTTCTTTTTGTTCTAGAGCTTTCAAGTGCACTGTCAATCTGTTAGTGTAAGCTCTCTCCATTCTCTTTTTGGAGGTACTCAGAGCTATGAGTTTTCCTCTTAGCACTGCTTTCATTGTGTCCCATAAATTCTGATATGATGTGTCTTCATTTTCATTAAATTCTAAAACGTCTTTAATGTCTTTCTTTATTTCTTCCTTGACCAAGTTATCATTGAGGAGAGCATTGTTTTAGGTCCATGTGTATATGTGTTTTCCATTACTTTTGTTTGAGCTTAAAACCAGCCTTAGGCCATGGTGATCTTATAAAATACATGGAATAATTTCAATATTTCTGTATCTGTTGAGGCCCATTTTGTGACCAATTATAAGGTCAATTTTTGAGAAGGTACCATGAGGTGCCAAGAATGTATATTCTTTTGCTTTAGGGTGGAATGTTCTATAAACATCTGTTAGATCCATTTGTTCCATAACTTCAGTTAGTTTCACTGTATCTCTGTTTAGCATTAGATTTCATGATTTGTCCATTTTTGAGAGTGGGATGTTGAAGTCTTCCACAATTATTGTGTGGGGTACAATGTGTGCTTTGAGCTTCATTAAAATTTCTTTAATGAATGTGTGTGCCCTTGCGTTCAGAGCATAGATGTTCAGAATTGAGAAATATTTCTTGGGAACATTTGCTTGAAAAATTGTTTTCCAACATGTTACTTTTAAATAGTGACTGTCTTTGTCATTGAGGTGGGTTTCTTTTTTTATGATTTTTTTATTTTTTATTTTTTTTTAATTTTCTATATTCTTTATTTACATTCCAAAGGCTTTCCCCTTTCCCGGTTCCCCCCCTCACCATATGTCCCATATGTCATCTTCCACCACCACCCCACCACCCTCCACCTCCCCACCCCCTCACCCCCGCCTATTCCTCAATCACCACCCCACCATTTCTCTGCTCTATTCTGGTACTCTCCTACAAAACTGGATCCAGTCCTTTCAGGACCAGGGTCCTCTCCTTCCTTCTTCTTGGGAATCTTTTGACTTGCTAATTGTGCCTTGAATATTCAGAGCTTCTGGGCTCATTAATATCCACTTATCAGTGATTGCATTTCATGTGTATTCTTTTGTGATTGGGTTAACTCACTTAGGATGATATTTTCCAGATTCAACCATTTGCCTACAAATTGCATGAATTCATTATTTTTAATTGCTGAGTAGTATTCCATTGTATAAATATACCACATTTTCTGTATCCATTGTTCCTTTGAGGGACATCTGGGCTCCTTCCAACTTTTGGCTATTATAAATAAGGCTGCTATGAACATAGTGGAACATGTGTCTTTATTGTATGCGGGGGAATTCTCTGGGTATATGCCCAGGAGTGGTATGACAGGGTCCTCTGGAAGTGTCATGACCAATTTTCTGAGGAACCGCCAGACTGATTTCCAGAGCGGTTATACCATCTTGCAGTCCCACCAACAGTGGAGGAGTGTTCCTCTTTCTCCACATCCTCACCAGCACCTGTTGTCTCTTGAGTTTTTAATCTTAGCCATTCTGACTGGTGTGAGGTCAAACCTCAGGGTTGTTTTGATTTGCATTTTCCTGATGACTAATGATGTTGAACGTCTCTCAAGGTGTTTCTCAGCCATCTGAATTTCTTCTGGTGAAAACTCTTTGTTTAGCTCTGTACCCATATTTTTGATAGGGTTATTTGGTTCTTTGGGGTCTAACTTCTTGAGTTCTTTGTATATATTGGATATTAGCCCCCTGTAGGATGGAGGGTTGGTGAAGATCTTTTCCCAATTTGTTGATGGCTGTTTTGTCCTTCTGACTGTATCCTTTGCCTTATAGAAACTTTGTAATTTTATGAGGTCCCATTTGTCAATTGTTGATCTTAGAGCATAAGCTATTGGTGTTCTGTTCAGGAACTTTCCCCCTGTGCCAATGTCCTCCAGGGTCTTCCACAGTTTCTTTTCTATTAGTTTCAGTGTGTCAGGTTTTATGTGGAGGTCCTTGATCCACTTGGAGTTGATCTTAGTACAAGGAGATAAGAGTGGGTCAATTTGCATTCTTCTGCATGTTGACCTCCAGTTGAACTAGCACCATTTGTTGAAAAGGCTATCTTTTTTCCACTGGATGGTTGTAGCTCCTTTATCAAAGATCAAGTGACCATATGTCTGTGGGTTCATTTCTGGGTCTTCAATTCTATTCCACTTATCTACTTGCCTGTTGCTGTACAAATACCATGCAGTTTTTAATACAATTGCTTTGTAGTACTGCTTGAGGTCAGGGATATTGATTCCCCCAGAAGTCCTTTTATGTTGAGAATAGTTTTAGCTATCCTGGGTTTTTTGTTATTCCAGATGAATTTGAGAATTGCTCTTTCTAGATCTATGAAGAATTGATTTGGGGTTTTGATGGGGATTGCATTGAATCTGTAGATTGCTTTTGGCAAGATGGCCATTTTTACTATATTGATCCTGCCAATCCAAGAGCATGAAATATTTTTCCATTTCCTGAGGTCTTCTTCAATTTCTTTCTTCAAGGACTTGAAGTTCCTGTCATGCAGATCTTTCACTTGTTTGGTTGAAGTCACACCAAGATACTTTATATTGTTTGTGGCTATTGTGAAGGGTGTTATTTCCCTAACTTCTTTCTCAGCCTGCTTGTCCTTTGAGTACTGGAAGGCTACCTATTTGCTTGAGTTGATTTTATAACCAGCCACTTTGCTGAAGTTGTTTATCAGCTGTAGGAGTTCTCTGGTGGAGTTTTTGGGTTGCTTAATGTCTTAGTCAGGGTTTCTATTCCTGCACAAACATCATGACCAAGAAGCAAGTTGGGGAGGAAAGGGTTTATTGAGCTTACACTTCCAGCTGTTCATTACCAAAGGAAGTCAGGACTGGAACTCAAGCAGGTCAGGAAGCAGGAGCTGATGCAGAGGCCATAGAGGGATGTTACTTACTGGCTTGCTTCCCCTGGCTTGCTCAGCCTGCTCTCTTATAGAACCCAAGAATACCAGCCCAGAGATGGCACCGCCCACAAGGGGCCCTCCTTCACTTGATCACTAATTGAGAAAATGCCCCACAGCTGGATCTCATAGAGGCACTTCCCCAAGTGAAGCTCCTTTTCCTATGATAACTCCAGCCTGTGTCAAGTTGACACACCAAACTAGCCAGTACACTTAAGTATACTATCATGTCATCTGCAAATAGTGATAGGTTGACTTCTTCCTTTCCAATTTGTATCCCTTTGACTTCCTTATGTTGTCTTATTGCTCTCGCTAGAACTTCAAGTACTATATTGAAAAGATATGGTGAGAGGGGGCAGACTTGTCTAGTCCCTGATTTTAGTGGGATTGCTTCAAGTTTTTCTCCATTTACCTTGATGTTGGCTACTGGTCTGCTGTAAATTGCTTTTACTATGTTTAGGTATGGGCCTTGAATTCCTGTTCTTTCTAAGACTTTTAGCATGAAAGGATGCTGAATTTTGTCAAATGCTTTCTCAGCATCCAATCAAATGACCATGTGGTTTTTTTTCTTTGAGTTTGTTTATGTAGTGGATTACATTGATGGATTTCCGTATATTGAACCATCCCTACATCCCTGGGATGAAGCCTACTTCATCATGGTGAATGATTGTTTTGATGTGTTCTTGGATTCAGTTGGCAAGAATTTTATTTAGTATTTTTGCATCAATATTCATAAGGGAAATTGGCCTGTAGTTCTCTTTTTTGTAGGATCTTTGTGTGGTTTTGGTATCAGTGTAATTGTGGCTTCGTAGAACAACTTGGGCAGTGTTCCTTCTGTTTCTATATTGTGGAATAGTTTGAAGAGTATTGGTGTTAGATCTTCTTTCCATATTTCTTTAAGAGATTTTTGTGTTTTCTCTTTAAGGGCTTCTACCTTTTCATCCACATTCTCTTCTCTTTCTTTAAGGGATTTTTGTGTTTCTACCTGTTGACCTATGTTCTCCTGTATTTCTTTAAGGGAATTATTTATGTCCTTCTTGAAGTCCTTCATTAACAATATGAGGTATGATTTTAAATCTAGCTCTTGCTTTTCTGGTGTGATAGAGTATTCAGGATTTGCTGTTGTGGGAGAACTGGGTTCTGATTGTGCCATGTTGCCTTGGTTACTGTTGGTAATGATCTTGCGTTTGCTTTTGGCCATCTTGTTATCTCTGGTGTTAGCTGGTCTTGCTGTCTTTATCTTCTTTGTCCTGCTCCCTTGTGTTTCTGTACTTGTGGTTTTCCTTTTCTCTCTAATGCACTGCAAGCAGCTGCTTCTCCAGGAAGTATCAAGTGATGGGGTCTTTACTGTGGCAGACTTGGCAAGGTTCAAATGCCCTGTAGGCTGCTATTTCTCAAATGTTCTGCTGCTGCTGGATTTCAAATGCTCTGCTGATGCTGGTTCTTGAATGCCCTGCTTCTACCAGTTTGAATGCACCTACTGGAGCCAGTTCTCGAATGACCTGCTCCTGCCAGTTCTTGAATGTAGTGCTCCTGCCCATTCTCTAGAGTATCAGGAAGTAGGCTCTTCCCCATGTCCGAAGTGGCACAGGTCAAATATCCTGCTCCTGCCTGTTCTCCAGAGAGTATCAGGAAGCAGGATCTTCCCTGTGTCAGATGTGGCACAGATCTTTGAGAGCAGGACTCCCTCTCAACACAGGACTCCCTGCAGATCAAATGCTCCCTTTCAGGATACATGCCCAGACAGCTGTAGAGCTGGCCAGCTCTTATGTGCAGAAGGAACTCAGGCGGAGTATGTCCTGAGCATCGTTTACTCTGTTGTTCCCTGCATACCTGGCTGAGCTGGCTGCTTGGTCATAGGAGTCAAGATGGTGGCAACCTCAGACTGCAGGGCCGTTCTGATTCTTTTCATCATAAATTTACTCACTCATAGGATTTGGAAATGCCTTCTCTGAGACCATTGGCACATATATTTGTAAAGTTCTTGTTTTAAAGCAAGAGATAATAGTTTCTCAGAGGAGATGTCTTTCTGTTATAGACAAAAGCACCACCAAATAATCTGTTTTAAAGTAAATATAAGGCACAAAACAGTGCTTTGATGCTTTGTATTCAAGATAAATCAGAGCACACAGAAACTGTTGAGGTTTCTCAAGTCTCACAGTCAGATGTCTCTCTAGGCTTTAATTCTATAGACCATGTTTTTTTTTTCTTTCTTTTTTTCAAAAGCTGAAGTATTAGTTTTGAAAAGGAATACACAAAAAAGAAAATGTATCTGCTGCAATTTATGCTGAAATATGACTTGATCTACTGAGTTCCAAAAGCATTATAGTAGACTGATTTGTTGTTTGCCTTAACAGATGCTTTTGGTTTCTAGTGTAAATAAAGAAAAAAATATTTGGTTGATAATGTTGATGGCCAAGTAGCATGGAGGTTGACTCTAACATCACTTCTGTGGATTGTATTTCATTATTGTAGAGAGGAAGCGATCAAATGGCAAGATGGGAAGATAGTGTGGAGATATCAGCATTGCTCTGTATGAACTCCTTTCTCAGGAACTCATTGGATCTCACTAAAGTTATGGTTATGGTTTTCTAAGGGAAGCAAACTTAAATGCCTTCAATACCTCATGTTAGGTCCCCTGTTTTAACATTGTATCATTTCTACATCACTTTACTGGCAACCAAGTCTCTAGTATGTGAGTCTCTAGTACTTTAGTACATAGTCAAAACATTTGCACAACATAGCCAACATGCCAACAATCACATCTATACAACCAGAAATATTTAAAAGGAACCAAGATTAATTATTATTTTACTTTTGTTTTCTGATTTTGTGGTGATTTGTTTTAGGATGGTGATGTATGGAATAAATCTTCCTTATTATATGCTCTATGTGGTCATTTACAGAATATTTGACCTCAGTTAACTTTCTTACTGTTTTTGTTGTTGCTGCCTTGTCAATAACATGAAAACGTCATAGCGTGTATTTACAGATTCACTCTGAAGGTTAAGTGAAGACTTTGAACAAGGCTAGGGACCAAAATAGCATATTAACCTTAAAGTACTCAGCAGAGTGAATAAAAGTTGTTCTTGTCATTGATGACAAAGATCCATTAAAGATTTTATTTGTCCTTTCATTTGCTTTCCAAAAACACTAAAGTGGCTCGGTTAATAGTAGTGAGAAACTGGAATCAACCGTCAAGAGACTGGAAGCCCCAGAGAGTGGAGGGCTGGAGAGGTGGGGACATTCTTGTGGAGAAAGGGTTGAGGAGGAAGTATGGGATGGGGAGCAGTCAGAGGGTGGACTGGGACAGGGATAAAATATGGAGTGTAAAAAAATAAAATTCAATAAAATTAGAAAAAAATGTCCCTGGCATTCACAGAGCATATACAATAGCATGTAAGGCTACTACCCAACAAGAAGAAACAGTTGTCTATGCACAGAAGCACAAAGGGATCTCCAGGGGATAGTATGGTGGAAAATAAGCTAACCCCAAAGATTGAACACACAGCACTTTATTTTTTTATTCCCATAGCAATTTTGAAATCAACAGTATCTAGGAAACAAAGATGGAGACTAAACAAGGGCACGCAGATGGGCTTCCAAAAGGAAAAGAGCAGAAATGTGGGACTTTGTTTAGTTGTAGAACATTCAAATGTCTCAGCTCTGGTGGTGGAAATCAAGGCCTACATACTGAAAAATTGGATAGGATTAAAATATACATGCATATGAATATAAATAAAACTGGAAACATTCAAATAAATTGCATGGATTGTATCTATTTAATAATCTGACTGCATGTTGAAAAATGTTATCACACCACTGGGTGTGTGGTGCCAGGCTCCTTTTCACTTTTATTTGTTTGCGGGGTCTGCTAAGGGAAACTGACAAACAGCAGTTTCTACTAGTTAACTGGCTGCTCTATGATCCTTTCCCAAGGAAGCCTTATGCTACAGGAGGATGCAGTTCCTTAGGGAGCCTTTCTGTGTACTGTTCTCTGAACCTATTAAGATCCACTTAGACCAGAGTAACAGGATCAACAGTCCTCTCTTGTTGCCTAGATATCTTCAGATCTTGTGATGGGTCATGATCACAAATTGTGATATGCTTTGAGACCAATACCTTTACTACGTTTATAGGGGATCAGGTCTCCACCCAGTACTGTATCTAGTCCAACTGTGGTCTGAGACTCAAGGCAGTAGGGTAAATGTGAACAAGGGGGTTTTATTACCCAAGTCTGCAGTCTGTAGACTGGCCAACACACTATGGACTTGCTGGCTTCTCACCTTCAAAGAAACCAACAGTTTAGAATAAACCTTTAAATATACTTATGTATAGGCATCAATACTATTGATTCTGTTTTCCCAGAGAACTGATAATATATATATATATATATATATATATATATATATGTATATATATATATATAAAATTATATAATATATAATATAATATATATTATATATATAATATATATATAATTATATAATATATATATATTATATAATTATACCATCAGTATATATATAATTATATAATATATATAATTATATAATTATATAATTATATAATATATGATAATTATACCATCAGTATTTCAAATTTTATAATTGTGATTGTTATAAAGCACACTGAGTACTGTTAGTCATGTAGTCTCTAAAACTATGCCCTGTGAGTCTTTACTGAGTGAACCAAAGAAACAGGAAATGGTTTCCTTATAACATATTGTGCTCTTAATGGCTTTGGTCTTCACTGGTGGTTTTACAGACCTAAATGTCACATTCCTTTTCTTTAAATTGTCATGAAGTCATTTATATGTTAATTTAAACTTCAGACTTGATCTGTATTTTGAATGAATAGATGATAGCATTCAAAAGCTGGATTAAAAATGACTTGGATTTTGATGAAAATTGAAATGGAAATATTTGAAAATGCAAGCTGTTTTATCCTTTTCTGTCCTAACATTATTCCATTTATTTACATGCAAACTAATATAAGGCATGATTACTCTTCTGTGGTTTGGATATGTAGACATTGTATTATAGATCCCACATTCTAGTAGAATTTGGCTATTACTATATCAATGAGATCTGCATTTGCTATTATAAATATTATTAATGTATATATAACTTCAAAATGTAAATATTTTGATGTTTCACACTTCCAACATTAATATGACTATAAAATGACAGCTCTTTGAAACCCAATAATTTTAATCAGCCAAGAATATGAAACAGCAGATATGTAATTCTGCATCTTCTTATTGTAATTCATAGTTGAGAACATAATAAAAATGACACATACCCTCTCTAGATCTTTCCAATATTCACAACATCCTCATGATGATCTTCATAATATATCATACACATACAGAAATATCACTACAATTCTCTTAGAATACAATAACAGTTATTAACTATATTTTGGTGTGTGTTTATAGTGTTTCTGCACATCTGTGTACAGATATTCATGTGTGTGTGTGCAGATATTCATGTATGTGTGTTCAGATATTCATGTATGTGTGTAGATCAACTGTTGATGTGTCCTCTTCAATAGCTCAATTCAATAGGTCGATTACTGACCAATGAGCTCTGCAGATCCTACCTGCATCTTCACTGTTCTGGCATCAGGTATGTTATCACATGGGATTCTTTCAACTTTCATCTCAGTGACTCCTGGCTTGTTCAGGTTCTGTTGCCTATGATCTTTCCTACATCATTTCTCTCATCTATTTTCAGAATTATGGGTAAACAGAATAAGCTTACTAAATTGTACTCTCTGTTAAAATCCCATGTCATGCTTTGTTTTCCCCATGCAATAATAATCCTTTACATAAAACATTGCTTCCACACACATCTTTATGCCAGCAGAGTATTCTTCTGTAGTCCTGTGGTAGAATGCCCATTAGCTGCACTCTTAGCAGTTGTGCAGTTCTGGGCATACACCCTGTTTCTACCTTTTTATAATGTCCATTAAGCTACCAGGGTACCAGCCAACTCTGATGTCTGACACACACTAGCTGATAATGAAGAAATGAACCACAGTAGTCATAGTTCTTTTGATCTGCAGCCTGAGATAACTTCCTTGTGGAAAGTCATAAATGATTAGCAGCCCAAAGCAAGTGAAACAGGATTTGGTTTTGAAGACTTAATGAGACATTTACATACTGTTAAATCCTAATATGGTTTTCAAGCCTTGCTTTCAGAAACAACTTGAATGCAACATGTTATATTTATATAACAGAATAACCAGGTAAAAATATTTTTGTGAATGCTTATTAAGAGAATAAAAGAATTGAAAACATTTTATAATATGAATTTCTGGGCTACAATTTGATATATTTATGTTTTCATTTTCAAATGATGATCTACTCTAAGAGATGAATAGCATAGACTAGAACAAACATTTTAAGATGTACAATCATATAAATCAGATATTCAATCATATAAAACATATTAATATTATGACTTCATGTAGTTGCATGAATAATGTATATTCTATAGTAGTGGTTCTCATTTTAAGTTTTATATACATACTAGTTCTCAAGTATACATTATATACAAAGAGTTTAGAGGGATTCCTATAAAGAAAAGTCAAATAACAAACAAAAATCTCCCAAATTTTTCTAAATATTTTGGTTACCCATGATTCTTTGTCTACACAGTAAAAGACAAAACATGGTTTTATGGTCATCGACTACAGTGACAATATTTGCTGTGAAAGTTTGACATAGGTACTAACACTGTACCTGTGTCAGGTCAAAAAGAAGGATCACTTTCATCCATCACTTCCTTGTCTGAACCAAGGATGGCTGTCTCTCTGGGCTCATATTCCTACAACACCTAATGGCCATCATTTGTCAGCTTCTCTGTTTTAAAGTTGTTGCTCACCTCTCAGACATGACAAGCTTTTGACATTTTCATTTAAATTTGCTTTTTCTAATAAATGTATCATTTCCTTTATCCTGGTGAATTTCCCATCCTCAACAACTATGAATCTACATGACTATTTATTTATTTATTTATTTATTTATTTTTAAAAGATACATTTCTTATATGTATGTATGTGAGTGCACTGTAGCTGTCTTCAGACACACTAGAAGAGGGCATTAGGTCCCATTATAGATGGTTGTGAGCCACCATGTGGTTGATGGGATTTGAACTCAGGACCTTCAGAAGAGCAATCAGTGCTCTTAACCACTGAGCAATCTCTCCAGCCCATGACTAACTCTTAGAATAACATTATTTGGCCAAAGTCTCTAGGCTTCATGTCTTCATGTTGCATGTTCATCAACACAGTTTTACTGTCTTACTTTATAGTATCGATCAAATACACACACACACACAGACACACACACACACATACACACACACACACACACACACACACACACACACAGAGAGAGAGAGAGAGAGAGAGAGAGAGAGAGAGAGAAAGAGAGAGAGAGAATGTACTTTATAGTTTTTGTAGTTCTTGTTATTTTTATTTTACAAATATAGAGCATCTTCTCCATTACTTTTCTCTTTGAAGGAAAAAGAACTTCAGAGTCTCTCCATTCTATTTTTAATTACTTTCTCCATTCCTAGTTTATGTATTCCTAAAGCACAGCTGGGCAGTTGCTATTAGTAATGGGTGGTAAAATGATTTGCAATGTTCAAAGCTCTTTTATGTTTTGATCCTCCAGAGAAACTACAAAATCATCCTGTTAAGGATTAATTCTCTAAGCCCTTTAAAAATAGAATTTTTAACCAATTAGAAAGAGTTGAATAAATTGACAATGTTAAGCCTTCTAGTAAATATTATACACCCTTACATTCCTTTATTAATAATCTCCTTCTCATATCTGGTACAATATGATACTGTCAAAAGCTGAAAAGGACTTCATATAGCAAATTGATCTTTATCTAAAAGAGCAATCTCTCCAGCCCATGACTAACTCTTAGAATAACATTATTTGGCCAAAGTCTCTAGGCTTCATGTCTTCATGTTGCTACTAAATGTGAATACAAAAAGAAAGGAATATCAAAAATCAAGCTTTAATAAACCACATATCTTCAAGACCAGTTCTCTGGGTTAATGAGAAGTATGAGACTCAGCTTCCTAATTTGTTGTCATCAAGTCTTCAAATTTAACACAATAAGCAAAGCTCATTAAAGAGGCTAGTGTTTCTGGTCCTGGGGGATTATGAAGAAAAAGGAAAAGGGAGAGCTGAGATTGCTTCTATCTCTGATTTTCTCATTCTGTGATCAATCATGGTGGCAGTAGCCTGGTAGGTGTTTTATACCCAGCTGTATATGCTGAGCAGTGCCAGACCTTCTTCTGCTGACTTGTTTCTCTTTGTTCCTCCTTCCCACACTTCTCCCCTCTTCCCTTCGCAGAAGAGCATACCAATCCTGACTTGTCCAATTCTTTAGAAAATAATGATTTTTCTTATTCTCCCCCAGAAGTTACTCAGTGAAGTAGATTCTAAGCAGTATTAGATGGACTGCATTACATTGCTTTGCAAAGAGAATTTTTGAAAAAGCAAGACCCGGGTTATTTTTATGGCCAGATGTTGATAAACAGATACATTTTTTCCTGGAAATTTATTGAACATGATGCATTCAAGATGAAATGATATCTAGAACAATTCTTTTATATAATTTAATCATATAAGTAACAGTAATTCCATTGCCTTTGTTATTTAAAAGACATAGCTGCATGTTAGTGCTTCTTTCTCAACTGTGACTCATTTTCCTTAGGCCTTTTCAGACACGGGTCTGTCTCTAGGATGTCACTCTAATTGTTTGTGTGTGTGTGTGTGTGTGTGTGTGTGTGTGTTCTTCTATTGAAGTCTCACAAGCAGCCATAATTGCAGAAAATGTGAAATACTGTTGTATTTTTAACATAAAGAGTCCATGTTTTTCACTTGTTTTCCTCAGCTCAATAATCCATATCAACCTCCTCATGCTTCTGGGTTGCAGGGGTTTTTATCACATTTTCTGTTTCTTGCTGGATTGTAGTCTGCATTACACTATCTGGTTCTCAGGTTGTGCTCCCAGTTTCTAGTACCACAGAGTACAGGCCCAACAAGCAGCCATGACTTTTCCAGTGTAAGTTCAGAACTGAGATTTTTTTTACAAAACAGAACAGAGTGTGAAAGTTGAGGTGAGTGTGCATACTAGTTAGATGGTTAATTAGTGATGTGTGCTGAACTACCTGTTTTCCATCTCTACAACATTTGGTAGGAAACTTCAAGTTTGGTTTTGTTTTTTCTGCAAGTTTCATGATTGAAAAATGTTTTCAAGCTAATTGTTACTTCTTCCCTACCCCCCTTCCAAGTAGAAAAATCATAATAAAAATCTTTAACAATATTGCCATGCCAATGAGTTAAACAAAAGACAAAGGGACATATTAACATTCCCTGGTTAATAATTTATCACACCACTCCATCAGAGGCTCTGTCCAGGCACTCTTTAAGAGTTTTTCTCTTTAAGCAGAATTTCTTCTTTACATCCTAGCAGGGCTGTTAATTGGGTTTTGTATCTGATTAATGATACAAATTGGATCAACTGCAAAGGCCCTGAGCAATTTATTACACTTCCAGAGTGAATTGCTGAGAGACAGCTGATAAGTTTCCACGAAACTGAGAAACTGTCCATTCTCCTAAATGATAAACAAGGAAACAGCATCTGGACCAATCATCTCATGGACCTTATTAAAGGAGCTTCCCCTCACTGAGAGTTCCTTCTCTTTCCATAGTGAAGAGAATCAGCTTATAAGGGCTCTCCTTTCCCTTTGTGCCATAGGAAGTCATCAGTGCTCTCAGATCAAAGCTAAAGGTGAGTCCTCGCAGCCTATGGTTTTCAACCAAAGTCTGAACTTGAACAATCCCACCCTGCTATTTTTAATTCTGAATCCATCTCAGCTCCAGCAGTGCAGTGTCAGTGATAAGGAGGCCCAAGGCTCCAGAAAGTCAGGTTTCTGAGCAGGATTAAAAAGCACCTATCTCTACTGGGGACCCCATGATTAGTTCAATGGTTGGCTACGAGCATCTGCCTCTGTATATGTAGTTAAAGGACTAAAGGTACTGAAGGGGGTTGCAACCCCATAGGAAGAACAGCAATGTCAATCAACCAGAGCTCCCAGGGTCTAAACCACAAACTAAGTAGTACACACGGAGGAACCCATGGCTCCAGACATGTGTTACAGAGGATTGTCTTGTCGGGTATCAATGGGAAAAGAGGCCCTTAGTCCTGTGAAGGCTTAATGCCCCAGTGTAGGGTAATGTGGGGGCAGGGAGGCAGGAGCAGGTGGATGGTTGGGGGAACACCCTCATAGAAGCAGGGAGAGGGGTGATGGGATAGGGGGCCACACACTGAGGGTGTGAGAAAAAATGCACTGAGTTCTTAATTATGTCCAACATAGATGGATGCTGCATTAATGGGAGGGCAGGTAATGATATTTAAGAAGTCTACATGTCCTGGAAAGGCTCGATGCAGCAGTGTAGGGGAATACCAGGACAGGGAAGAGGGAGGGGGTTGATTGGGGAACGGGGGAGGGAAGAGGGCTTATGGGACGTTTTGGGGGGCAGGAAAGGGAAAATCATTTGAAATGTAAATAAAGAATATCTCTAATAAAAAAGAAAAAATGGAAATTAAATAAAAAAGTCTACATGTGTTACATTCTTTTTTTTAAATTTTTATTTTCTATATTCTTTGTTTACATTCCAAAGGCTTTCCCCTTTCCCAGTCCCCCCCCACCCCCCGCACAATACGTCCCATAATTATTGATCATATGTGAATGAAAGCATGCTTTATAAGAGCCAGTATTTTGCAATGAAGAAGGGATTGGGAGAATGAGAACAGCAACCCAGTGTAATTGTTAAACTAAACTGAAATTAACAGCAAAATCACAGTAGGGTTTATGGTTGTGTCAAGATTTGGTCTTTCTCTTTTAATTTGAATCCATACATTTATAAAAGTCGAATGACTGTTTTGTTGCCAGCTTATGTGATTGGTACAAGAGTGAAAGGGAAAACTTGTAATGTCATGCTGGGAGACCGTGTTATGCATTAATCCACACAAGAAATATTAATGAAGCCTATATTATTTTCCAGAAACACACACACACACACACACACACAAATACACACACAGGCATGCATAAAAAGTGAGAGGGGTGGGGAGGAGATATTTACATACATGATTTAATAGGACAAGGACTGTGTGAAGAAATGTAGATAATTTTAACAATCCATAGCCAGAATCCCTTCCCTAAAAAGTAAAAACAGTGGAATGATGAAATAGAACTCAGACAGGAAAACCAATCACTTGAGCAGGATTAAGAGTCAGGATTAAGAGTCAAGTTTAAGAGTCGGATTGTTGTAAGCAAAGTTATTATTTCTGAAGTTTTTGAGCCTTTTTTTTTCCTTAAATTTCAACTTGTATAAGAGGATGTATTGGTGACATAATTCAGACTATTTTACTTAAAAGCCTTTCTTTTAGGGAAAGAAAAGCCCACCGTGAAATGGATTGATTTTTGTGGAATTGCAATGTTCTGGCAGAAGTTATGCTGTTAGTATGCTCAGTTACCCTTTGTTTCATTGAAGAGTTTTTCGATGGTGCTATGTACGTACTCAGTTTTGCTAATAAAAGCACAACACTTGTAACCCACTGGAGTCTCCATTCAGCAAGCCCTGGGCTCTTCCAGCTGAAAATTTATATCAGGAATAATTTTATAAGCAATTTGAGTTACTGATTCTAGCTTTGTTTTTTTAATTATCATGTGACACTGCTGTTTTAGATGAATCTCAATTAAAATTATCCATTTTTTCAATTATGGGGATAATATAGACACACTGGAGACATTGATAGTATACAAAGACCATATAATGTTCAATAAATCTGAAAGACTGTAGAGAATATATTTATAAACTTTTAAATGGTTTATTGTTATAAGCATATGTGGATACTTATTTTATTCAAGAACAAAACATGTTAATGTCTCAAGAAAAAATGTTCTTGAGACATTAACATGAGATCTTCAAATACCTTACAAGTTTGTAAGTCACAAGTAAAGTATCTTCTGTGTGTGTATTTTCACATACTAAACAGCACGAAAGTCACTTCTGATAATTTTCAAAATGTAACTTGTTAATTGTAAATTTCTCACCTAAAAGTAAAGGTTATAGTTTTCTATTTACAGTATTTGCTTTTACCAGTGTGTACTCTTGTGCACTGTGTCTACTCCATTCTCATACTAGCAATTCTGAGATTTGTGATATTCTTTCTCTCATCGTGAGTTCTGACCAACTGGAAACTTTTAACCTTTTGTTTCTTAAATTTGCAAAATATTATATGTCCATTGGTTGATCTGCAGTGTTGATCTGCAATCTGTTCATGTAATGTAAAATGTAAAGCCTTAGGCAAATGATGCTAGGACATTATCTGGTTAGAGACTGTGAGGAGGAGAGCCTTGGAGTGTGTGGCAAACCTTTATGTGTCCAGCAAATTCAGTGCATGAGAGTGAAAAAACATGAGAAGAGAGAAGTGATAGAATCATTTAACCATTGGTCTGATAAAAAATGACCAACATTTTTCTTAAGTATAAAAGCAGTGAAGTGTGTTCACTAAATCATTAAAATTTAACCAGATTAAAATGTTAGAACTTAAAGGTCAAATATAATTTAGTTTTTTAAATAAACAGACCTATTTATTTTAAGCATAAAATTAAAATATTGCTTAGTTAGCCAATCTTATTTAGGGTTTATAGTGCTGTGATAAAACACTATGACCATTTGAAACTTGAGGAGAAAAGGGTTTATTTTGCTTACTTTCCCATATGTCAGTCTATCACTGAGGAAATTTAGGGCAGGAACTCAAAACAGGAACCTTGACGAAGGAACTGAAGCAGAGGCCATAGATAGAGCAGTGCTGTTGCTGTCTGGCCTGCTCCTCATGGCTTGTTTATCTTGCTTTCTTCAACTATCCAAGAGCACAAATAATGGGCTGAGTCCTCTTACATCAATCACTCATCAAGAAAATACTCTGCAAATCTGTCTACATATTTCTCAATTGACAGTCCATTTTCCCAAATGAGTCTAGCTCGTGTCAGCTTAACCAACACGTAATTAGATCTTTTTTACCGGTTAATATTTACTTTAAGTAATTTGGTCTTCTAGAGCAGGTTATATGAAGACATGTTTAATGTATGATTAGAAATTCACATATTTGTAATATTTAAAGAGTTATTGACTACTCAGTTGATTATAGTTAAGCTTCCACAATCTTCTTGTAACCTGTCTAGAGTTGATGCCTTATGTAGAATTTTCTACAATGTCTGCATTATACAGTGCCCACACAGGGTTGTATGAATGAGATTCTATGAAGAAGACAGCATCTCCAGTATGCTTCTTGTCATCCAGACTTACAGGCCTAGCTGCTAGCTTAAAAGAAACACTTGGCTGTCAGCATTTGTACCAACACGAGGTCTCCACCACTTTACCTCCTCTTCTTCCTCTTCTTCCTCCTCTTCCCATCTTTTTCTTCCTCTACTTCCTCTTCTTGCTCTTCCTCCTGATCTTCTTGTTCCTCTTCTTTTTATTCTTACTCCTTCCACAGCTTCCTCACTCATTTTCTTTCAGAAGTAAAACAAGCAGATCACTCAGATTTCCTTGTTTCCATTTTCCGTGACTTTTTGCACTCCCTCTTGTCTGCTGTTGCACCCATCTTATTTCTCATGAATCATTTGTTACTCCACTTTCGAATTTTTTTCTAATATTCTTTCGTCCCTCTATTTTGATGATACTTCTTGACTATACTATAGACTGTGTATTTTCTAGTACACTAGACAGTTAGCCTCTTCTCAGTGTTAGCTTTAGTCTTCAAAGAACTTGCTCACTCATCTGTTTATTCCTTTTCCCGACTCCAAAATCAAATTAGATGCTCAAAATTTGTCTGTAAACAGGCGTCTCCCTGTGTTAAATGGTCACAACTCTGAGAAGAAGCTTAAGAAAATACATTCTTCAGAGGTATCATATAGATATGTTCCATATACACCACCACAAGCAAGCAGAGGCTCACAATACACACTCACAAACTTTAATATAAATATCATGTTTCCCCAAGACTAAGTTATTCCTGCCACTAAGGACTTGTAAATGCTGTAGGAGTACCTTGGTAGAATTTTTGAGGTTGCTTATGTATATTCTCATATCATCTGAAAATATTAATACCTTGACTTCTTTCAAAATGTATATTCCCCAATGTGTATACTTTTTCTCTCCCTTTAATTTGATGTTGGCTGCTAGTTTGCTGTATATTGCTTTTATTATGTTTAGGTATGTGTCATGAATCCTTGATCTCCATAAGACTTTTAACATGAAACGTTGTTGCATTTAGGCACTAAACCCTGACACTATTACTGATGCCGTGCTGTGCTGGCAGACAGGAGCCTAGCATGGTTGTCCTCTGAGATGCTGTTCCAGCAGTTGACTGAGACAGATACAGATACTTACAGCCAACCATTTGATGGAGGTCAAGAAGCGCTGTGGAAGGATTAGAGGAAGGATTGAAGGAGCTAAAGGGGATGTGAACCCCATAACCCCATAGGAAGGTCAACTGTTTCCATTAGCACTGGGAACTCCCAAAGACTAAGCCATCAACCAAAGAGCACACATGAACTGGTCCTTGGCTACTGACACATATGGAGCAAAGGATTGCCTTGTCTGGCCTCAGTGGGAAAGGATGTGCCTAATCTTATAGAAACTTGATATCCAAGGAAAGGGAGATGTGTGGGGGAGTGTAAGGTGGGGGTAGGTAGGTGTGTGACAGGGATGGATGAGGGGGTATAATGTGGGAGTACCCTCTCTGGTGCAAAGATGAGGCCAAAATGGAGTGAAGAACTCTTGGAGGGGATACTGGGAAGGTTACAACATTTGGAATGTAAATAAAACAATTTTTTAAAAATAATTTTGTAACAAACTGAAGGAACAGTTGAGTATTTTCTGGAGGATGTGGGCATTGAGGAGCAGAAAATATGATTGTTGTTAATGTCCACTCTTATTCTTTTCCACAGGTTAGTTCTTCCTAGATTTCCCATCTTTGTTGTTTGTATTAAGTTTTAATTCTTTAGAATAGCATATTGTTTATTGAAATCTATGAATAAATCAAGGCAAAAATTCTACTGAGGAAATTATAGCCTTCTCTCACCCTATATTAATGCCTTTTCTTTATCTTTTTCTTTATCTTTTCATGTCAACAAAGTTTCATCCTAACTGCAGGTCATTTAATTAACAGCCAGTGAAAAAACTCAGATGTGTGAGCATTCACAGCAATACATTCAGAATCCTGGGCTTCATTCAGAAGTCTGTGAAAAATTTTAACACATTCAAAAATGTATTTGAAGAAAAGTATACATAATGTTATGAGTAACCGCAGTGTTCTCCTGTTCTCCAGTGTATATATCCTGTGCTAAATAGTTTCCTTACAGAAGCCCAGCGAACTATACCTAGAACACATTTAAATTATTATTTTTCTTAGATGTATTAATTTGTTCATTCATCTTTCATTTATTACATCTCAACTATAGTTTCCTCTCCTCTCCTCCCACTCCCTCTCCCATCTCCCATCTTCCTTAGACCCACTGTTTTTCCATTTCACTTCAGAAAAGAGCAGGCCTCACAGGGATGACAAGCAAATGAAGCATAACAAGATACAGTAAGACTAGGTAGGCATATATCCTCCTATAAAAGCTGAAGGCCACAGTCCAGCAGGAGGAAGGTCTTAAAAGTCGACAAACAGTCAGAGACAGCCCCTGCAGAGGATTTAGTTCAGACTTATACTGACTTTCTGATTGCTACTTTCATCCCTATGAGCACTTTTGAGCCCTGGTTAATTGATTCTGTGGGTCAGGTTTTTGTGGTATTCTTGACTCCTCTGCCTTCTACAATCCTTCCCCCCCCAAGGGATTCCCCGAGCTTTGCCTAATGTTTGTCTGTGGGCCTCCACATCTGCTCCTATCAGTTGCTGCATGAAGCCTCTCTAATGATGATTATACTAGGCTCTAGTCTGTGAGTGTAGCAGAATATCATTAGGCATTACTTTATTAACTTTTATTTTGTTTTGGACTAGTAACGTTTGCTTTTATTCTATGTCTGTGGGCTATCCAGCCTCTGGTTCCTGGCCATCCAGGCAGTATCAGACATGGGCTCTCTCATGGCATAGGTTTCAAGTTGCACCAGTCATTGGTTGGCTACTAAAGCAAGTTCTGTGCCACGTTATAAAACAATATCTGAACCACACATTGAGTGATATATTTAACTATACTGACTATAGATATTGAGTACTTCCTCAGTATCTATGGCTGCTTTAGATGCTGGGATGGGAAAGAAGTCTATAATTTTCACATGGTTCTTGAAATAAATGATCACAAGGAAAAAAAAAACAAAGAAAAATTTCAATTGACTATACCTAGCACATTTCAAAATAAGCCTGAAAGAAATGATAACTATTAAAGATAGACTTTTACCACTCCACCCACAGTGAACTGGCTGCCACTAGCTGTTATGTCTTACAGTGAATGTTATCTCACAAAACTCAATTCTCTAAGTTTTCATGGTACCCTCTTCTGGCCGATCCTGCCTGGTTTATTAGGATAGTTTAATATCCGTTAACTGTGACAGTGAACTAATTGGGTAGACTCATTCTAATTTTGTGTTAACAAGCAACAATCACTAATAAAACCTTCTTTATAGGTAAGTAGAATATTCTCCTGCCCTCCTGTTGTGAGGATGTGTGGCAGTGTCACCAAGAGCTATACAAGAAAGAGGAACATCTAGTAACATATCAAAGAGGCATTTAGTCAGATATCAAGATATGCACCTGGCACATTTGTTCACTTCGGTCAATATCCTTTTCCTCATTCAGCAGAGATTGTACTTCCCAAAAGCAAGGCCTGTTTTCAGTGGTGGGGATGCCATGGTGAATATAAATATAGTCATAATGTGTTCCCCATCTCATTCTGTGTGATCAGCATCAGTTGGTCTCAAGGTATGGTTCTCACCCTTCCTAATGCTGCTGCTACACTTTAATGCAGTTCCTCAAGTTGTGGTGACCTCCAACCGTAAAATTATTTTTGTTGTTACTTCATAACTGTAATTTGCTACTGTTGTGAATTGTAATGTATATATCAGTGCTTTCTGAAGGTCTTAGGTGACCCCTGTGAAAGGATCATTTGACTTTGAAGTGTTCATGACTTATAGTTTGAGAACTGCCAGTCTTGAGACTGCATTGCCCTCCGAGAGGAGTAAGTTAAAGCACACACAGACTCAGAATTAAGATTTTTTTTTAGTGATATTTGTTCACATTTCCTCTGACATAGGACAGTTACTGTTTTGATAGATGCTGAGGTCCACTTTTTCTCTTAACACAGTTGATTGATGGTGAGCAACAAACCACACTTTAGCAAATTGATAGGAATGAAAATAAATCAGGCTTAATAACTTCAGACAAACACACGCACACACAAATGCATGCATATAAGCTCATATATACTCAATAGGCCAAGAAAAAAATTAAGTGAGCATAGGTTATGATGGATTGCTGGGGATGGTGTAGTTGAAAAATGTAACATTATTTAAATATATTTAAGCCTCAAAGTGAGCAGAAAGTCTCCAAATAAAATATCGACGAAGACCTGGAATCTGATCTTCATGCATTTTATTTTGATCTGTGTTGGAAAGATAAAGGCTTTTTAACAAATTTATACAATCTGATTCCTTCCAGTGGGAAGAATATAACTATACATTAGATTAAAATATCAAATTACATTCAAGATAGCAATTTCACAACGCGTGTGTTTCTGTCTGTGTTCTATGTACTTGGAATGCTCTGATGGTAAAAATCTCCAATTTTGGATAAATAAACAACAGACACTCTATTTTTATTTTGAGAGGAGATGGTGGTAGAAGTGGAAAAGGGCATTTAGTGTGCAAGTCTGAAGACCTTGGACATAAAGGTGGAAGTAGAGAAGCTCTCTCTCTCTGTCTCTCTTTGTCTCTGTCTCTCTTTCTCTCTGTGGGTGTCTTGTGTGTGTGTGTGTGTGTGTGTGTGTGTGTGTGTTTAAAAACAAAGCAATATCACTAATTAGATACAATCTCACTCTAGTCTATAGGAGAGAGGAAGAGTGAAAGTGTTCCAAGTAGAGAGGGTAGAAGAATGGACAGTTTGGCACTTCATGGAATAAAAGAATCACTGTGTCTAGAATACAATGAGAATGAGAGGTCAGTGAAGTGGAAATTTCTGGATTTGGTAACAATTCAGTTGTGTCATGTAATGTTTTTCTAGAAGCTGTGTCACATGATTTTTTTCTGGAAGCTGTGTCACATAATATTTTTCTGGAATCTGTCTTGTCAGTGGGCCTGTGATATTTTGCTGAAACAGACACTTGAGAAGGAGTGTAATGTTTAGAAGGAATATAAACAGAAACACTTCCGCAGAAAGTGGAAGGATGCTCTTCCATTGCTACATGGTGAAATACTTCCCTATTTCCTTTGTCCTTGCTAGTCTTCACTGGTCTTGCTTCTTTGCTGGTTTTCACTGGCCTTGCTGGTCTTCATTTTGTATAGAGAAATGCACTAGAGAGCATCATATGATATTCATGCTGATTCTGACCACTTCCACTAACTCATGCTAAGTGGCCAGAGCCTTTCTTTCTTTTCTCAATTGTGCTGCTTATACAAATTCATGGGTTAGTGTTTACTAATAAACTGGTCTGCTGGTAATCTAACAATAAAGAGTAGAATTGCCCCCAAAGAATCAATACTATAGAAAGCTCTATAACCCCCTTTTCCTCTTAACTTTTTTCTCCCCTACTTCTGGTCAGTGGGCTAGAATGGAGGTTAAAGGCATTCAGAACCCTACATAAAGTAAGTTTTGTAAACTCTAAGCCTACAAGCACCAGATGGTGACTGAAGTGGGACCTTTCAGGTTTTACCTCTATTTGTTCAGTTATTGCAGATCATCAAAGTCACCAGCACTAGAAAATAAAATATAGTTTTATTATTATCTTTGCTTTCTGTCATAAGAGGAAAACTGGTACCACTGTGAGCTCTGGTTAGCTGAGTACTAAAGGAACTCAGTTGTTCTTATACTACTTTAACCTGTACTTCCCACAGGATGGCAGTATAGGACAAGACAGGAAATTTTCTTGCCTGCCTGACCTGCTACTGACACTTTCAGGAAGGCTGATATGTGTATTTCCAAAGCCTTCTGCAATCCGCTAATTGTATTCATGGAATCCATCCATGCCTTTTCACCCTTGTGGGAACATAGAGAGTATGAAAAAGCCACATCACCTTTCCTAATGTACACAGGCCATTTAGTCAATCAAAGTAGAAATAAATGTTTCTCCAAATGCTGGTCAAGTTTCCTTTAAATAAAATGTTTTATTTCTTTTTTCTTTATAATATGATTAAAAACAAGGTGCATATATTAAAAGATCAATTATGAGCTAAGAGCTGACTCAATTCTTTGAGCTGCTGCTGATTCAGCCTAATAAATGCCAGGCTGTCTGGGAGTCAGGACTTCTTGTGCTTTTAGCAATCTCTTATGAGATTTAATGTCAGACGTTCATTAAATGTTGATATTTGGAGGAAGATTCTGTTACTGGTAGTAAGACAAATTAACATGGGAATCAGAGTCACCAAGGTCTCCTTGATAGAAAGTGCAGACAGGTCAACTGTCACCACAGAATTCCAGGCACAGCTAGGCAGACAGGTGGCTCTTTTGGCAGGAGTGTGGGAAGAGAAACATTTGGCAGCAAGAAACAGACAAAGCTCTAGGAAATTTGTCTATGCCTGGGTAGTAAATAAGGGTCTTAGTCACTTGAATAAGGCTGAGACTTTGGATTTGGAAAATTAACCATTTTCTTTTTTAACTGACATATACTCAACTAGCATGCTATAAGTATAGAATACTAAAATTCCCATCCTCTCTAATTGTCTCTTAGAGAGGCTCAAGACAGCCAAGATGTAGTTGAATCCATATTTTGAACAGATGGATGGAGGCTAAGACCAGACAAATGCTGACAGACTGTTAGGCTATGCCACTGATAATGTCTGCTTAAATAGCCTTGGGCTTAGCTTGACACATTAACTTCTAATTACAAGAAATCCCTTTTGTAGCTCAGCAATGGTTAGGGTTCATTTTCTTTTCTGCTACCACACCTTCAGAGCAGCCAGTAGTATACGTCATCTTGTCTGTTCAACTAGAATGCTTGACTGACAATGGAAGAATGAACAGCACTCATAAAACAGGATTTCTAAAGGTCTGGAGCTGAGCAAGTTGAGCCTATCCTTATCATTGTGGGACCCTTTACTATAACCTTGTTAAGAATTACACAGAAGATGGTATGTTATAAACCAGTATAGCAAATTTGGAAAAATATAGAGGTTTCTCAAGAAATTATAACTACCATCTATATACCCCAATCTATACCCTGATCTATCTATATTCCTGGACACATTCTAAAGGTCTCTATACAATACCACAGATATGCATGTACATCTAAACATATTCCCACTCTATTCACAACATACAGGGAATGGAATCTCCATTCTTCTCACTTAACGGAATAATTCAACATTTTTATGCAATGTGCTTAGTATGATCACATACCTAGAAATGTCTGCTGCAAACCTGGCTAAAGGTCAACAAATATGTAAGACTTTAAGGAAATTCACCCTCTTGTTAGATTTTTTTTTTGGCTTCAGTACAGTCTTGGCACTGTTCAGGTCACAGGAAAATGTTCATTGCTGTGTTAAATATTGTTATTAATAGTAAATCTCTCCCTATTGCTTAGCTCAAATCAATGTGCTGCCTTTCCAGAAACTCAGTAGTTAATTTTAATCTTTTACTCACTGCTTAAGACTTTTGTCATTATGATGATTGTAATCATTATTAGCTGCAAAAATAATCAGCATGCTTTAAAAATTCAGAGGGTATTTTGGAAAGAAAGAGGATAAAAATAGTACATCTCAAAGGAATGGTGGGACACAAGTTTATTTCAACTTCTGCAGGCTGAGATGTATTTGTCTAATTTTTTTCAGTTTCACCCTCAGAGAAGTCCTAATGCTACCTGCACAAATTTATCTTCAGTGTGTCTTTGAAAATAAAATAGAGTCTTAAACTTAGCTTAATCTGTGATGAAACCTTAAAATCTACACAGAAGTTGGTGTATTACAAACTGGTGTAGGGGTTTCCCAAGAAAGTAAATAGAACTACTATTTATATACTCTTATCTTTACCCTGACTTATCAATATCCCAGGACATATTCTCAAGGTCTCCTTCCAATCCTATAAGATGCATGCATAATCATGCTTATTCTCACCCTATTCACAGTAGGCAGGGAATGGTAGTAGTCCATGCTCATTAACAGATAAACAATGAAATTATACATATACAAAATTGAATTATATTCATCTGTAAAGAAATATGAACTTCACATTAAGATTGGTGGTTCTTCATAGAGTATTAAATAAGATAAATCAAACTCAAAAAGACAAATGTCTTAGATTCTCTCACATGCCAATTCTAGACTCTGATATAAACATGTATTGCAAAAATATGAATTAATGTGGGCAAAAAAGAAGACTGAGAGAGTAAATTGTACCCAGAAAGAGTGGTTAACAGGGATATAAATGACATCAAATGGAAAGAGGAGATTTGGGGGCTCTACAATGGGATAGTTCTCAGAAAGGAGCAGTGGGTTGAAAGGATGGAACATGGAACTTCCAAATCATACTTTTTTTTTGAAAATACCATAACATCTCATCCCCTGTATGCTAATTGAAAACATTATGACTAGATCGATAATAAATAATATACCAAGAGACTCTAATTCTGTCTATATAATGTGCCCATTTATGAAAGTAATGTAGTGTTTTCTTCTAGAGAGATACAATTAGTGCTCAGCGCTATAAGCAGCATGATGACTAAGTAGGAGGGAAAGCAGCATGCATTCTGTAATTGCGAGGCAACTCTGGAGGAGCACAGAACAACACAGGGACAGAAGAGCTCTTTGTTAGGTTATTGACTCACGCCACAGTAGTTACATCTATTCTGTCTGCACCAACAAGCCTGAAAGGCACAGAAAAGTCCACCGGTAAGTGCACAGAGATTGTTTTAAAGTATAAGTCACAACAGAATAGCTAAGACCTTTCCACAATGCTGTTGTTTCACCCCCACGTGAGCATATCTACTCAACAATAACTAGTCAATCTGCTCCATCACGAAAAGCCAAAGCCCTAAAACTGTGCTTGAATCTGATAAACAGTGTTGAATGAAGTATACTTGGAAGCTCTACAGCCACTTTTTTTTCTGGTTACATATCTTAAATATATTTGAGAAAGAAAAAATATTGAAGGTACAATTTCTAAATATTTGACACAACTTACACATACTTTCCTTGAAACTTAGTGGTGAACAATTCAGTAAAACCATCTGAAGAAATTTTGAAAATATTTATCCCAAGAAAGAGCTTTATAACTGAATTAGTGTTTCAATGAAACACTGTATTTAGTTGAAAGCACAGCTCCAATTAAATGCTGAATGAGTTACAGAACAGAATATAAAGTTATTTCATGAAAATATCTATTTCATAAAGGCAATACAGTTTTCGAAACCAGGGGGTGATAACAGTAATACATGCATCATGCAACTTAAGGCCACACATGCCTTTTTTTCCCATTAATTTATTTATTCACTTTATATCCTGATTATAGCCTCTTCCTCCCAGGTCCACCCTTGCAAATACTTCCCCCCATTATCTGCCTCTCCTTCTCCTCAGAGGAGGGGAACCTCCCTACTGAACCATTTATCCCAGCACTTAGTTCATAACAGAACTAAGTGCCACCTCTCCCACTGAGGCCCAACCAGGCAGTCCTAGTAGAGAAAGAGGATCCAGTGGCAGACAGCAGAGTAAGAGACAGCCCCTTCTCCAACTGTTAGGTCATCCACGTGAAGACCAAGCTACATATCTGCTACACATGTTTAGGAGGCCTACGTCTAGCCCCCTACAGGCTCTTTGGTTGGTTGTTCTGTATCCGTGAGCCTCCATAGACCTAGGCTAGTTGACTCTTAGGGCTTCTTGTGGTGTCGGTGACTCCTCCAGCTTGCTCAATCCTATTTTTGGCTGTGTTTGTGTGTGTGTGTGTGTGTGTGTGTGTGTGTGTGTGTGTGTTACCTCTGGAATTAAGAACTAACTAGATACATTTCTTTGGACTGCAGCCTCTAACATGTAATCTATAGATAATGTTGGCAGTCCTGAATGATTCTTTTTTCATTTTTTTTTTTTTTGCTTAATCACTGGCACGCGCAAACACACACACACACACACACACACACACACACACACACATGTTAACAGACAAGGTTACCTACTGTCTTCCCCCAAGCTTCATGTAGCCCATAGATATTTACTCCATCCTGAGTGGTTTGAAATATTGAAATAAACCAATATTTCAAACTGGCATTTATGTAAACATTAGATTTCAAAATTCTCTGGAGATCAAATCTGGGGATAAGCCTGCAGGTCAAACACTTTTTACAGCTAAATAACAGCTGTCCCTCTTAGCCCAGGCATGTTCTCATGGTCTGTCACATCCCACGTCAGTTCTTGTTTCCTTCTTAACACTGAAACAATGTGTCAGCTTCCATATTTTTTTCCAGTGCACTGCCTCCCTCTGCCTTCTAAGTGTTTGTTGGCTATTCATGATGTGTTTGTTCTATTGGCAAGTAAATAAATGTTCCCTAATATTTCTGTTTTATAGAAAGGCCTTTACAGAAGTTGTTGACATATTGAAGGCTGGAACCAATGCTTCATTTTTAAGCTGTCATATATCTGAAAAAATAACTTTAAGGAAGAAAAGGAAAGGGTAGAAAACAAATAATTAAAAGGGTGGAAATAATTTTTAAAGATCTCATATCTAGACTGTAATGTGTAGTGTCAAACTAATCCCCGATGTTAGAAATACTGTAAGCTGTTTCACAAAGGGGGTTACTTTGTTTCTGTCACCTAGTTTATGTAAGCCTCTATGGGATTAAAGGATAGAAACTTTCACAAAAATTCCAGAAATAAGTGAGAACATCATACTGATACCTCATCAGAACTGCAAGAAAAGCAGTTGTCCATTGAAGGCATAAAGGGGGTTCCATGCGGGCCTTTCATAATTATATTGCTAGTAGATCACTTTTGTTGTATTCTGTATTGATATTGCCTTTGTATTATTAATGTCTTCATAACTTAAGATGTTGAAATACTCTAGAGAAAGGGAATTATTAAGAACAATTAGTATATTCATTAACAATAAGTCATATTTTATTAATATTCCTCTGTTCTTCAAAGTGGGATAGGAAAATGTGTTAGATTGTATTTTGTGATATTGATAAAGCGTGTGTAGTTTGTGGTGTGTGTGTGTGTGTGTGTGTGTGTGTGTGTGTGTGTGTGCGCGCGCGCATTTGGGTGCATCCAACTTCATAACTGAGGGCCAGTATGTGTTACCATATTCAGGTGGAGGTCAGAAGGAGCCTAGGATATTAGGCGTTCCCTACTTTTTCTGCCTATGGGAGTACCAGACTAGCTGTCACAGAAGTGGCCTTTGATCCCCAAGCTTTTCTCAACGGATAACAAGGATCAGATATGTTCATGGTATGCATAGGGTTCTCTATAATCACCGAACTTATGAAATGAAAACCTCTGTCTGTCTGTCTGTCTGTCTGTCTACCTATCTACCTATCTATCTACCTTTATCTATCTATCTATCTATCTATCTATCTATCTATCTATCTATCTTTATCTATCTATCATGTCTGTCTATCTTTTGATGGAGTTTATTGGACAAGCTACATTCCAACTAATGCAACAATGGCTACCTGTGAATAGAAAGTCCAAGAATCTAGTCCCACTTGGACAGCTCAGTCCCACTATGCTGGGTGTTTCATCAGGTCTTCTCTGTAAGCCAGAATTCTGAAGAAGTAGGTTCCAATGCTAGTGAAGGAATGAATGTACTGGTAAAGCAACAGCAAGCAGGTGAAGAATGAATGAACCCTTCTTTCTTCAATTGTCCTTACATAGGCTTCTAGCAGAAGGTATAGCCAGCTCTCAGGTGCCTGGATCTAGATCATCTCTGTCCAAACCAGCAGAACCAGCTCTGCAGTGCTGCCCAGGTGATGTGCAAGATACATTCTCCCATGTGTTACAGCTGGTGATAGACACATAGCTTTCCCTACTGAGCCATCTCTTGAGGCCCAAGAAGTACAAATAATTCTTATGAAAGTTTGCAAGTTCTGTAAGCTATAAATGCAATGGAGATTTGTTGCATGGGAATCAGATTTAGATATCTCCAAAAGCTGAAATATAAGTGAAAGCAACATTTTTTTCTGGTGTTCTGTAGGCTTCTTGGGCTTTTATGATGTGCTCCACAATGCTCATAGCAGCCTTATTTGTAATATCCAGAAGCTGGAAACAACCCAGAAGTCCCACAACAGAAGAATGAATATAGTAATGTGTTACATTTACACACTGGAATACTATTCGGTTATTAAAAAATGAGGACATCATGAATTTTGCAGGAAAATGGATGGTACTAGTAAATATCCTGAGTGAGGCAACCCAGACCCCATAGTAAACATATGATATGTACTCACTAATAAGTAGATACTAGCCAAAAGGTACAGAATACCTATGATATAACCCACAGAATTTTAGAACTTTAAAAAGGAGAAAGGATAAGTAAGAATGCTCCAATCCCACTTAGTAGGGGGAAGAAAATAATCACAGGAGGAAGAGGGAGGGAGGTCTTTGGGAGGAAGAGTGGAGGGGTATGGGAAAGGGGGACTAGAATCAGGTAAGGGGCAGGGACAGGAGAGAAGCCCAGAGGGCCAGCAGAATAAATGAAAAAATGTAGCTTCAGAAGGTGCAAGGTAGGGCCACCCTTAGAAAGTACCTAAGACCTTGGAGATGAGAGACTCTGAGGGTTCAATGGGAATGACCTTAGATGACATGCCCAACAGTGGGAAGAGGAAACTCAAAGAGTCCACCTCCAGTAGATAGGCAGGGCCTCAAGATGAGGGATGGTGTTATCAACCCACAGTCACAATTTCTGACCCAGAGGTGTTCTTGTCTAAAAGAATTGCAGTGAAAAAAAATGGGGAAGAGACTGAGAGAAAGGTGGTCCAATGACCAGCTCAATTGGGTATCTACCTCATAGAGGGACACCAAGAGCTGACACAATTACTGATGCTATGATGTGCTTATAGGCAGGAGCCTAGCATGTCTGTCTTGAGAGGCCCAACCAGCAGCTGACTGAGACAGAAGCAGACACTTCCACCAAACCATTGGATGGAAGTTGAGGACCTTTATGGTTGAATTAGGGGAAGGATGGAAAAAGCAGAGGAAGAGGGCTACCCCATAGGAAGCCCAGCAGTCTCAACTCGCTGGGACCCCTAGGAGCTCCCGGAGACTGAGCCATTCACCAGGCAGCATACACAAGCTGGTCTGTGGCCCCTGACACATATATAGCTGAGGACTGCTTGGTCTGGCCTCAGTAGGAGAAGATTCACTGAATCCTCAAGAGACTTGAGCTACCAAGGAAAGGGGAGGCCTTGTAGTGGGGGAGTACCTTCTCTGGGACATGGGGAGGAAGAATGGGATGAGGAACTGTGGAAGAGGGGACTGGGAGGTGTAGCAATGACTGGATTATAAAAATAAATAAGAATAAAACAGAAAATGAAATAAATGAAAGCAACAGTTTCTGGTCAGATAGATACTCAACATTCTGAATGTACTGGTCTAAACAAAGGTAGGCTAAGGTATTTGGTAGAAAGAGAAGTTTTATGAGTTAATAGATCTATATGATTGCCAAAATAGCTGTGTTCATTTCAGAATGCATCAAGGGAAATGCAACATCTGTAACAGGTATGAAAAATTGATTTCTTTTCACATGTCAGCTCTGATTAGTAACGGGTTCTGCTCAGAATACAATGCTGACAGGGAATCTGAAGCCTCATCTTAGAGTGGCAGAAAAACATAGGCATTAACTGGTGACAGCAGCCGTGGCCACTGCAGGGAGAGGTGCACTTGTGTGCACTTCCTGTCCTTGGTGGAGAAGGGGGCCTGTGGTGGAATGTGTTATTCTGCATTAAAAGTTCATAGAGCACTTGGAAACAATTTTTTTGTTTGTGTGGAAGTGACAAGCTTTATTTTAAAATATTGATTGGGATAATTTTGTTCTTTGTTTGGGATGAGTACCAGAGGGAGATGAGGCTTTGGGGTAGGAGGGAGTATTCCCAGTAGCACTGTCCCTTTGGCTTTATTTGCTTCAGTTATGTTCATTGTGTTTTACTTTCTTTTCAGGTTCAGCTTCTATTTTTTTTTTGTTTTGTTTTGTTTTTGTTTTTGTTTTTGTTTTTGTTTTGTGGTGCTGTTCTCTTCCCAACTTTATAATTCAATGATTTGTTATTTTTCTCTCTTGGATTGAGCCAGAGAATTTCCTAAATTTGTCTGGAAGTCAGGAGTTTTTGGCTGAAGGTGAATGTGAATTCCAGGGGATATTTGCTAATGTCTGGAGGCTTTTGAAGTGAGCACAGTTGCTGGTTTGCTACAGGAAAAAGGAGAAGGAGGGTCAGAAAGGGTGATCAAAGTCCTTGGATGGACAGAGATGCCCACAACAAAGAATCAAGTGTTAAGTGTAAACAGCATTCTCTTGGAGAAACTTGCCTGTGTACTGATCCTACTCTCAAGAGTTAACCTCATTGAGCCTTCTCAGGACCAAGGGCTTTTCCCTTTGATGTCTAACAAGGCCATCCTCTGTTACATATGCAGCTTGATCCATGGGTCCCTCCATGTGTGCTCTTTGATTGGTGGTTTAGTCCCTGGGAGCTCTGGTTGGTTCATATTGTTCCTCCTATGGGACTACAAGCTCCTTCAGCTCCTTCGGTCCTTTCTCTAGCTCCTCCATTGGGGACCCTGTGCTCAGTCTAATGGTTAGCTGAGAGCATCCACCTCTCTATTTGTTAGGTACTGGCAGAGCCTTTCAGGAGACAGCTATATCAGGCTCCTGTAGGCAAGTGCTTGTTCGCCCAGTATAGGGAAATGTCAGGACAAGGAAGCAGGAGTGCCTGAGGTGGTGAGCAAGGGGAAGGAAGATGGGATAGGGGCTATCTGGGAGGGGGGAAGGAAACTGGGAAAGGGGATAACATTGAAATGTAAATAAAGAATATATCCAATAAAAAAGATTTTAAAAAAGAAAATATCTAATAAAAGACTTAACCTCATTGCTCAGCCTTTATGTTCTGTGTAGTTCCTTAGCTAATCTGCGCATGGCATGAGTTTTCTTCCTGAGTGGAATCTCTCTCTTTCTAGATAACCAACTCTGAGCTATTTATATCTTTTCTATGATGGTGAAACATACCATGTGGTAGATGGAATGTGTGCTACCCTAGTTCAAATCCAAATTTCTCCACTTTTTGAAGAAAGTATATTGATGTTGGTTTCTTTAAAAGGATCATCGTGGGTATTATAAAAGTTAACAGATACAGTGATACTCTTAATCACATAAGATTATGTAGGATTAAGTAAATGAATAGGCACCTATCTCTGTGCATATGTGTACAGACACCATCTTTCTCAGAGTTAGAAAGGGAAAATTCAGCAGTACATCCTATGCCAGGATTATCTCTTGCTGTTTCCAAAGTTCTTTCTCCTGAAGATAAAATGGTATCACTCAGTTCAGCTTGTCCGCATATAGCATAGTTTTCAGTAATTTCTTGGGATACTTATTTCAGTTCACACCCTATATTGTCATTCTCTCCCTGAGATGCCAAAGTCAAGATTCTACTTTGGGCTCTCAAGTTTCTGTTAGAATCTCATGTTCAGGAAGAGTATCAAATAAAGTCCTTATTTCTTTTTACAAATAAAGCTTCAAGCACCGACTCACATGAAGATAACATGAACAATTTCCTATAGCTGTTTGAAGCAATCACTACAAGTAATGTCAGTGTCCATGAGGTAATAGTCAAGGGCACATGAGTAGAATCATTCTACTGTGACAGAGAGATTTACAACTTCAAGAAGTATACAATGTCCTACAGCGAGCATGCTAGTAAATACAGCATCTCACTACAGGAATGAAGAGTCTGAGAGCAGCAATTTTTTTGTCTTCCTTAGAAGAGTTAGACTCCATTTTGTATTCACAAGTTATAGCAACAAAACAGGTTTAATGTAAATATGTAGTAACTGATATTCAGAAACCTTTCTCTTGAGTCTAAGCAAAAAGTTAACTCTTAAATATGTGCTCTTCATTTTCTTTGTGTGTGTGTGTGTGTGTGTGTGTGTGTGTATATATAAGTGTGTGTGTGTGTATGCATATATACATATGTGTGTGTATGCACATGTGTGTATGTGCAAGTGTGTTTACTCATGCACATGCCAAAAGAATGTTTCTGCTACTGAACTACATATTTATTGTGGTAAAATATTTAAATTCAATATGAAAGCAGAATTATACAAAAGTTGATAACAAAATATACTACTAATGCATCTGATGTAACTTGCATTACTATGAGGTTGAGGTATATGAAAGAGGCATAGCCAATCCACTTGTGCTTGTTCTTTGTTGCCTGTAACACTAAGGCAGAAGCCATACTTTGTGTTTTCCAAACACTGGGAAATATACTATACCTATATAATAGTTATAGTATTGAACATATTTTGAAGAAATTATATTTCTTCTCACTATATAATTTATTGTTCCATGAGGTATTTAATTAAACTTCAGCAGAGGTCATATGACTTCCAACATTTATGAATAACATAAGTATCGCCACATACTTTCTGTGCAGCTTATCCTTATACATAAAGGGGAAATCTTATGTAAATAATGAATAATGAGCTTGGCATGCATTTCTTGGATGCAGAAACTCTAGACAGAAATTTGCCACAGAAGATTTATTGAGAGTATAATCTTCATAAGATCATCTCCTAAAGGAAAACACAGTAGGGGATGACATTTGAGGGGTTATCACATGCAAAAGAGAACCTTGGCTTTCTATGTTAAGCTCCCTGTGACACAAATAGTTCCTCCAAACCTATTTCCAGTTCCAACCACTTGGCTTCCTTTTGCTTTGTGTCACTCAGATATTGGCTGTCCTTCATGGTATACCCGGCAGTATGTTATGATCAGACGTGGAGGCTGCGCCGGGCGGCAATGTCTGGAGACCAAGCCACTGTATGTTATTAGCACTCATTAATCACAGCAAGTGGGTATGGGTGCAGCATCCATTCCAGAATCTACTCTAAATGAGCAGAGCATTTGCAGCATTCGTAGGCTGCTCACTAGCATTCTGCAGCTGTATTTGTAATTTAAATATCAGTAAAGGCTTGCCTGAAAACTAGCCTGCAGTGATCAAATATTTTATGAAATATTGAAGCGGACACATAGTAAAACTAGATCTTTAGAAGCAATAATGCCATCGAATGTTTTTTTATTGTCGTCATATATCTTTGAGCAAAGTATTTAAGAATACTCTTGGCATTGGAGAGAAGGAATTATGAAACAGAAGGCGTTTGTCCTGTAGGTAGAGGCAGGAAAGGATATAAAGAATGATATATAGGAAGCCAAACCTAGGGATAAAATGACTGGTGTGTAGTGTTGCCTTATGAATGTTATCAAATTTAAGCGTCCATTGTGGATTTAAAGATAGCCCTATTTGAACAGATTAAAGGATACAAGTGGGGCAGAAATAAGTCCTGCTAATAGGGCATATTCAGCTATACCAAAAGATGAATGCTGTAGATTTGTCAAGCTAATGTATTAAACAATAAAGTGGTTTTTGTCAGCTAGATCTCTGCTTTAAATTTATATTTTTTCAACCAGCCAGTTTAAATGACTTGTGCTTTGAAAATCAAAACTACTGTAGTGATAGTACAGGAAAGATTTAAGTTTTCTGGGGAAAAATGTCCAGCTTTAACTGTACCACTCTACTCCTAAATTTTATCTGCTTTTGTTCTTTGGTAAGATATTATAGAGAACAAGAGAACATTGTCCTCGGAACAGATTACAATTGAAAGTAAATTTGTTCCTAAAGATATTAATAAATATGTTTAAATTATATTATCATTTAACTTTCAAAGGAAAACTAATTCACATGCATTTATCTAATTTGATTTCGGTAACAACCTGATGAAGAGACCATATTAAAGGACTTCCATGGATCTTTTACAGATGTGGTTCGAATATTCTATGTCCACACTGCTTTCTCTTCTTCAAAGCTTCTGCTGTGCTGCATCTTTCAGATTGCTTAGCTTAACATACAAGCCTGGTAACTTGAGTTCAAGATCCCCTAATCTCTGTAAGGATTGAATCATATGCGTGACTGCAGAGTCTTCCTCTTAGTTACATACAAATACTGTGCACATGTGCTCATCTGCACACATCATAAACACACTCACAGTCACAATAAAATACCATTTTCATAAAATATTTAATTCTTTCCTATTTTTCTTGAATGTAGACTATCTGAATAGTCTAAGCCCATGGTATTTGATTTTAATTTGCTTTGGCATTTTTACACAGTTAAACCAACTTGAAATAGTCAGGAAACACCATCTTATTCACTACTTTTATTAGCAAAAAATATACCTTTCCTTTAAGTTACATTTTATAATTGGATACCATCAACATTCATAAAGACATTAATATTTCAAGGACTTATTCATTTATAATTTGTAGCCAAAAGGACTGCAGATATATCTGTACTCGAACCAGCCAGTGTGTTAGATTGCCAAACAGAACAGTTTTGTGTTGTAGAGAAGAGGTAGTTATGTTTTTACCTGAAGTAACCAGCAAGAGAAATTGGTAGAATATAACCAATAGAGGAAAACTGACAGCAAATGCAGAAAGAATATTAGAAAGCCCTTAACTAGCTCTTACTCAATGCTTTACACTAATAAGGCCCTCTGAATGTACAGACATCATTTCTTCTTCATAAGAATCCAATATCCTGCTGTTTCAGGACACAAATGACATACCAGAGCTCTGTGTTTAAGAGGTAGGGCAATCTGGGATTTGAACCCTGTTAGTCTGGTTACACCAGAAAATTTATATCTAAGATATGATGAGAAAAGTCTGATTTTGTCTTTCACTTCTAGTTCCTGTCAAATCAATATGTGCCTGGGTTTTATCTTTGGATTTTTGTTAATGTACATGACAGATGATAACATTCATGTTTAGTTAACTAAATGAGAACTTTTTCCATTTTAGGAAAACATCTTGGCAACATTTATCAATTTTCTTTAAAATATTATCAATGCAATTTCTAATAGAAATGTCATTTCTGTCATTTTTTTTAAAAAATATAATTGTTGAAACTATATAAATGTTTAATGATTTCCTTGGCTATTTTTATGTCAACGACAGTTATCTGAAAGGGGGAAACCTCAATTGAAAAAAAAATCTCTTTATAAGCCTGGGCTGTAAGCAGGTCAGCCTATGTGACGTGCTTAATTATTGATTGATGATGAGCTCAGCCCTTGGTGGTGGGGACATAGGGCTGGTAGTCCTAAGTTTTAGGAGAAAGAATGAACAAGTCTTTCCACAGCTTTTGCATCAGCTCCTGTCAAGTGGTTCTTACCTAGTTTGAGTGGAGTTCCTGCCTTGGCCTCCTTGGGTCAACAGTGATTCAGAATATGTAAGCCAAAGAAGCCCTTTATTCCACACGTTGTTTTTGGTAATAGAGTTTCACAGCAGCAGTGGTATCCCTGACTTACACAGTGACCCATCTCAAGGCCAATGCATATTGGTAGCTTTTTTGAATTCCAGTGAAATTTATAGTTATTCCTCCTCTAGGTTCTTGGTTTATCTATTATGTGTTAAGGTCTATGTCATTTTCCTGATCATATGAACTCTATAGAAATGGTAACACTCCCTAAAGTGACAACTTCCTATATGTGAATGTATAAGCTATAAAGAAGCCAATTGTCTGGATAGAATCTAATGACTTAATTTATTTCCTGAGTATCTGACTGAGGGTACCTCTCCAAAGGCTTTTGATAAAATTATGTTTAAGTGGGAAATAATACAATTTTCATCATTTGGTGTGATTTTTTTCCCCCACATATCTTCCTGAGACAAAAACACACTTATAAAAAAATAAATCTACTTTTTCTTATGTGTTACCACTGAAATGGTATGTGTATATTTAAAACAAAAACATAAAATTAGTTTATTATTATCATCATCATTATTATTATACATGTTTAACCAGAATGTATTATGTTTGCTGTATAAAATATAACAACCATGCGTTTATAAATGTATGTTTTCATGATTTGTGTCTTTGCTAGTGTAGCTTATTTTGATTACAGCTATTATATCTTTTCGCTCAGAAGCAGAATCTTTAAAAAAGAGTCATAAACTTAGATGAATGAATTATTAAAGAAAAGGGTGGGATTAAGAAGGTAAGAGGGAAAATAGCATGTATAAATACTATTGAAGCACTTCATATGTACATGTATGAATTGTCATAATGAAACTATTATTTTATACATATATATTAATTAAAATTTATTTGTAAGTTAGATTTCTTGTATACTATTTTAGGTAGCATATAAATAATATATTGAGTCAGCTTCTATCAGTTGAGCCTAGAGCTCACAATCTCTGCTAGTCTAATCAGGTCCTGGCATTACAGGAAAACCACCACACCCACCAAGAATTTACCTGGATTCTGGGGATTTGACCTTGGCTTCTCAATCTTACATGTAGAGTATTTTACCAACTGAATCCTCTCTCCAGTCCCTAGCCAGTTCATATGTTTTAATGGAATTCCATTTGAGTTCCATTCTTTGATGATTGCGAACAGTGTAGCAATAAGCATGGCTTTGCAAGTACCTCTGAAGTATGCTGACTTTGAGCATGCTGAGTATTAACTCAGGAGTGGTATAGCTGCTTTACATGGTAGTTCTAGCTTCAAAGTTTGAAGAGGTTCTATACATTTTCCCACAGTGGCCACTCAAATTTATATTTCTGCTCTGTATAAAACTCTTCCTTTTTTTCCCCCATTATCACCAATATTAGTATGTGGATTTTTTTGATAACTATTCTGATGCCTGTGAGATGGAATGTCAATGTAATATTAATTTGCATTTCTCTTAATGTCTAGTGACACTTTTTCAAATATGTATTATCTGCTTCTTTCTGTTGTTACTATTTAATTAGTTACTCTAGGTATTGATGTGATAGCATTTATTTTTCCTTTTTAGTGTTCACGTTTTTGGAGTTCTTTATGGATTCTACACAATAGCCTTCTGAAGGATGAATAGTTATTAATGATTTCTTTCCTGTTCTTTACTTGCTATCTCCACACTGCTAAAAATTTTCTTAGTTGTGCAGAGGCATTATACTTTCATGCAATTATATGCTTTAAGTTTTTCAACCCTAATTTTAACAACCATTCTTAAGTGCTTTAAACTCATTCTAGCCCACCACCAATGGTCATGGAAAAGAAAGGTTATTAGGATATGAATGAAGTGGAGCTGTTTAGAAATTGTTCTTTGGAGCAAATCCCATTTGCTTTGACAGGAAAATTAGCAGTTCAGTTCACAGGAGTCGGCATCAGAGCTCGATCTACTCACAAACACCACATGGATATACCAGCAGTCTAGTTCAGTAGTATTGGGATAGCAGCACAGTGGTGGCATGACCTAGCAGGAACAGCCAGACCCCAGTGGAATCTGCATGAGTCAGCAGAAGCGTTTAGAACCCGCAGGGATACCAGAACAAGTTCTTTGCTGTGCCTCTCTCACCAAAGCAAAGATCAGCGAAGAAGCAAGACCACCGAGCATCAGTGTTGCAAAGCTAGCTCTGTAAGCGAGCTTCTCTCACTGCCCACTGAGTCCCTTTTATACCCCCTCCAAGCACCACATGTCCTCCACGGGTCTTGCTTCACTATGTGTAACTTGCTTCAGCATGTGAGTCTGTCTTGGCAAAACTCCACGTGAGTCTGTATCTGCTGACATCACTCTGACAACTGGCGTGAGTTCACGCCAGCACATCACCCCAAGTTTTTTGGTGTGTTTCTTTCTATGGAGTCACGATAATACGGTGCTCAACTATGCAATGTAAGGCAGACAAATCCATGCCTGTTGTTAGCGAAGAGTCCTTCACAGGCTTGCTTTAGCAGAAACATCCTTTCACTTGTGTCCACTCCAAGAAAACACTCCTCCAGATGTTTGCCTCAGCAAAACACCATCCAACACAACTGAGATTCCAAACAACCCTTAAGTTTCCACTTCATGCAACGCCACCTGCCAATTCTGGAAAGAGCTTCCCATGTTACTAAGTTCGTTTCTTCAGAAAGACATTGTTTGCGCCTAATCATGATGTGATTTGCCTGTGATTTTCTCTAACAGATTCAGAGGTTCAGGTTTAAAGTTTTCATCCTTCTATAGAGTAAGAAAATTTACTTAATTTCCTTGGTTTTTATAATATATATCCATTTTTCCCAGTAGCATGTGTTGATCCACCTATATTTATTGGAGTTTGCATTGACATTGTTGTCAAAGACTGATTGTAGTTTTTTCAAGTCTAAGTTCATTTCTAAGTCTTTTACTGTCTTCTGTTGATCCTGTTGGTCTGTGTTGTTTCATTCTCATGCTGTCTTCAGCGCTGTTGCGTGGACTCAGCTATCATTTACCACCAGCATGACTTTTCTCATGAAGATTAATTTGGGTGTTTTTTTTTTTTAATTTTAAGATTGCTTTGTTTAATCTGGTAAATGTTCCCACTGGTGACTGCATCAGGTCTATTGATGGCTTAGAAATATCATTTCTACAACTCTTCAATACTCATCTTTCTGGGAGTATGGGTGATATATATATATATATATATATATATATATATATATATATAAAATAAATTATTGATATGTTTATTACCTATCATCTATATCTCTCCATCATCCATCCATTTATCATCTATCTATCTATCTATCTATCTATCTATCTATCTATTTATCTATCATGTCTGTCTGTCTGTCTATCAAATGACAATTTATTTGATTGGCTTACAAGATGTGGTCTGTATCATGCAACAATAGTTCATAATGAGTAGACCAAGGATCTGGCAGTTTTTCAGTCCATTAGGATGGATATCTTAGCAGTCTAATATGTCTTTGAGAGACTGGAAGATTCCTGAAGAGCTGATTGTCTTTGCTCTATGCTGAAACTCAAATGAAGTGGTTTTAATATTAATGAAGGGTGCCAAACAACAGGAAAGATGAACTTTCAGTAAGGGCCAGGGCAAGATGGCAAATGGATTTCCATTTTCTGGTGTTATTTCCAATTGCATTATTCGGCAACTTTAAGTTTTTATTCTAGAGGCTTTTTACTTCATTGACTCTTTGTTCCTGATGCTCTTCTGTTACTCTGCTGAACATGCTTATCACTTCTTAGAGATTCTTAATGGAGTCTTCAGTGTTTTCTAAGTATGGAATTATAGCTTCTGAAGCCATGGGAATAAATCAATTTTTCTGTTCCTAGGTCCTTGTTCAGACACATTATTGCTGCTTTAATCTCATTGACTGGTATGTATCTGTTTAAATTGTTTATAGCCTCTTACCTTAATTTTGATAGTCTGTTTGTGTGTGTGCGGAAAATTACCCACTTTTTTGTTTTATATTTTCCAAGTTTGAGAAACTTAAGATATTAAAATTTCCCACTCCAGTGTTCATCTCTGGTGTTACTTCTGTGACAAAATATCTGACCAAAAGAGCTTAAGAAAAAATATTTATTTGGGTTTATAGTTTTAGGGGGATTGAATCAGTTATGGGCATTATGAATCCATAAGGCAACAGGAGAAGCAGTAGGTCTGTTACATAGAATGTATGCATGGCCAGTAAGCTGATAGTGATGAATGCTGTATTCAGCTTGCTGTCTCCAAATTCAGTGTGAGATTCCAACCCATGGCGTGGTGCGACTGACAATTAGGGTAATTCTTCTCACTTCATTTAATAGAGACAATTTCTCATAGTCTCACCTAGATGTTTGTTTCCACAGTGATTCTACATTTCAAGCAGATAGTATCACCAATCATACCTCCCACATTTTACTGTTTTTATTTTATTAATTGGGGGCATTCTCTTTCTCTTTGTTAGATAGGAATTTATCAGAGTTTGTTGTTTCAATGAACCAATTCTTTTTTTGAGGAAAGATTGTATTTATTTTGATGTCTATGAATATTTCTCTCTCTCTCTCTCTCTCTCTCTCTCTCTCTGTGTGTGTGTGTGTGTGTGTGTGTGTGTGTGTGTGTGTGTACCATGTGTGCATTTCCTCCTCACTAAGGGCAGAAAGGAACACTAGAATTTTTGCTACTGAAGATACAGATAGGAGCCATAGTGTGGATGGATTCTGCAAACTGAACCTTGCTTCAGCTTTCCTAATTAGGAACTTAACTCTCTAACCCCCCAGAGAACAGATTCATTGAAGGATTCCATGTATGGATCTTCTTTATCATTTCATCATTTCCTCACCTCATCTTTAATATTCTTTTCTGTCAGACTGCTCTTATTTTCTAACAACTTGAGGTATACCAATCATTTATTGGATTATTTTTAAATGTAAGTACTTATATATAAGAAATTTTATTTTTCTTCTATGTAGTACAAGAACATTGAATCCAAGACATTGCAAATGTTTGATTTATGTTCATCCAGTGAGGTACATCTTTAGCACTTATATAAGGATTTTTTTATTTTATTATTTTTTAGGTAATGTCCAGACAAAAAAAGACCAAAATATTACAAAGTCTCAGTTCCCAAGAAGTTTATGGAAGCATGAGAGATGTATAAATTGTGTCATTTGAATGGTGGATCTGCTCCACAAAGCAGTTTACACTTGAATTAAGACTCAAAGAGTAGGTAAGAATTAACAGAAAGGTCTCTCCATTAGAGTCTGTAGTCAGACTGTATGGTACAAAAGACAATAAAAATAGGTAACAAAACAACTCACCAGAGAATTGTAAGTTAATATGGAATATCAAGATTCAAGCTCTTTAATGATTAAGAGGCAGTTATCAATATGAAAAGAATATAACAACTGTTGAATTACAGTGACCATTAGGCTGTGTGGTAGCTTAAAATAAAAGACGTGGGAGACTATAGGGAAGGTTGTTATACTCTGAGTCAGGACAGTGACGAATTTGCACCCAGTGCAGCCTGCTTAGGAAGGAAGGAAGGAAGGAAGGAAGAAAGTGCTGTTAGAGCAAGATTGGAAAATATAATGGCTGGAAAGGGAGGTAAAATCAGAGTTTAACAGTCACCTAATGTGTGCATACATTCAATTATATTAAAGCAGTTTATTTATTAAAAGTAAGGCTTTACCATTTCAAGCTCAACTTAATTGTTAATGATGCTTACAATGAAGGGCTCTGTGATATGAATATGTTACTGAAAATGCGCTTGCATACCCAGAATGAATTACTGCTTTTCTGGAGGCAGTATGAAGTTCAAAATAAATTAAACATCTCATCTTGATAAGAAAAATACATTGAAAATATTAATTAAACAGAAGAATCAATTTTACATTGATGTTGTCATACATCTTTATCTGATTTACTTTTATAGAACTGGATTATTAGTGTCTCCTTTAATATGAAAGATTAAATAGAATGTGGTTACTAGAAATATGTGTCCCATCCACTGCTATAAGGAAGTAATTATATACATGTATGTGTATACATATATACACACACATATATACATACATATCATTGTAATGAGGAACAAAGTAAGAACAACAGGAATGTTCACTCAGCTTCATAATTACTCTTTTGGTATTTGAACCATATAAATTCAGGAAAAATATATTAGAAACATTTCGGCTTTTCAGGTAATATATTTAGATTTTCTTAAAACATTAACATTTTAATTAATAGTTTTACTTTAAGAAGTTAGGAGATATTTTGTAAACGATAATATCATAAATTTTGTGGAGCTGTAGAATAAATATATGCTGATTTCAGTAACATTATTAGAAGAGTCAAGAGAAAAGATAAGTGTACACAGATGAAAACAATTAAGATTGATGAATATATTTATTATCAGCTCTGAACATATATTTAAAATAACACTCTATGAACCAGCAAGTTATATTTAGGAATACACACACACACACACACACACACACACACACACACACACATACATACATACATACACGCATGCAATAAAAATTAATGATTACAGAGGCCATGAAATTGAAGGAAATCAGATAGAGGTATATGAAAGATTTTTCAGGGAGAGAAGATGAAAAGTACTGATATCACAATATCATAAATAAGCAAAAGAGCTAATACAAACTTGATCCATACACATAGGAAAATAATATATTTCTAACCACGGGAAATAATTAACTTTCAGCATTATCAATTTTCTACACTATACAGACTTGAAAAATACTTCAAGGTCAATAAAATGGCAGTTTCATCTTTTCCATCTCTTTCTCCCCTCTCCACAGAGCACGAGGGACCCTGTAGAAGAGTGTGAGTCAAGACCGTAGAAGTCAGTGGGGATGAAGGCCACCAGCAGAACGTGGCCCAGTGAAGCAAGTCAGCAGGGCTCCCTTGGGCTCACAGAGACTGAGCAGCAAGCACAGTGCCTGCCCAGGTCTGCAGCGAGTTACCTGTGACTATGCTGTCGCTTGGCGTTCTTATGAGTCCTAACAGTGGGAACAGAGTATCCCTGACTTTGTTTTTTGTCAGTTCTTAGGACTGTTTCCTATTGGGTTGCCTTGTCCAGCCTCGATATGAGGGCTATTGTCTGGTCTTATCGTAGTAGCTTGTTTTGTTGGGTTTGGTTGTTGTTTCTTGGAAGCCTGCTTTTCTTTGGAAGGGAAGCAGAGGGGGAATGGATCTTGGAGAAAGGGGAGATAGAGGGGAGTGGAGAAACTTGGAGGGAGGGGAAACTATTATCCAGATATAGTGTGTGAGAGAAAAGTCTATTTTCAATTGAAAAATTGCAAATAATGATAACACAACAACAACAACAACAGCAACAACAGTAGTAATAGAACCAAACAGTTGATGAGAGTACTTAAACTCTCAGGAGTCCCTGTCATATGCCTCTCTCAGCTGTCTCACAGCTTTCTAGTCTTCTCTGTAATCAGAGTCTAGGATATGCAGTGCAGAGGAAATTGCAAATATTATTTACCACTTTTATTTGTTTGCATGTCTCTAACATCTTCTAAATCACCACCCTTTCTATAATTTATGTTAAAACTATGGAGCAAGCTAGAGAAAGTAATTCAAACATTTAGAATTCAGGAGCACTTAGATTCATTTTCGTTTTTCCATCTTGATTTATCTTTTTTATCACACAATCTGTTCCCTTCAGCTCTTCAAATCCGTTAATCTCTTTATTCCATGACCCATAACTCCTTTCCTCAGTAGAGAAATCTTTTTTTATTCTGAGCAGGGAATTTCTGTTACCCTTTGCGTTTTCAGGAAAGTAGGTCCAGAGCACGTTCCCTGCTCAGAGTTCAGGAACAAAGAAGAAAATTACCATCACAAGCTAATGTCACAAGAGAAAACGATGTAGCAGGTTCCATTTTAACACTGGAAATACCATTAAATGATAATTATATTTTTTTCACAGAGACCTAAGCACATTCATATTCATGTACTGCATTAGTATAAAATCTGTGAGGCAATCTTATCTTTTTTATTATTATTACCTTTATTTTTTTTTATTCTTCAGTCCTGGTCTGCTTCTCACAATTCCTCATCTCAATCCTTCTCCCTCATCGCAAGGGGATCTCCCCTCTCCACTAGGCATTGCTACTCCCAATGTGTGCTCATTGAGCTTGAAGAATTGAAATTGAGTTGGTTGGTAAGACTATGTGATGTTTAGGAGTTATCCCTGATAAAGGAAGTATGTCATTAGGGATGTCTTAGAGGGTGATAGCTTTGCCTACATCCTGCTGGTCTCTCTGCATCCTGCGTATTGATGAAAAATAGGATCAGCTAGTTTGCTATTTCTGCATCTGTGCCATGCCTCCAATACCATTATGGACTCTGCCCCTACAACATGAGACAAAATAATCCCTTTTATAAGTCATTTTTGGTCATGGTATTTCTTCACAGCAACAGGAATAATTAGGACAGGCCCCCAAATACTTATTAGAGTGTATGAAGTAAAAATAAAAAGCAAAATAGACTCACATGTTAGAGAGTGGAGATGTAGAGTTTTATTTTAAGAATAAAAGGTCACTATGAGAAGCCAAGGGAGGAAGATAACATGTAGTTAGAGCAAATACGGATGTAAATCAAGAGAAACCTAGTGATGTCTAGCGACAGTAATTAAGGGTTTTGGCCCATCTTCATGCAGATTTGGAAGGGGTCTGCTGTTGTGATTTGTAGAAGATTCAAATAAACTGCCAGTAATTATGGCAAGAACTTCAGCCTCTTTGGCAGGTGGCCTCCACCACAGATTGCTCCATAAGCATGTAGGGAAAATCTTCATGTGGGAAAAGAAGGGATTGTTGGAGGATGATAAGATCAATGTGTTGAATTTCTCAGGTGATATAGACACCAAGGGTCCATGGCACAAGTAGGCACATCAAAAAACAATCTCTCTCTCTCTCTCTCTCTCTCTCTCTCTCTCTCTCTCTCTCTGTCTCTCTCTGTCTCTGTCTCTCTCTCTCTCTCTCTCTCTCTCTCTCTCCCTCCCCCCTCTCTCTCTGTCTCTCTCTGTCTCTCTCTCTCTCTCTCTCTCACACACACACACAAACACATCACAGCCTTTTGCATTACTTTATCTTTGCATTTTCCTCCACAACCTCTCCACTATCTTATATTTTGGGGGAGGTGGACTAGTAAAAATCTTCAGTTTGATTGTGTGTTTGCTATCTTACATGTCAAAATGGCATTGGAATGAAATGAAATTAGGCATGCTAAAGTGTTGGGTTAATTTTAATCATTCAAATATAGTATGTAACATTGGCTATGACACTGTGTTCTGAGTAGAGAAAGATTGTTGAGTAGAGAAGGGCTGATGTAATAAACCATTGAATGTGGCAAGTTCTAAGAGCAGGGTAAGACAAGGAAACAGACCCATAGAACTGGCAGAGAAGTTGTAACTCTGACAATAGCTAGGTCTCTGCCCACTGTATCTTGTGTTTTGCATTTTCTGTGAGTAGTACTGGTTGTTTGAATTTATAGATCTCTAAGTTGTATTCTGTATCTATAAAAACCCTAAGATCATAGAATTATGTCATTTCTAATTACTATATTTGCAGTATTTTATAAAAGAAATACTGTTTTTCAAATGATTCACACACATATGGGAATATAGACCATTTAATTATTTTATAATTATTATTATTATTTGTGTGTATATCTGTATATGTGTGTTTAAGTGTGTGTGTGTGTATGTGTGTGTGTGTGTGTGTGTGTGTGTGTGTGTGTGTGTGTGTGTGTATTTGCATATGCCCATATATGATCATACATAGAGGCCAAAAGAAAGAATGTGGATCGGGAAATAGAGATTGTGAGATACCCAATAAATGTACTGGAAAGGGAACTTGGATCTTCTGCAAGAACAGCAAGTGCACTAATCTGATTCTCTCTGGCCACAAAGAATGACTTTAAAATAGTCTATTGAGTATTAAATAGCAAATAACTGTTAAAAATACAGTCTGGGATAGGAGAAACACCTTTAACTCATACATGGATTCCACATCAAAATGTATAGTTAAATTTTATTAAGTTATTTAAAGTGACACAATACATGATCAACTCATGATCCTTTTCTTATTTTTATGCAATAATATCATAATAATTTTGGGGCAAATAAATATATAGATTCATGAAACAGAGAGTCACTCCCAGAATTAACACTTGATAAATAGAATAAACTTATACACCTCAAATTATTTTCTTCATGATTTGTGTATTTGGGATATTTACATATTTGCTAATTTGCAGCATCTTTTCATAATAACTTAATACCTTTAAGTTGGGAGCTTTTACAAGACTTCTAAAGTTGTTGACATTGATAATTTCTTCTGTTTTCATTCATACACAAGTCGCTAAGCTAGTGCACATTTCCTTCCTTTTTCTTTCTGTAGAAGTGAGGATCAAACCAAGTACTTTCTCCTAGTTGGATAAGCACTGTCCCAGCACCGGCCTATCATCCCCCACGTTGAATTATTATGTGGTGTTGCAGAGACAAATCCAAGGAGGTCTTTAGAATGCTACTCTTCTTTCACTGTCTTTATTGTCTCCAAGGTGTACTTTGGCAGTTCCAACTGACACAGGACAAGAGAAAGCATTGCTCCACAGCTTTAATATGGATTCTTTTTTTTTTTAAATTTTTTTATTTTATTTTCTATATTCTATGTTTACATTCCAAAGGCTTTCCCCTTTCCCAGTTCCCACCCACCATAGTTCCCATAGTTCCTCTCCCCCCCATCTGTTCCCCAATAATTCCCCCTCCCCCCTCGGTTTCTTTACTAAACTGGATGCAATCTTTACAGGCCCAGGGTCCTCTCCTTTCTTCTTCTTGGGAATCATTTGACTTGCTATTTGTGTCTTGAGTATTTAGGGCTTCTGGGCTCATTAATATCCACTTATCAGTGATTGCATTTCATGTGCATTCTTTTGTGATTGGGTTAATTCACTAAGGATGATATTTTCCAGGTCTAACCATTTACCTACAAATTGCATGAATTCATTATTTTTAATTGCTGAGTAGTATTCCATTGTATAAATGTACCACATTTTCTGTATCCATTCCTCCTTTGAGGGATATTTGGGCTCCTTCCAATTTCTGGCGATTATAAACAAGGCTGCTATAAACATAGTGGAGCATGTGTCCTTATTGCATGCAGGGGAATCCTCTGGGTATATGCCCAGGAGTGGTATGCCAGGGTCCTCTGGAAGTGACATGCCCAATTTTCTGAGGAACCGCCAAACTGATTTCCAGAGCGGTTTTACCATTTTGCAATCCCACCAACAGTGGAGGAGTGTTCCTCTTTCTCCACATCCTCGCCAGCACTTGTTGTCTCTTGAGTTTTTAATCTTAGCCATTCTGACTGGTGTGAGGTGGATTCTCAGGGTTGTTTTGATTTGCATTTCCCTGATGACTAATGATGTTGAACATCTTTTAAGGTGTTTCTCGGCCATCCGAATTTCTTCTGGTGAAAATTCTTTGTTTAGCTCTGTGCCCCATTTTTTGATAGGGTTATTTGTTTCTTTGCGGTCTAACTTCTTGAGTTCTTTGTATATATTGGATATTAGCCCTCTGTCGGATGTGGAGTTGGTGAAGGTCTTTTCCCACTTTGTTGGTTGCCGTTTTGTCCTTCTGACAGTGTCCTTTGCTTTGCAGAAACTTTGTAATTTTATGAGGTCCCATTTGTCGATTTTTGATCTTAGAGCATAAGCTATTGGTGTTCTGTTCAGGAACTTTTCCCCTGTGCCCAAGTCCTCCAGGGTCTTCCCAAGTTTCTTTTCTAATAGTTTCAGTGTGTCTGGTTTTATGTGGAGGTCCTTGATCCACTTGGAGTTGATCTTAGTGCAAAGAGATAAGATTGGATCAATTCGCATTCTTCTGCATGTTGACTTCCAGTTGAACCAGCACCATTTGTTAAAAAGGCTATCTTTATTCCACCAGATGGTTGTGGCTCCTTTATCAAAGATCAAGTGACCATAAGTCTGTGGGTTAACCTCTGGGTCTTCAATCCTGTTCCATTGATCTGCTTGCCTGTTGCTATACCAATACCATGCAGTTTTTAACACAATTGCTCTGTAGTACTGCTTGAGGTCAGGGATATTGATTCCCCCAGAAGTCCTTTTATTGTTGAGAATAGTTTTAGCTATCCTGGGTTTTTTGTTGCTCCAGATGAATTTGAGAATTGCTCTTTCTAGATCAAGGAAGAATTGAGTTGGGATTTTGATGGGGATCGCATTGAATCTGTATATTGCTTTTGGCAAGATGGCCATTTTTACTATATTGATCCTGCCAATCCAGGAGCAAGAAATATTTTTCCATCTTCTGAGGTCTTCTTCGATTTCTTTCTTCAAGGACTTGAAGTTCCTGTTGTACAGATCTTTCGCTTGTTTGGTTAGAGTTATGCCAAGATATTTTATGTTGTTTGTGGCTATTGTGAAGGGTGTTATTTCCCTAATTTCTTTCTCTGCCTGCTTGTCCTTTGAGTACAAGAAGGCCACTGACTTGCTTGAGTTAATTTTATAACCTGCCACTTTGCTGAAGTTGTTGATCAGCTGTAGAAGTTCTCTGGTGGAGTTTTTTGGGTCGCTTAGGTAAACTATCATATCGTCTGCAAATAATGATAGTTTCACTTCTTCCTTTCCAATTTCTTTCCCTTTGACTTCCTTATGTTGTCTAATTGCTCTTGCTAGAACTTCAAGTACTATATTGAAAAGATATGGAGAGAGAGGGCAGCCTTGTCTAGTCCCTGATTTTAGTGGGAATGCTTCAAGTTTCTCTCCATTTATTTTGATGTTGGCTACTGGTTTGCTGTAGATTGCTTTTACTATGTTTAGGTATGGGCCTTGAATTCCTGCTCTTTCCAAGACTTTTAGCATGAAAGGATGCTGAATTTTGTCGAATGCTTTTTCAGCATCTAATGAGATGACCATGTGGTTTTTTTTCTTTCAGTTTGTTTATGTAGTGGATTACATTGATGGATTTCCGTATATTGAACCATCCCTGCATCCCTGGGATGAAGCCTACTTGATCATGGTGGATGATCGTTTTGATGTGCTCTTGGATTCGGTTAGCAAGAATTTTATTTAGTATTTTTGCATCTATATTCATAAGAGAAATTGGCCTGTAGTTCTCTTTCTTTGTTGGATCTTTTTGTGGTTTAGGTATTAGCGTAATTGTGGCTTCGAAGAATGAGTTGGGCAGTGTCCCTTCTGTCTCTATTTTGTGGAATAGTTTGGAGAGTATTGGTGTTATGTCTTCTTTGAAGGTCTGGTAGAATTCTGCACTAAAACCATCTGGTCCCGTACTTTTTTTGGTTGGGAGGCTTTCTATAATCCCTTCTATTTCTTTAGGGGTTATGGGACTATTTAGCTGATCTACTTGATGCTGATTTAATTTTGGTATTTGATATCTGTCTAGGAAATTGTCCATTTCCTCCAGGTTCTCCAGTTGTTTTGAGTATGCATTCTAAAGATTGCTAAAAAGCTGGCCAAAGACAGGTTTCTCACATCATTTATAAATATTTACTTGTTTTATGTTGCTTTCTTTGTTTTTCTTATATGCTCTTGAAAGGTAATGTAGAACATGAAGTCTTTCCCTCACATTTATGATTTATGCTGGTTTTCTCCTCTTCTGAGAAGCTTCTGGAATGAATTGGGACTTGAAAACTTTGTGAACTCACAGGTTATACTTCAGTGTGAATTATATTTTTGAAAGATTCTAAACAACTGAGTCATCATTCATATCCTGACTATAATTTCCAATGTGATTTTATGTGTTTGAAAAGAACTGGAAATGATAAAGACTTTGCCCTACTTTTGACATTTCTGGGACTTCGGTAGAGTATGTTCTTACATGCATTTTGTGTTTGCATCCACATACATTCATAGGGCCTTTTGTTGTTGAGAATAATATTTTGTTTTCAAAATGCACTTACAACAGTAGAGTGCTTTTCTACAATTCTTGCTTTCATGGACTTTCCCCCTATGTGAGTTATGTTACACCTTTTAGGGAAACAGGGATAGGGACAGTTCAACCTCATTATTTATACTCACAGGGCTTACCTTGACCTTTTAATATTTAGTGTATTTGAAAGGAAATAGGGTTAATGAGTGCTTTTACACGTTCTTTCCATTATGGAATCTAATTTAGGTGTGCATTATCTTGTGCCCTAGAAACATTAAGAGAGAAGTAAATCTCTCACATCTCTTACTTGCAGTGCGAGGTATTTTTAATATAAATTCTTTTGTGAATTTTTTCACTTATTTTTATTTTTAAATTGAAAAACAGTTGCAATACTTCCCCCACACTTTCCTTCTCCACAGCCCCTTCCAGTTACTCTTCCTTACACTCTTCCAAACACTCCATCCACTCTTAAGCTGATCATTTCTTTTCCTTGGATTATTATTGTTACATACATAAAAGGGACTTCGTACCTAGGAAAGGTCAGTTCTTCTCCCAGAAATCATCAGTTAGCTGTTTGTTTTGTTTGTTTGTTTGTTTCTCTAAGAGTGTGATCCCAGGAAATATAAATATGTATATATGTGTATACACAGACACACACAGACACACACACACATATGTGTGTGTGTGTGTGTGTGTGTGTGTGTGTGTGTGTGTGTGTGTGTTCAATATAATTTTAGGTGAACATAAAATAAAATATTTCCTTGAGGCTTTATCAAACAGCTGTGGCATTAATCGTCCCTATCCCTCTTCTATACTGACCTCCTCCCCAGTCGGAGCCCCTCTCTCTTCTTTCATTTCCACTTTATAGCACAGGTATCATGCTCCTTTGCTCCCACCACTACCTGACACCTATGGTCCTACTCCAGTACTCTTTTACTTTCCTTTGTCTCTTGGTAGCTCCGTATATACTCACATATGAGGATTTGGAGCATGACATGCAGTACTTATCTTTCTGAGTCTAGATTACTGTGTGTGTGTGTGTGTGTGTGTGTGTGTGTGTAATGTGTATAATGGAATTTGCAGTAAATGTGAAATTTCATGATTTCATTGACATATTTGAAAAGTACTGAAATAACTAAATAAGTTACCACGTTTTCCCCACACACAGTATTATTTCAATAACATTTTGAAGCAATTACTTTATAGTAACTTTCCCCTGAGTTTCAGAGTCACTTCTTAACAATATTTTACAAATGTGGAAATAGAAATGCATAGTCATTATCCATTATGTCTACCTTATTACCATGTATTTTATTCAGAATTACAGTGAAGTAACACTTCAATAACACTTAAATATATGAAGTTCAGATAAGTAAGATGAAATTAAATAATTCTATGAGACCAGGATAATGAGATTAGGAAAAAAACCCTAACATTCCAGATATCTTTAACAGAACAATAGTGAATTTAAATTTTCTGCGGTGTAGTACTGTCCCTCAAGTGTAAAAAACAAGGCTATAGTTCTTTTAGCTAGAAATAATCAGTTTTTTCCTCTTAAACCAGCTCATTGTCACACACTCATTTGCTTATTCATTTATCCAATAGTATTTCAGATTGGACAATAGTGTTAGGCATTAATTTAGATTCTTAGGGATCCAGTAAAGCACTGGAAGACAAAGAGAATACTTTGGTAGATACTGATCCCAGATAGTACAAAATCATGAATACAAACCTTTGAAGTACATTGACTCTGAAATGTCTGAGGGACAGTGATTCCAGTACATTTTCACAGAACTATGAGTTTATTAGTTATTTATTTTAATACCAAGACGTTGAACTACAAAAATATTTTGAGCATTCATGAAGCCTTGCAATCAAATGGAATGGCTTGAAATTATCTTTACCACTTCAGTGTGTCAGTGTCTCCATCTTCCCATGTGAATCTTGAACAACTGTTTAGTTATTTAGGGCAAAGTCTGCTTGGACTGAGAGTAACAAAATTCCATCAACAAGGGCTGTTCAAACAATTTTCTCTCTCATGGCTCTGGATGCTCAAACTTCTGATCTGGTGAGAAATACTCTGGGATTGTTGCCAAGTTTCTCTCCCATATCTTGTGATTCCTTCTTCCCCTCAGGTAGGAAGTGTCCAGGCTGTCTGAGAACTCTTTCATAAGAGCACTCATTCCATTAATATGGGATGCTCTGGAGCTCTCGTCTCTTCCCAAAGGTCCTATCTCTTAGTTCCACTCTACAGAGATTTAAAATTTCACAGTGTAGACTTGGAAGTGCACAGTCATTCCATTTACATCCCTGGATTTCCAAATGTCAGGTCAAAATTCTGTGCACATAAGTTGTGGTACTGGGATATCTGAACTAAATCTAAAGCACATAAACTGCCCACCAAAAAGCTGGCCACTTAATAAATATAGATCTGAAAACATATGAGAGAGAGAGAGAGAGAGGGAGAGAGAGAGAGAGAGAGAGAGAGAAGGAAAGAAAGAAGAGAAGAGAGAGAGAGAGAAGGAAAGAAAGAAGAGAGTTGGAGGGAGAGAGAGAGAAGAGAGAAAGATGGAGGGAGAGAGTGAGAGAGAGAGAGAGAGAGAGAGAGAGAGATTCAAAGGATGCATTGTGACATGATAAACCATGCTGTCATTTCTTATTTATATGTCTAAATCATTAGGTCATTTTGTCAGGAATAATTCCAGTTGACCACAGAATATATAAGATAGAAAAAGGAAAAGTTTCAAGATTCATAACAATAATTAATTCATACAATCAAATTAAATTATGTATACATTTGGAATACCTTTTTTCTCTCTTTGTATAATGTATTTGCTTCCTCAAATACTTGCTGGCATAGAAATCTAAGTATTTTTCCTCATAGAAACAAAGTATTTAAAGAGTAGTATATGAATATTATTGTCCTTTCCATGAGCACAAGGAATATTTTCTGAATTTCTGAGTATTTAAATAAAACAAAAATTAATATCTTTTGTGGAAGGACTAATTTATCACTGAATGAACTTACCATATTAGCCTGGACGTGAAAATATGTTCAATCTTTTTACATGGAAACAGGACATTTTAATCTAGCTAAGATGGTCACTCTTGAAAACTATGCATTCAGATACCCATTCAAAAGTAAAAACAACAACAACAAACAAACAACAAAGCAAGTCATAATGTTTTGACTAATTCACAATTTAGTGCTGAACAATATGAATAAAGCTGAAGTGGGGCCCCCAGCTCTAGTTAATGGTTCATTAATCATATGTTTCTTTGGTGAACACAAGTCAGATCAAAAGAAAACGGTCAGTCACTGGTGGTGTTTTATGTCACACAAGGTAGGCTCACATATGCTTGCTCTATGCTAAGCATTTTTCCCATTCTTCTTCATGAATGACAAACATTTATGCATCTATTTAAACCTGTGGTTGTTTTATATGGGATAAAGACGCAGCAGTAAAGCAGAGGAACCAAATATGTATGCTTATAAAATTTCCAATTTTGTTGGAGAGGGGAAAAGAGACATATGGAATCAGTATTTCTAAAACTTGATTTTCATTAATTCTACTAATTCAGAATCTTTATTATTTTTATATATGTGTTAGTATCTATTCTGCTTAGATAGTCATGAGTAGTTGAAATGAAAAATAATTCTTCCAATAGAGGAGCATCTAACAGATAGGGCTTTGGTTTGTCTAGAATTTCATACTTTCTGGATTTGAGGTAGAGCTTTATCTATGTTGGCATGATTTTTCTCCCAAGCCTTGTATCTACACACATTTAAAACTGTCTATTTATTGATACTCCGTTTTATGGCTGTACATTTTCTAAATATATCCTCTTTTATCTATTACTCAATTCAAAATGACTTTTTAAAGTTGAAAAATTCAAGTTTTCATTATAGCAAGGCTGTCCTCTCTCTCCATATCTTTTCAATATAGTACTTGAAGTTCTAGCGAGAGCAATCAGACAACATAAGGAAGTCAAAGGGATACAAATTGGAAAGGAAGAAGTCAAAGTATCATTATTTGCAGATGATATGATAGTCTACTTAAGCGATCCAAAAAACTCCACCAGAGAACTTCTACAGCTGATAAACAACTTCAGCAACGTGGCTGGTTATAAAATTAACTCAAGCAAATCAGTAGCCTTCTTGTACTCAAAGGACAAGCAGGCTGAGAAAGAAGTTAGGGAAATAACACCCTTCACAATAGCCACAAACAACATAAAGTACCTTGGCGTAACTCTAACCAAACAAGTGAAAGATCTGTATGACAGGAACTTCAAGTCCCTGAAGAAAGAAATCGAAGAAGACCTCAGGAGATGGAAAAATATTTCTTGCTCCTGGATTGGCAGGATCAATATAGTAAAAATGGCCATCTTGCCAAAAGCAATCTACAGATTCAATGCAATCCTCATCAAAATCCCAAATCAATTCTTCATAGATCTAGAAAGAGCAATTCTCAAATTCATCTGGAGCAACAAAAAACCCAGGATAGCTAAAACTATTCTCAAAAATAAAAGGACTTCTGGGGGAATCAATATCCCTGACCTCAAGCAGTACTACAGAGCAATTGTGTTAAAAACTGCATGGTATTGGTACAGCAACAGGCAGGTAGATCAATGGAATAGGATTGAAGACCCAGAAATTAACCCACAGACTTATGGTCACTTGATCTTTGATAAAGGAGCCACAACCATCCGGTGGAAAAAAGATAGCCTTTTCAACAAATGGTGCTGGTTCAACTGGAGGTCAACATGCAGAAGAATGCGAATTGACCCACTCTTATCTCCTTGTACTAAGATCAACTCCAAGTGGATCAAGGACCTCCACATAAAACCAGACACACTGAAACTATTAGAATGAAACCCTCAAAACCATCAAGGTAGAATTTTTTTCTTTCTCTGGGTTCTCTGGCTAATTCTGTCTCTTTAGAATTATTATGCTTAGAACTTTGGGTTTCATAATTTTATGTATTTCTTCTAAATACCTATGAATTTTAAACACAAAACATATATACTGAATATTAGCTATTTAATTTCACAGAAATTTCTACCAGTGGAGAGTGTCACCCAGCGTGCCAGGTGCTCAGAACCATCCGGCGGCGGCGGAGGAACCAGGTACCCGAGACAACCCAAGCTTAAGACCTTCGGGGACTCAGGCCTGGAGTGGGAATTGGGCACAGAATAGCGGCTGCACTCTGCACTCGCGGGGCGGACCCCGAGCTCCCTGCAGTCAGCTGGTGTGAGGAAGCCGGAGTCAGCCAGTGTGCCAGGTGCCCAGACCCAGCTGGAGGCCGAACCAGCTTCCCATCCAGCCAGTGGCAGGGAAGCTGGAAACCGGACCCAGCCAGCTTCCCAGCAGCTTGGGACCAGCAGGCGGAACCAGATAACTGAGATATCCCAACTTTAAGACCCCTGGGGAAACAGGATATCAGACAGCAAACCTGAGCAGGAGCAGTGCAGAGCAGCCGCCCAACAGGCGGAACCAAATACCTGGGATATCCTGAGTTTAAGACCTCGGGGGACTCAGGCCACCTGTCAGCAATCTGTGAGCAAGACCCCCGCAGGACAGTGATTCAGGTATCCCAGTCGCTGGGAAATAGCCTTACAACCCCACAGGAGGGTCAAGCACCAGCTAGTATCTACAGGACCAACTAACACCAGAGTTAACCAGATGGCAAAAGGCAAACGTAAGATCGCTACTAACAAAAATCAAGGCAATATGGCGGCATCCGAACCCAGTTCCCCAACAGCAATAAATATTGGATACCCCGAAACACCAGAAAAACAAGACTCAGATCTAAAATCACTGGTCAGGATGCTGATAGAGGAACACTTAGATAAATCTCTTAAAGCAATACATGAGAAAATAGATCAAAAGCTAGAAGCCATTGCAAGACAAACACAATTAAATCCCAGATATCTCAACACACCAGATGTTGAGATAAATTTCTTAAAGTAATAGAGGAGAAAATAGATCAAAAACTAGAAGCCCATACAAGGCAGACACAAAAATCACTTAAAGAAATCCAGGAGAATATAGAGCAAAAAATGAATCCCAATAAGGGGGAGAAACAAAAATCACCTAAAGAAATACAAGAGAACATGGCTCAACGAGTAGAAGTCATAAAGGAGGAAACACAAAAATCCATTAAAGAATTACAGGAAAACACAAACAAGCAACTGAAAGATCTGAGCAAAACCATACAAAATCTAAAAACAGAAGTAGAAACAACTAAGCAATCTCAAAGGGAGACAATGTTGGAGATAGAAAACCTTGGGAAGAAATCAGGAGTCATAGATGCAAATATCAACAATAGAATACAAGAGATAGAAGACAGAATCTCAGATGCTGAAGATACCATAGGAACCATGGATTCAACAATTAAAGAAAATGCAAAATGCAAAAAGCTGGTAACCCAAAACATTCAGGAAATCCAGAACACAATGAGAAGACCAAACCTAAGGATTATAGGGATAGATGAGAATGAAGATCTACAACTTAAAGGGCCAGCAAATATCTTCTACAAAATTATGGAAGAAAATTTCCCCAACCTAAAGAGAGAGATGTCCATGAATATACAAGAAGCCTATAGAACCCCAAATAGACTGGACCAGAACAGAAATACTTCCCGTCACATAATAATCAAAACCCCAAATGTACTAAACAAAGAAAGAATATTAAAGGCAGTAAGAGAAAAAGGACAAGTAACATATAAAGGAAGACCTATCAGAATTACACCAGACTTCTCACCTGAGACCATGAAAGCTAGAAGATCCTGGGCAGACCTCATGCAGACCCTAAGAGAACACAAACTTCAGCCAAGACTACTATACCCAGCAAAACTCTCAATTGCCATAGATGGGGAAACCAAGATATTCCATGACAAAACCAAATTTGCAAGATACTTATCTACAAACCCAGCCCTACAAAGGATAATAGGGGAAAAATACCAACACAAGGGGGGAAACAACACCCCAGAAGAAACAAGATAGAAACCCCATCTCATCCAACCCAAAAGAAGAGAACCACTCAAATACAAATAATAATAACAATTCCCAAAATGTCAGGAAGTAATAATTACTATTCCTTAATATCTCTTAATATCAATGGACTCAATTCCCCAATCAAAAGACACAGACTAACAGACTGGATACGGAAACAGGACCCTACATTTTGCTGCATACAGGAAACACATCTCAGTGTCAAAGACAAACACCACCTTAGAGTAAAAGGCTGGAAGACAGTTCTACAAGCAAATGGTCCCAGGAAACAAGCTGGAGTAGCCATTCTAATATCAGATAAAATCGACTTTCAACCTAAAGTCATCAAAAGAGACACAGAAGGTCACTTCCTGCTTGTCAAAGGGAAAATCCACCAAGAAGAATTCTCAATACTGAACATCTATGCGCCAAATGCAAGGGCACCCTCATTCGTAAAAGAAACTTTACTAAAGCTTAAAGCACACATCGCACCTAACACAATGATTGTAGGTGACTTCAACACTCCACTCTCCTCAATGGACCGATCAGGAAAGCAGAAACTAAACAGGGACACAGTGAAACTAATTGAAGCTTTGGACCAATTGGATTTAACAGATATATATAGAACATTCCATCCTAAAACAAAAGAGTATACCTTTTTCTCAGCACCGCACGGTACCTTCTCAAAAATTGATCATATAATTGGTCACAAGACAGACCTCAACAAATACAAGAAGACCGAACTAATCCCATGTCTCCTATCGGATCACTATGGAGTAAAAGTGGTCTTCAATAGCAAGAAGAACAACAGAAAGCCCACATACACATGGAAACTGAACAATACTCTACTCAATGACACCCTGGTCAAGGAAGAAATAAAGAAAGAAATCAAAGACTTTTTAAACTTCAATGAAAATGAAGGTACGACCTACCCAAATCTCTGGGATACAATGAAAGCAGTGCTAAGAGGAAAACTCATAGCCCTGAGTGCCTCCAAAAAGAAACTGGAAAGAGCATACACTAGCAACTTAACAGCACACCTGAAGGCGCTGGAACAAAAAGAAGCTAACTCACCCAGGAGGAGTAGAAGAGAGGAAATCATCAAACTAAGGGCTGAAATCAATCAAGCAGAAACAAAGAGAACCATACAAAGAATCAACAAAACCAAGAGCTGGTTCTTCGAGAAAATCAACAAGATAGATAAACCCTTAGCTAGACTAACCAAAGGGCACAGAGATAGTATCCAAATTAACAAAATTAAAAATGAAAAGGGGGATATAACAACAGAAACAGAGGAAATTCAAAAGATCATCAGATCCTATTACAAAGGCCTATACTCAAAACAACTGGAGAATCTGGAGGAAATGGACAATTTCCTAGACAGATACCAAATACCAAAATTAAATCAGCATCAAGTAGACCAGCTAAACAGTCCCATAACCCTTAAAGAAATAGAAGGGGTTATAGAAAGCCTCCCAACCAAAAAAAGTACGGGACCAGATGGTTTTAGTGCAGAATTCTACCAGACCTTCAAAGAAGACTTAACACCAATACTCTTCAAACTATTCCACAAAATAGAGACAGAAGGGACACTGCCCAACTCGTTCTTCGAAACCACAATTACACTGATACCTAAACCACAAAAAGATCCAACAAAGAAAGAGAACTACAGGCCAATTTCTCTTATGAATATAGATGCAAAAATACTAAATAAAATTCTTGCCAACCGAATCCAAGAGCATATCAAAACGATCATTCACCATGATCAAGTAGGCTTCATTCCAGGAATGCAGGGATGGTTCAATATACGGAAATCCATCAATGTAATCCACTACATAAACAAACTAAAAGAAAAAAACCACATGGTCATCTCATTAGATGCTGAAAAAGCATTTGACAAAATTCAGCATCCTTTCATGCTAAAAGTCTTGGAAAGAGCAGGGATTCAAGGCCCATACCTAAACATAGTAAAAGCAATCTACAGCAAACCAGTAGCCAACATCAAAATAAATGGAGAGAAACTTGAAGCAATTCCACTAAAATCAGGGACTAGACAAGGCTGTCTTCTCTCTCCATATCTTTTCAATATAGTACTTGAAGTTCTAGCGAGAGCAATCAGACAACATAAGGAAGTCAAAGGGATACAAATTGGAAAGGAAGAAGTCAAAGTATCATTATTTGCAGATGATATGATAGTCTACTTAAGCGATCCAAAAAACTCCACCAGAGAACTTCTACAGCTGATAAACAACTTCAGCAAAGTGGCTGGTTATAAAATTAACTCAAGCAAATCAGTAGCCTTCTTGTACTCAAAGGACAAGCAGGCTGAGAAAGAAGTTAGGGAAATAACACCCTTCACAATAGCCACAAACAACATAAAGTACCTTGGCGTAACTCTAACCAAACAAGTGAAAGATCTGTATGACAGGAACTTCAAGTCCCTGAAGAAAGAAATCGAAGAAGACCTCAGGAGATGGAAAAATATTTCTTGCTCCTGGATTGGCAGGATCAATATAGTAAAAATGGCCATCTTGCCAAAAGCAATCTACAGATTCAATGCAATCCCCATCAAAATCCCAAATCAATTCTTCATAGATCTAGAAAGAGCAATTCTCAAATTCATCTGGAGCAACAAAAAACCCAGGATAGCTAAAACTATTCTCAATAATAAGAGGACTTCTCGGGGAATCAATATCCCTGACCTCAAGCAGTACTACAGAGCAATTGTGTTAAAAACTGCATGGTATTGGTACAGCAACAGGCAGGTAGATCAATGGAATAGGATTGAAGACCCAGAAATAAACCCACAGACTTATGGTCACTTGATCTTTGATAAAGGAGCCACAACCATCCAGTGGAAAAAAGATAGCCTTTTCAACAAATGGTGCTGGTTCAACTGGAGGTCAACATGCAGAAGAATGCGAACTGACCCACTCTTATCTCCTTGTACTAAGATCAACTCCAAGTGGATCAAGGACCTCCACTTAAAACCAGACACACTGAAACTATTAGAAAAGAAACTTGGGAAGACCCTGGAGGACATGGGCACAGGGGTAAAGTTCCTGAACAGAACACCAATAGCTTATGCTCTAAGATCAAGAATTGACAAATGGGACCTCATAAAATTACAAAGTTTCTGTAAGGCAAAGGACACTGTCAGAAGGACAAAACGGCAACCAACAACGTGGGAAATGATCTTCACCAACCCCACATCCGACAGAGGGCTAATATCCAATATATACAAAGAACTCAAGAAGTTAGACCCCAAAGAACCAAATAACCCTATCAAAAAATGGGGTACAGAGCTAAACAAAGAATTTTCACCAGAAGAAATTCGGATGGCCGAGAAACACCTTAAGAGATGTTCAACATCATTAGTCATCAGGGAAATGCAAATCAAAACAACCCTGAGATTTCACCTCACTCCAGTCAGAATGGCTAAGATTAAAAACTAGAGAGACAACAAGTGCTGGCGAGGATGTGGAGAAAGAGAAACACTCCTCCACTGTTGGTGGGATTGCAAAATGGTAAAACCACTCTGGAAATCAGTGTGGCGGTTCCTCAGAAAATTGGGCATGCCACTCCCAGAGGACCCTGTCATACCACTCCTGGGCATATACCCAGAGGATTCCTCTGCATACAACAAAGACACATGCTCCACTATGTTTATAGCAGCCTTGTTTATAATAGCCAGAAATTGGAAGGAGCCCAGATATCCCTCAAAGGAGGAATGGATACAGAAAATGTGGTATATTTATACAATGGAGTACTACTCAGCAATTAAAAATAATGAATTCATGCAATTTGTAGGTAAATGGTTAGATCTGGAAACTATCATCCTAAGTGAGCTAACCCAATCACAAAAGAATACACACGAAATGCAATCACTGATAAGTGGATATTAATGAGCCCAGAAGCCCTAAATACTCAAGGCACAATTAGCAAGTCAAATGACTCTCAAGAAGAAAAAAAGGAGAGGACCCTGGGCCTGTAAAGATTGGATCCAGTATTGTAGACCCAGAACAGAGAAACCGTGGGGGGGGAAAGAGTGGGGAATAGCATGGGGGGGGAGAGGAATTATGGGACATATGGTGGGGGGTACTTGGGAAAGGGGAAAGCCTTTGGAATGTAAACAAAGAATATAGAAAATAAAAAAAAAGAACAATAAGCAATATACTAAAAAAAAAAAAAAGTTCTACCAGTGGATAGAAAGATATCTTCATTATTGCATATATTTTCTTATTATTTTAACAAATAGCTTATGTATTTTTATGGTTTCATACACACACACACACACACACACACACACACATAAACACATGTGACCTATCTTGATTATAATCCTCTAACCACTCCCCTGAAATCACTAGATACATTTATATATTTTAATGGTTATCCTCACATAACATTTTTCTTCTATATAAAGATGAAAAATAGAAGTCATTATAAGAAACAATAATGTTATACTTCTCTGATAGAAATTTTAAGTTAAATTGACTTTTTCACTAGTGAATACATCTTATTTATTAAGTTCATAGAAAACATGTAACAGAAAAATTGAATATTTTTGAAAATTAGTCTTTAAGTAGGCATATACATGCTGCACTTTTTAGTAAAGTAACTTTTATTGTATTTTCCTTCTCTTAAAGCTTTTTGTTATTGTTGATTGTTTATGCTTTAACTTGTTAAACTCGAAAATGTTGCATGTTATAATTAACTTTTTTGAAATGTGTATAAGCATCAAATTACCTCAAAATATTTTTTAAAATGTCAATAGTGACACCTTTGTCAGCAGCTAAGTGAACCTGATCTAGACTCTAGAGGACAGGACCTAGAAATGTAATCAGGGCATTTGGCTATGACATCAATGCTCTGATCATTACAGAATTGTGTCTTTAATTAAATTTGCACTCTAGTGCCAATTCAAAACTTTGCTTCCCTTAAAAAAAACCAATTATAAAGCCCAAAGCATTTTCATGCTTCAGTGAATTGTAAGTGAAGACAAAAAAAGGTCACCATATCAATGTAAAGTTTTTATTCAATTAATTTGTTATTCTGTTCTGTTAACACTTTCAGTTATTGCCAACACTGAAATATTAATATATTCACAATAGATATGAAGAGGACTACAACATTTTTATATTACTTAATTTCATTACGGGTACAGAACAGTGATGTTTAGATAGTGATGAGGAAATTATCCTGAGGGAAAGAGAATTTAGTCTTCAGGAATAAAATGCAACTCACCCAGAGTGGAAATGAACTTGGATTTTGAAGCACCTAGAAATGATAAACTTTTGAGGTGACAGGTTAAAATTTTTATTTGGACATCATGCAATATACATTTAGATCAAAATATCACATCCTATCACATAATTGCATGCCCATTAAAAGTTGTATAAGGGATAAGGAAATAGCTCATTGTGTAGAATATTTGCTACATAACCCAGATAAATTGAGTTCAAAGTCTCAGCCCCACGCAGAAACTGCCTGGCCATATGTATGTGTAAGTACAACCATTGGGGCAGAGACCAGTGGATCCTAGGAGCTCAGTTGTCAGTCATCTTCACTGAAAATAGGGTGTTTCAGGTTCAGTAAGAGCATATTTCTAAAAAATTAAGATAGAAAGAAACAGAAGAAGCCATTGAAGATAATCCTTAGTCCTCCACATGCAGATGTATGGTCATAATGCTTCTGTACACACATATGGACATACATCACACATGACATAACAAATATATACAAAACACACAAATAAATTAATTGAAATAAAATACATTTCTTCTAAAGTTTCAACACATCAGCATTTTATGTTTATGCCTTTTATTTATCAATATTAATTTTATTTATTTACTTTATGATCTTAGTCTTATTTTGCCATTTTGAATTTATATTTATGGGATACATTCTTTGTTCTTTTTGAATAATTTCTACTCAGAAATTCAAATATCCTGAAGCTTTTAGTGAAGATGAAGTAAATTGAAAAGTAGCATTCTTATTGCTTTGATACTGAAATGTAGTGAGTAAAAGTCTGAAGATCTTACCCATTACAAAGTCGCCACTAATAGTTTCCATATTTTTTCTGAGAATTGAATTCAAGACTTCTAGAAGAGCAGTCAGTGCTCTTAGATGCTCAGGCATCTCCCCAGCCTTAGACTTAATTTTTTTATTATTATTTATTCTATATTCTTTGTTTACATTCCAAAGGCTTTCCCCTTTCCCAGTTCCCCCCTCACCATATGTCCCATAAGTCCCCCCCCACACACCTATTCCCCAATCACCCTCCACCATTTCTCTGTTCTGGTACTCTCCTACAAAACTGGATCCAATCTTTTCAGGACCAGGGTCCTCTCCTTCCTTCTTCTCGGAAATCTTTTGACTTGCTAATTGTGCCTTGAGTATTCAGAGCTTCTGGGCTCATTAATATCCACTTATCAGTGATTGCATTTCTGGGCATATACCCAGAGGATTCCCCTGCATGCAATAAAGACACATGCTCCACTATGTTCATAGCAGCCTTATTTACAATAGCCAGAAGTTGGAAGGAGCCCAGATGTCCCTCAAAGGAGGAATGGATACAGAAAATGTGGTATATTTATACAATGGAATACTACTCAGCAATTAAAAATAATGAATTCATGCAATTTGTAGGCAAATAGTTGGATCTGGAAAATATCATCCTAAGCGAGTTAACCCAATCACAAAAGAATACACTTGAAATGGTTTCCATTTTGAAAGTACAGCTCTGAATACAGCTGTAGGCTAGCCACTGAACAATGAAAGGCAGAAGGATCCAGTCCTTCTCAGAACTCTTTTCTGATGAAGGAATCTACTAAAGTTAAGTCAATGCAGTAAATTTTCTTTAAAAGTCTTCTAATGTTGTCATGCTAGAATTGTGAATTTTTTTAATTGCAAGCTTTCAGTGTGAGCAGAATTTGCAGAAAATTTTTATTAAAAGGATCGATCTATTTTGCTAAAAGGAGACATTTTATTTCATTCTTAAATGGGGATAAATTTAATATTTTGGTAAATCTAGTTTTATTAAATGGCTTTATGGTGATTTATAAATTGTTTTGAGATTTTCATATATAGGTAATGTATTTACATTGTTTTCTCCTTTGTCGCCCATCTGTTATCCTCATCTCCCCAATTCACTCTCAAAATCATGAATTCTAATTTTTCATTACTATTGCTACATATAAAAATATTTCTATATTTATATACATTTGATAATTTATAACACATATAATTATATATTTTCCCTATGGGGTGTGTGTGTGTGTGTGTGTGTGTGTGTATATATATATATATATATATATATATATATATTTGTTTATAAGTACAACTTCCTGAGTCCCTCTAGTGTTGCTCATTATGTATGTGTGCTCAAGACACAAGGGATTAGATAACCTATCAAGGGGTTGTATGACTGAGCCTTGGCTTGGGAATATAGACTAGATTAGAAAGTAGGCATTTTGGTTCAATTTACTTCCATATCTAGTGGCTAAAATACATGACGTTTATATTCTCAGCTAATAATTGGGAAAATAATATTTGTTTACAAGACCAAAACTTGCATCTGAAAGCATTCAACAAATATTATACAGAGACACACAGTTCTTTCCAATGAAAGGACAGAATTTTTATATTTTTTCAAAGCAATTAGATGTATAACATTTCAAACTCACAGTTGCTTGTAAATTATTCACAAAACATAAGTAAAAGTTCCTCCTCTTCTGCTGGGTTAATCCTTCCATGCTGTATATAAACATCACCTTGGCTTTCCTGTTTCTCGTGTATGCGACCCAAACACACACATAAACCAGAGGGCATATGTTCAACGAGGATCATCACGCCTGTCTCACAGCCCTGTCCTGTGCAGAATATTGCTTTGGAGGGCGAGAGTGCAGTTGAGCATCAGTGCCGCCTGTATTGGGGTGTGAGCTGAGACATTTTAGGGAATGACAACCACAACCAAAAGGAGAAGCAGCTGCTCTTAGCTCCATCCAGCAGGAGCCATGAATAAATTACATTCCACGGGAGCCTCTTTGTGAACTAAAATTTCCAAAGTTCCTGCTTTTACTTTATGCCCCATTTCTCCTAGCTGCTCTTTTGTTTTTCACTTTTCTTTGGGACTTAGCAATGCTGTGTTTGCTACAATGTCTTTAATTTTTTAAAAGTTAACCGCAAAGGGAACCTCAGGGTTGCGGCAAGGCCAAGTTCTCAGTACAGAGATTTATTTGCCTGGAAAGGACAGAGGACAGAGAATAAGAAACAAAGACAGGAGCTAAAGAGAAGGGGAGAAGAGGAATGGCAGAAGGGAGAGGGGAGAAAGGGGGTAAGGGAGAAGGGTAAGGGGTATTTGTCTGGAGGGGACTAAGGACTATCTCTGGATAGAAAGGAGGAAGGTGTTGCCCATAGGTAAACGGCAGTTCATAATGGTAAAATAGGAAACCCTGTGTTAGGGTAAGGCAATAAATTCTAATTGAGCATGTTAATTAGGTGAGTCAAAGGAGGCTTTTGATTGCTAAACTTCAATACTTTGATAGCTGGACCTTTGTCATAAGCCTCAAAAGGAGGAAGTGGTCAAATAGGAGACTAGACCTTGGCGGTTAGCTTTAGGAATGTAAGCTAATGGGTTTTTAGCAAGGCAGAGGAAATCGGAGAGAAGGGCAAGGCCTGCCAGAGCCATGTTTGCCAGGCCTGGGCTGGTTAGAGTCCCTCAAATAGTACTTGGCCATGCTTTGTAAACGAGGTAAATGTATTTTCTACAGACAACAATTGAATTCTTACACAATTTTGTGCTCTCAAGTATGAAGTGGCTTTAATATGGTAACTAACTGTCTAATCTGAGCCCAGAGCATCATTCCTGACACACAGTCTATAATTTTGAAAAAATAAATTATATGTTATAGGGAATTGGGACAATTTCATTGCTTGCATATTTTGTATACACACTAAAGAAGACAGAGAGATTTTTCCTACTTCTTTGGATTTGCATACTTAATAAAGAATAAGAATATTACCATCCCTAATTTTTCATTTACCAGAGACATCACTTTCAGACAGATTCTTGGTTAGAGGCAGGAAACTGTCCACTTTTCCATCTTAGAACTAGCAACCCCTTCCTTTCAGCCTCTGCAGGACTTGTGCGTGCTGTCACGTTTTCTAGGAGTTCATCTGTGCATCAGTCCTGTTGTGTCCAGAGGTCACAGTTTCATGGAGTCATCTCTTGCCTCTGGCTCTTAAAGTCTTTCTGACTCTTCTTCAGCAAAGAGCCCTGAGCCTTGAGAGGACAGATTCATTTTCTCCAGTGTAATCTCACTAGGGATATTAACCACATTCATGGGATAGTCAATTCCTAGAAGTAGTTGACAATAAACATAATGAGCCTATTGGTATTTGTGTGTGGGGTGGTGGGGTGGGGGGATGTGTAGTCTCATTTTCTTTGTTTAAGCAATATTTTTGTCTTGTCTTTCTCTTGGATATACACATTCTTATACATTCTTGGGACTTAGGGAAAAGAGTTTTGTGTCCATAACCCTAGGCTGCTCTCATTCTTGCCCAGGGCAGCATTCTTTTGGCAGTGGGCATCAGCCAATGAGAGGATGCTTAATGAATTGAAGCAACGAGAGTAAGAGGTCATGTGCCTAGCTCTAAGCAGGACCTCTATATTGCTACTTCCACCATTATGGCTTGAGAAACAACATTATAAAGGAGGTGGAGTAAACTAAGGCAAAGGAAGAGATGCTAAGAACACTGTCTTCGGTACATGACCTGGTATTGAACTCATTAACTCTCCAGCACTGGTCAGCTGCACAGAGCATGAACAAGATCAGCTACCAAAACCTAGAATAGATAGGTTAGATCTCAAGATGACAGGCTTACTCAGGAGCTAATGGCAGTTAATAAGTTTCTCATGCTCCGAAGGATAGCCCCACATCCCTGCCAAATACATTCATCGCCTGTACATATTGGGTTGTCAAACAAATATGAACTTGAGAAGGGACAGTTTGGATGACATGGGAAGAACTGGAATGGGTCAAGGAATTAGACCAGTCCAGGTGATCCAACACTTTTTCCAGCATCTGTAAGCACTTCCATACACATGGTGCACACATACATTCACACATACACACACACACACACACACACACACACACACACAGAGAGAGAGAGAGAGAGAGACAGAGAGAGAGAGACAGAGACAGAGACAGAGACAGAGAGAGAGAGAGAGAGAGAGAGAGAGAGAGAGAGAGACTGAAAAATAAAATGTAACTGTAAACTAAAAGCTAAAAACACTAAAAGGAGACAACTTTTCATCTACACAAACCAAAGTGCCTTAGTGAACTGCAAAGACATATCATCTTCCCACAATTAAGTCTTTGCTCCTGAATATACCATTCCCTTCCTCACTCACAGAAATGGAAGCCCTCCATTGTTGCTCAGAACTTTGTTTGAATTGAAATCTTCTTTCCTGGAGGAATGCTGACTAAAACTCTGGTTGTAAATAAGACTTGGATGTTTTATGAAATAAAAAACTGATGCATCTCAGGAAGTTTCAGAAACCTAGACAATTCCAATCTAAGGTTACATTTCTTTTACAGCTGCCAGGGAGAGGAGCCTATGACTTGTCCAGCAAATTACAAATCCTTAAGCATGTTGTTTTTTGCAGTTAGCATCCATGCTGCGGCGGACTTCTTAGTGATATTGTTTGGTTTGAACCATCTGTGCTTCTGTAAGTAACTCCAACAGACTCACTGGTCCAGTAAGTTAGAGTTCCATGAAATCATTATTTTGGTCACTGTTGATGCTCTCTCTGAGATGAATAGTTGTTTGCTCCCATCTCCTCAGGTACTATTATATAACAGATTGTTTTGCCCCGCCTTCCCCACTTAGTATCCTGAGGATTTCAAATTCACTTCCATATCACCTGCTATGACTGTCTGTGTCTCTCCCTCAGAATTCCCAAGTTCACCTTCTGGTTTCTGATTTGATTTCCTTGGGGCTTCTCATTTAATAAATGATTAGTAGAGGTGGGGTGTTTTCCAGGCCCTCTTTATATGTAACCCCCTTTCCTTTTGACTGTATTTTACTGCCTCCTGGAAAGGAAGTTAAAATACTAATTTGGCTGCTTCAAGTTTGTAAGCTGACTCTGTCACCTCAGAGTGAAAATGTTGCTGAACCAATGGACCACACATTGTAACTGTGTACTTTGATGGATGTGACTTAGTGGGTAAAACTCAACAAATGGCTCCCCTTCCTTCTCCATTTATTTTACTTTATATTTTTTGTGTGTATGAATCTTTGTCATTTGTTGATGAAGACAGTGTGATGATACTGACATTAGTATGATGCCTAATATTTATTAGATGTTATTGATTGTACACTTTTTGAAGGATTTTATGTGATTTCACATATCACTCTCTTACACTTTGGCTATGAGATGCATATTATTATTATTCCCATTTCAATATGAGTAAAGGAAGCACAAAATTAAGTGAGCTGTTTCACAAAGGTTGAACGTGAACTCAGCCCTGTGCCTCCGTTTTGGTCCTGCAATACTTACCTCTGTGCTGTTACTAAGATGGCGGTGAGAATCCAAGGCGTGGGATCGGAAGGGCAGGGTGTGAAAGTGATGAATGGAGAAATCATTATTTAGCTGTCTCAGTTTTCAAGACAAAACTGAATGTTAAACTTACGTTTAAACAGCATGCTACCATAAAGATACTGGGCAATATGTCATTCTCATTTTGTTGCTATTTCTTGATATTGATATTTTCAGAGAGTTTTATGGGTGGAGTTCAGAGTGCCATGGTCTTATTGACAACTACACTCATTTTCTCTCCTTGAATAACAACGTAATAAAAATGTATTATTGCCGTTAACATCCACAGCACTAGATACAACTTTTAAGTGTAAAGCTAGTTTAGATTAATCTTTAACAGTTTCCATTTACTGAAATCAATGAATAGTTTTATTTGTTATCTTTAATTTTCAAATATTTGAGAAACTTATAGGGTCTTAGAACCAAAGCAAGTAAGTATCTAGCTACACTTTCCTAGCCATTGGTCCTATGAAGGGGCAAAGGAGACAAAAGTGTCAGTGTTTTGATAATTCTGAGGGATGGTCTTTCCATCAGTCTCTGCTCCACACTTTGTCTCTGTATCTCCTTACATGAGTATTTTGTTCCCCCTTAGATAAAGGAACAGAATATCCATACTTAGTTGTTCCTTATTCTTGAGCTTCATTTGGTCTGTGATTTGTATCTTGGGTATTCCAAGCTTCTGGGCTAATATCCACTTATCAGTGAGTACATACCATGTGTGTTCTTTTGTGATTGGGTTATCTCACTCAGGATGATATTTTCTAACCCCATCCATTTGCCTGAGAATTTCATAAATTCATTGTTTTTAATAGCTGAGTAGTATTCCATTGTGTAAATGTATCACATTCCTCTGTTGATGGACATCTGGGTTCTTTCCAGCTTCTGGCTATTATAAATAAGGCTTCTATGAACATAGAGGAGCATGTTTCCTTATTACATGCTGGGGAATCCTCTGGGAATATGCCCTGGTGTGGTATAGCAGGGTCCTCTGGTAGTATTATGCCCAATTTTCTGAGGAATTGCCAAACTGATTTCCAGAGTGGTTTTACCAGCTTGCAATAACACCCTCAGTGGAGAAGTGTTCCTCTTTCTCCACATCCTTGCCAGTACCTGCTGTCTCCTGAGTTTTTGAGAAGGAGGTAATGCACTGTTACAAGTTGGAAATCCTGCAAAAAATAGCACATGGACATTAGAGAGACAGTGCCAGCAAATGGTGTGTTTTTTCTAAGTTTGGCTTTAAAAAAATCAAACTCTCATTCTTTTTGGCTGAGTACTAGATAAGTTGACTATATAGGAAAGTCATTTATACATTTTTATTCATTTTGTAAGTGTTAATGAGAAACTATTAGATATTTTATTTAATTAAGGGTGATATGCAGTCCTATAACAGTAATTATGGATAAATGGAAAGCTCCAGTAATTTTAGGAAAAATTAAAAGAAAATTTCAAGTATTTTATATAATAATTGGGAATTTATCTTTTTGGGAAAACAAAAATTTAGTACTTTCTTCACACAATAAAACTATATAAGTGGTGTGTTAAATATTCCACTAAGTGCCATTAGAAATAGAAGGTTTAAAGAATAATATAAAAGATCGGGTCATCATGGGAAGGGACAATGACAACATCTTAGGTACATATTTTAAACTATCAAATGTGAGTTCTGGAAGTTCATTTGCTTTTCCACTCATCTTTGTATGCTTAGAAATCTGAGAATTACCTGGTACATACCAGATATCAAAAAAGGGGGGGTGTTAAATGAAAGAATTCTCTATTGATCTAATACAGTAAAATTTTTTCTATAGCTCTTTGTGATGGTATTGGACATGATCTAATTACAGAAGAGTTTTTCTCCCCAGACTATCACTTGGCAGCGTACATGGCTAAGGTTGACCAATTTCTGTCTCATATCAATTAAAGCTTTCATGGGTTTTTACTCAAATGCAGTCATTAATGAGCAGATGCCCAGGGCAATGATAATTATGATGATAATACTCTGCCCTTACACCATCTCTCTTATGCATGGAATCCTAGATGCTTTACTAACAGCAATTATTGTAGCACTTATGGGAGATAGGAATATATAATTAATTCCATTTACAACTAAGAATGGAGAGAGAGAGAGAGAGAGAGAGAGAGAGAGAGAGAGAGAGATTCAACAACTACCCTAGAAAGACGTGTTATCCCTGCCATTTATCATTAAAATTGTCTGGCCATGATTTGATTGCTTGGAAATAATTAATAACAAATTTGGTAAGTTTTTGATTGAGAAAGAAAACCAACAGGGCATATAGATGAAAACAAGCATAGATAGAAATAAATATACAAAAGATATGCAACAAGATGTATTGCATCATGCAGCAATGGAGAGGAAGAAGCCCCAGATTCTGCTTTGTTGAAGCCAGAGGCCCAGATGGGTCCATGTGAAATGTCAGGGCAACTCAGGGCACAGCATTCTCACTGGTATGAGATGGAATCCCAGTGTTGTTTTCATTTGCACTTCCTAATGACTAAGGATGTTGAACAATTCTTTAATTGCTTTGGAACCATTTGAGATTCCTCAGTTGAGAATTCTGTTTAGCTCTGTAGCCCATTTTTAATAGGGTTATTGGGTTCTCTGGAGACTAACTTCTTGAGTTCTTTGTATATTTTGGATATTAGCCCACTATCAGATGTAGGGTTAGTAAATATCTTTTCCCAATCTGTGGGTTACTGTTTTGTCCTATTGACGGTGTCCTTTGCCTTACAGAAACTTTTCAATTTTATTTGGTCTCATTTGTTAATTGTTGGTCTTAGAGCCTGAACCATTGATTTTATGTTCAGGAAGTTTTACCATATCTATGTGTTCCAGGGTCTTCTCAACTTTCTATTCTCTTAGATTCAGTGTATCTGGTTTTATGTGGAGGTTCTTGACCCACTTATACTTAAGCTTTGTACAAGGAGATAAGAATTGTTCAAGTTGCATTCTGACCACTAGATGAACTAGCACCATTTGTTGAAGATGCTACCTTTTTCCCACTGGATGGTTTTAGCTACTTTGTCAAAGATCAAGTGACCGTAGGTGTGTAGGTTCAAGGAGGGAGGTGGGGGGAGGGGGCCTGTTAGGGAGAGAGGAGAAGAGAAAATAAGGAGGGGGGCACTATCAGTTACTGTAGGGGGTGGGAGAGAGGTACAGAGGCTCAGGAAATTGAATAAAAATGTATAGCAGTGTGTGATGTGGAACTGGTTGTAGCCACTGGAGGGTCCCTGACGCCAGGGAAGTGACAGGCTTCCAGGGCCCAACAGGTATGACTTTAGCCAAAATGCATAGAGAAGGGGAAAAAGAACCTTTAGAGCCTACCTCCAGTAGATAGGCACAGCCCACAGTTGAGGGATGGGACAGCCAACCCATATCAAATTTTTACCCTAAAACATTCCTATCTAAAGGAAAGACAGGGATAAAAAATGGAACAGAGACTGAAGGAAGGGCTATCTGGGGACTGCCCTACCAGGGGATCCATCATGTCTGCTGACACCAAACCTAACACTGTTGCTGTTACCAAGAGGCACTTGCTGACAGGAACCTGGTGTGGCTGTTCCTTGGGAGATTCTGCCAGCAACTGACAAATGCACATGTGGATGCTAGGACCTAACCATCAGACTGAGCTCAGGCACCAGGTAGAGTCCTGGTGACTGGAGGGGCTGATGGGGATTGCAACCTCGTAGGAGGAACAATGTTGACTGGCCAGACCACCCAGTGCTCCCAGGGACTAGACCACCAACCAAGGAGTGTACAGGGAGGGGTCTCTGGCTCCAGATGCATATGTAGCAGAGGATGGCCTTGTCTGACATCAGTGGGAGGGGAGGCCCTTGGTAATGTGAAGGTTTGATGCCCCAGTGTATGGGGATGCTGGAGCAGTGGGTCAGAAGAGGGAGTACCCTCATTGAGGCGAAGAGGAAGAGGGAGAGGGCAGATGTGAGATGGAGGGTGGGTTGTGCAGGGGTAACCAGGAAGGGAATATTATTTGAGATGGAAATGAATGGAATAATTAATAAAAAAGTGATTTCCTAGTGAGTGAAAGTGTCCATTTTATCAATGTCCACCTGCTTCTGAGCTATAAAGGTATAATGATAGTAGGAAGGCATATATTTGGCATATAAGTCAGTGTGTATGCAGAAATATTTACAGAGAAGTTTGCTGATAACAGGTGGTAAAGTGACTCATGCACCCCTTGGGCTGTATAACCCAACACTGACTCTGTAACACACTACAGAATCATTCAAAAATGTGGCTTTGTGTCTGTCTGTGTGTGTGTGTGTGTGTGTGTGTGTGCGCGCGCGCGCGCGCGCGCTCAAGAAACAATTTTACTTATGCTTTTATCAGTAACAATGGAAAGAATAATTGATGGCATTATTTTGTCTTTGAGATTGTAGTTTCCTTCCCTTTTGGAAAATAGCATTATTTTCTTCTTCCCTGAATCTGAAGTCTTGTTTGAAAAATTGCATCAAGTATAAATTTGTAACTTCTAACTTTTTTTTTTCAGATTTACAAGTAATTTGCTGTCATACTTTAAGGTATTTCTTTATATTTGAATTACCTGGTTGCTTAAACTTTCCTGTCTTTGTTTAACCTTTTCTCTATATATTTTTGGGTATTTATTGGAACAAAGTTACCCTTTGATCTTAAACTTAAGTGCATTTCTTCTGAAAAGACAGGTGCATTATCTTTCAAAATCCTTATAAATAATGCTAGAAATTACTATAAATAATAATGACAAACCTAATGCACCTTTTAAGATTTCAATATTTGTTTGAGAGATCCTCTTTATGTGTCATACCTATCTTATATTCTTTATTCTCGTTCATTCTGTTACCTATTTCTTTGTTTTTTTCATTTATTTCCTTATATCCACAAAGTTCAACAGAGTCCAGTTTTTTTTGTAGCATCATAATTAAAATGTGTAGAGGCACTTGACTAAAATTCTTTTACTCATAATCTCACCCACTAACTTGCTTGCTAATAACTTGAAACCATTTCTCTTATTGGGTCTTACTAATCCTTTCTATGAGGAATTGTCCATGTTATTTTACTATTTAGTTGTTATCTCTACACACATAGCTAATATGCTCTATCTAATGCATATTAGTTAGAGTGCCACTATGCAATGATAGATCTTACTAATGGTACTTGTTAAAGCAAAATAGTAGGTTTCTCATAATAGTATTATACTCATGTGATAGTTTTACTAGTTAGTGTTTTATTACCATTATCTTAAAATAAAGCCAACAAATTCACCAGCTATTTGCAGCTGGATATGGCACAAGGTTTTTGTTTGATAATAAATATGCATTTCCTTTTATGAATTTAAGGTCACTTAGCTAGCTGTCCTGTTATCAGTCACTTGATATTCTCTCATGGAAATGACAAATATCAGCTCCTGGAAGCTTAATGTTAATAGATAAATGAACATATCAAGCATTATAGAGCAGTCATATAATCATGTACTAAGGTTTGTAGTGTTTCAGCAGATGACCTTATACCACTCTGAATTGCCTAAATTTTTAATTTACATTATATAATGTAATATTTGTAAGTTATAGGAAGAGACCAGTATAAATTTCTCTGTCCTAACATACTTAAAAAGAGACTGACCTAGGCAATATGGGGAAATCAAAGTTGGTTTTAGACATGTTTTAAATTTTGGTGTTAAACTCAAGATCCAGCATATGGGATGATAGGGAAGACGTGGCAAGCACATACCTTTCATACTTCAGGAAGAAAGGTGGAGGCTGGGAACAGAAGGCTTCCATCGTCTTAGCTGTGGCCATGACAGCAATTGTCATGGGGACAATTTCTATGAGGGATCAGTCATGTTTCTTATGTATCCCTACTGTTTATTATCTTTCATTTTCTAATAACAAATAATGATGTAAGTCATACAACAAGCATTGACTTGTTAAAGAGGAAGAGGAAAGCGGAAAGCTAAATGGCTTTATGCCTGAAAGAACATCATTGAAAACAGCAGCCAGAGACACTTGTTGGGATAAGCCTGAAAGGGACTCTGCTGGAAGATACCAACTATGAAGAGTGTATTAGTCTGGGTTCTCTAGAGTCACAGATCGTATGGGCAGTCTCTATGTAGTTAGGGAATTTGTCGATGACTTACAGTCTGTAGTCCAACTCCCCAACAGTAGTCAGCAGCAGCTGTGGATGGAAGTCCAAGGATCTTGCAGTTGCTCAGTCCCACGAAGCAAGCCGGCAAGGAAGAATCATTCTTCCTTCTTTCAATGTCCTTATATATGTCTCCAGTAGAAGGTGTAGCCCAGATTAAAGGTGTACACCTTTAATCCCAGATGAACTTGAAGTCTGGGATTAAAGGTGTATGTCTCCACACCTTTAATCCCAGATGACCTTGACTGGAATCCATGCTTCAAGATCTCCATGCTAAGTCCAGGTCAGAAACTTATATCTCTGAGCCTCCAAATTAGGATCATAGGTGAGCCTTCCAATTCTAGATTGTAGTTCATTCCACATATAGTCAAGTTGACAACCAGGAATAGCCACTACAAAGAGTAAGCCTGGGTTTGGATCTGGGAAGGTTCAGTGTACTGATTCATGCTGATTACATCCTCTTAAATCTCAGCTGTGCTGGCTTCTGAATTTCCCTTCTGTACATGAAGATCCCATGTATTTTCTCTTTGGTGAGATGATGCAGCATCTATACATAAGTTCTGCTAACAAAAGTGAGGAAGATAAAGGAGATACTTTTTGTAGAGTTAGTATTGCAAAATAAAAGGTACAATTCTTTTTCTTTAGACCTGCAGACTCTGTGAGGACCAAACTGTGGTGACGGGTGAAAAGCGGGTAACAGTCATATGGGAGCATCTTTAAAACCACTGCTAGTTAGATATACATTGTCACATTTTTACCTAGTGTTCCTTCTCTCTGTTCATCTAGAAACGATCATCTGATTTTGTGAAAGGAAAGACAAAAGCTAAGAAACATTTGACATTTTGATCTTTGCAAACTGCTTTAATAACACATTAGGAGAAGTCATTGAACCAGCTAAGGCCAAGTCTGCTTGTCTTTACCTGTGGAATTCAGCTACACAAGGAAGAAAAATAATCAGGGTAACTGGAAAGATAATATTAGAATGAACTCTAACTACTGTTTCTAATCCATTGACTTAACCCGAATGACCTGTTTTTACACAAGGGAAGAAAAAAAACCACAAAAATTATCAATCGCTATGAATGCTGTTCAAGGCTTTTCCAGTCTAGCACTTGATTCTCAAATGAGATACTAAATAACTTTAAACAGATTAAAACTTGGAAGTATATGCAAATTCCAGATGTGACTGTGGGCAAAGATGTCATGTTACCAATAACAATACTGTGTAGAATGGAACTGGTGAGAGGCTCAGTTCATTAGAGGAACCAGTGCTCAGGCCTTATGACCTGAGGGCAATCTCCAGATCATACCAGGTGAAAGGATATAAATGACTCTTGAGAGCTCTTCTCCTAATTCCATAAGAGACTCATCATTCATTGGGTCTCTTTAAATAATACATGATCAAATTAACAATAACTAACCACATACCCGTTAGCTTACTTGACAGCCATTGTTAGCACAATGAAAAGTAATTATGGTTAGATTGTATGGATTTTGTAGTTAACTATAAATTATTTGCAGTAATGGTTACAAGCCTTGGGATTCAAGAATACTAATAGTTTGTTTTTCCTAAGTGGAAGAATTTTTACAATTCAAGTTTATACAGATATATTCGAGTATAGCCCAAAGGTATTTGAAATTGGAAAATTTTCACTACCATTCAAACCAACAATGTAATTATATGAGGAAGATATAGCCACGGAGAATTAGTAATGATATTCAATTTATACATTCCTTACTTGTTTGAATGCTCCATTATTATCACCAGGAGAAATAGCTGGAATTATTCCTGCAATAAGCAAAATATATATGTGATTGTGTGCTTTAGCAGACACCTATAAAACAGAGAGGTCAGGGCTGTGTAGATGTCACCTTGAGAGAATATATCTAGAACTTTTCATTTTTCAGTGAGTAATAATGACAGAAGAAAAAAAAGATAATGATCAAAGATGACTGAGGGGAATGCTTTCATGCTGAAGACTGTTTCATTTCCATTAAGTTCATCTGGATGGATAAAGGATGTAATAGTCGCTCAGGAGTTGAGAGATCTGGAAATAATGAAGTCTCAGGTAGAGTTATTGGTCAAATGTTGAGGGAAACATTATAAACTACTGGTAAGAACATAAGCTAGAACAACAGACTGCTTAAATGAGAGTGAGACATTTGAATTTGAGAAGCAAAAGAGTGTAGGCCTAGAGTTTTTAAAACCTGTTTTAAATAAAGTTTTTCTTTTTGTTGAAAATCATATTTTTATTCAATATATTAATTTACATTTCATATGATTCCCCCCTTTCCAGACTCCCCGCAAGTCCCATAAGCCCTCTTCCCTCCCCCTGTTCCCCCACTCACCCCTTCCCTCTTCCCTGATGTAGTATTTCCCTATACTGCTGCATTAAGATGTTCCAGAGTCAGGGGCCCTTCCTTCCTTCTTCTTGGACATCATTTGATATGAGGATTGTGTCTTAGGTATTCCAGTCTTCTAGACTAATATCCGCTTATCAGTGAGTGCATACCATGAGTGTTATTTGGAGATTGGGTTACCTCACTTAGTATGATATTTTCCAGTTCCAACCATTTGTCTAAGAATTTCATGAATTCATTGTTTTTAATTGCTGAGTAGTATTCTATTGTGTAAATATACTACATATTCTATATCCATTGAGGGACATTCTTTCCAGCTTCTGGCTATTATAAATAAGGCTGCTATGAACATAGTGGAGCATTTTTCCTTACTGCTTGCCAGGGAATCCTCTGGGTATATGCTCAGGAGTGGTTTAGCAGGTCCCTGCAGAAGTGTTGTGCCCAGTTTTCTGAGGAACTGCCAGACTGATTTCCAGAGTGGTTGTACCATCTTGCAATCCTACCAGCAGTGGAGGAGTGTTCCTCTTTCTCCACATCCTCACCAACACTTGCTGTCTCCTGAGTTTTTAATCTTAGCCATTCTGACTGGTGTGAGGTGAAATCTCAGGATAGTTTTGATTTGCATTTCCCTAATGACTAATGATGTTGAACATTTCTTAAGATGCTTCTCAGCCATCTCAAGTTCTTCAGGTGTAAATTCTTTGTTTAGCACTGTTCCACATTTTTTAATTGGGTTATTTGGTTTTCTGGAGTCTACATTCTTGAGTTCTTTGTATATATTGGATATTAGCCCTCTGTTGGATGTAGGGTTGGTGAAGATCCTTTCCCAATTTGATGGTTGCGGTTTTGTCCTTTTGCCGTGTCCTTTGCCTTACAGAAACTTTGTAATTTTATGAGGTCCCATTTGTTAATTCTTGATCTTAGAGCACTTGATCTTCGACAAAGGAGCTGAAAACATCCAGTGGAAAAAAGATAGCCCTTTCAACAAATGGTGTTGGTTCAACTGGAGTTCAGCATGCAGAAGAATGTGAATTGATCCATTCTTATCTCCTTGTACTAAGCTCAACTCCAAGTGGATCAAGGACCTCCATATAAAACCAGACACACTGAAACTAATAGAAAAGAAACTGGGGAAGACCCTTGAGGACATGGGCACCGGTGGAAAGTTCCTGAACAGAAAACAGAGACCAACAAAGTTTTGCAAGGCTGGCTATGTAAATAGGTTGTCACCATCCTTGAGTCCTATTTATACTGTCTCTGATCATCACATGTCCTTCCATGGGTCTTGCCTCAGCAAAACACCACGTGAGTCTGTATCACATGACACTACCAGATACTTGCACTTCAAAGAAGTTATTGATTCCAATAACTCTCAGAGTGTGTGTATCAGCATGAACTAGAGGACAAACAATGCATATGAAATTGTTGTAAAAACTGAAAATAAATGAATTAAAGTTGAATTTGTCAGCTGGTTACCAATTTTAGTGATCAAGGCAATAGATTGGAGTTTAAAGGAAAATAGAAACCAGGGAACCAATGCTTGTTATATCCACTGAATGACAGGGAATTGCATAGGGGAACTGGTGGCGGAGATAGCAGCAATAGTTCAAAATTAAAACACAGTGGAGTATCTCCTTTTAGGGGTGGACAGATTATAATATGATTATATTTGTTTCTTGCCTCTATACCATACAAGCTGCACCATATACTCCTCCTCTCTCCAATTCATGGCCTTTTTTCTCCAAGTAATTGTTATTATATTTGTATATGTATTTTCTTTGCATTTTGTCCTAAATATAGCCGGCTCAGTCCATGTACTATTACTTGTATTTACTTGGTTTCAGGACTGACTGTCTGGCCCTGGATGTCCAGTTGGAATATATGGAAATTAGGTTTGGCCTAATGCTGCTTGTATTCAAATGCTAATTTGCCCCCCCCAATTGCTTACACACAAATGTCTGCACATAGCTTCCAGGAACTTGTTCCCAGTTGGTTCTGAGTGGTAAATAAAGATGCTGCCAGCCAATGGCTGGTGAGGGCAGACAGAGGTGTTTTTTTTTTTTTAATTTTTAATTTTGAATTTTCCCATCTTGGAACCAAGAGAGAGGAAGGAGAATGGAGATCTGCCATGCAGAGAGAGTGTGTAGGAGAAAAGCAACACCATGCCTGAGAATACTGCAGGACAGAGAGGCATGGCCATCATGTGAAGCAGCCTGGTGAAAGCAGTCCAGAGCATGGCCTAGCTGGGAAGACCTTGGGTCCAGAGCAACTGAGATAGAATATAGATTTTAGTAAGGAATAATTCGGGATTATTGGCAGGAGGTGGATTAACTGTTCAGAGGTTAGGCAGTGGCCTAGCTATTATGCTGTTTAAGGTATATTAAAATATAAAGGCTGTGTGTGTGTCTTTCATTTGGGAATGTAGAGCATTGAGGAGGGTAATGGACTCACTTCTGCTGCATTTATTTATTAATTAAACAAATATCACTACAGGAACACTCTTCTGTGGAGACGACCATCTTTCCTGTTCCTAGCTTTCTTTTGTTGCCTAAGGATCTTTGTGTATGGGTGATGGAGGCATTGTGGGCTTTGCCCCATCCACGCTGCCATGGCCATTGTGATCATTCTTACGTGTTCAATTTATGTTCGGGCAGTAATGTTGGAGGGACTTTATGGGAGTAGTTTCTAATATTATTAGGAGACACGTTTTTTCCCACAGCAAATTCAACAATCTCTTACAATCTTTCTGTCCCTCTGATCATCTTGAAATTTCTCCTGTTCAGGACGTTGAGGAATGTAGACTATTGGAGATAAGGCAGGCCTGAGTGGGTTTTTGTTCCTCTAGCCTTTTGTTTGTCATAACTGTGGGACTGGATCCAGATTTGTAGGAGAGTATCAGAACAGAGAAATGGGGGTGGGGTGATTGGGGAATGGGTGGAGGGAAGAGGACTTATGGGACATATGGTGAGGGGGGAACTAGGAAAGGGGAAAGCCTTTGGAATGTAAAAAAAGAATATAGAAAATAAAAGAAGAAAAGAATAAAAAAGAAAAGAAAAAAAAGGAAAGGATTTATAAAGATAATTTAGACACAGCCAAACAAAAGGTTTTGTGCTCTCATAAAATGATTATGAAAATGTATATGAAGCATTGTTAATAATGTTAGCTGTCTTCATGCCAAATGGAGGATAACATAAGTGGGCCTCGCTGGCACTGGATACACCTCTGGAGTTCTTCTGTACCCTAGATCAGGAATAATTTGTTCCACACTCATTGCCTCTAAGAAGGGGACGTATTACAGAGGCCACAATGTGTCCAACATCTTGGTTTGAACTTCCTGGAGACCTCTGTGGAAAGAACACAGTTGAAACACATAGTGTGTATAGAATACAAGCAGGGTTCATGGCTGAGTGGGCACCGTGCAAGGGGTAGAAATAGACAGCAGCCAAAGATGCCACCACCCAGACCTACACAGCAGTCTGGCTTCTAGTATTTTCTAAAATTCCCTAAAGGAGCACCTTTTTTTCCCTGAGGGATCCTGAGAGACTACCTTTGCTGACCTTTGGAGTGACTCTTGTAGGGAGAAGTTCTTGGTGCTTATCACAGAACAATATCTCTTTGTTCTTTTTCCAAAGACTCCTTCTCTACAGTAGTCATCTGAACCTTAAGACTCCTGTTAAGTGTTTTTAAGTTTGAATGAAGGGGAAAAGGCCTTTAAAATCCGCATCATTTCTGTTAGAAGTGTATTTCTACTTACCAGAAGTTGCTATTGCTTCTGCCACATTATTAAGACCTTGGGGGCAAATCACTATTGTATTATCTCCATCCCAAGCTAAAGTGTTTACAGATACATGCGCTCGTCTTTTTTTTTTTTTTTTCATCACTGTGACACATACCCATGAGAATGCTTTAACTCAATAATGTTAGGAGATTTCTACTCAGTTTTTTCAATATACAGGTGATTTAGTCAAAAGTAGAGAAATATCTATGACATCTTGGATCAAACAGACATAACTTATATCTATAGAAAAATCCATTCAAACCCCAAAGAATACACCTCTCCCTGAGAATCACATTCTAATATAGATCATACATACCCTGGGACCACAAAATGAATCAGAACAAATTCAGAAAGAAAAATAAACAGAAATAGCCTACTGATCTTTATCTGACAAAAATGAAATAAATACTTAAAATGGACAGAAACACATCTCTAGTAAGTACACACATTTGCAGAGATTAAACAACTCTTTCCTGAGTGGTCAATAAATCAAAGAAAATAAGGCAAGAAAGAAATTTTAAAAAAGGCCCTGAAACTAAATGAAAATGAAATCATACCACAGAAAACCCTCTAGAATACATTAAAAGCAGTGTTTGAAGAGAAATTATAGCTGTAAGTGACAGAAACTTAAACAGGCCCAGAAAAGACTCTGGAGAGAATTCTAGTCCAAGTGTTGCTATTTAGTGAATTGAGTTTGTTTCTTCCCAAACTACTGAAATTTAGTTACTACCCTGGCAGTGTTGGGAGTTAAGGCTTTTTTGAGATCTTTCTTGTTACCAAAGCAGATTAATCCCTTTCTTGCAGGGCTGGGCTAGTTTCCAAGAATTGGATTAGCAACTTTGAGAATAAGTTATTAGACAGCAAGGCAATGTCCACGCTGTATCGTTTGCTTCTTCATCGTGTCTAGCACTATTATTTTGTGGTGTAATGACACACCCTCAGCTTTTCCAGAGCTGCCCAGTTCTGAGCTTCCTAGGCTCATAACGATGACTTAAAAACATCTTTATTCCTTATAGGAAACCCCCCAATTTCAACCATTCTATATTAGCGATAGCAGAAAAAGGTGGACTATGACAGGTGTTGATTAAATATTTCAGGGAAGAGAAGCATGGAAGAAGGAGAAGAAGAGGCTTGTTTTCAGTTTAATTTAAAATAGAATGCTACACACATTTCCATAAATAGAAGGAAAATCCAGCACATCTGAACAAACATGTGAGGCACAGGTTGTTTAGGTGTGAATGTGGGTTGGGTATGAGAGTCTCCAGGGGCTCCTGTGCTGAAGGCACGGTCATAAGCTATTGGGAGCACTTGGGAGGTGACTGGATCTTATGAGTTTCATCTAAGCAGTGGTTCAATTTCTTGACTGATACTGAATAAGGCGACATTAATGGGGGTGGTGGTTTTAGAGTAGGTGGTGGGACATAACCTAAATAAGCACTGTACTGAGGGTCTTCAACAGAAAGACCTTGTCTCAAATCTCTCTAACTCTCCCTTTCAGCTGTTCATAAGGTAAGAAAAGAACACTTCCATGTTGCCTTCTGTGTGGCAAAACAGACCTTTTGGAAAAAATAAAATTGCATATTGCTCATCTCAAGCCACATCTTCACAACTAGAGGCAAAGATTAATTCTATTTCTTGGAAGCATCTGGACAAACACTAAGTAACTGGAGTGTGCTAGCATTTATCAGGAAACTTTCAGAAAAGGAGAAAGGAAAGAGAAAAATTCTGGGAATTTTCTCTTTACCTATTTTCATGCTATCACTATGGCCAGCATCGAGTTGCTGCTTTATAGTCCGGGGACAACATACTGAAGAGGTGTGAGCAATTGCTTTTTCTCCTTAATATTGCTGGCAGCTTCCGTGCTGACTCACCTAGCCAAAGCCAGAGCCTTTCACTCTTGTCTGAATTCCATTGTGCTGTGACAGCACTGCAGTTGTAGAGTATGTCCTGGGTACCATGCGTAAGCGTATTAAATGTTACACCATCCCATCAATTTCTCTGCCTCTTTACTAGTTCAAAAGTGAGAAAGCTTCTGCCATATTCAGGCTTGGCTTCCTGTGGTGGATCATTAGTCAGTTCTCTTGAAAACTGCAGTGTTTATTGTGTGTTTCCCCCCGCCTAAGTCCTGTTGCTGAATTTCATACGTTCATGTTTTGATTGCTCATTTCCTTTCGTGAGCTGAGATGTTTCCTATGGTTCCCACTATTCCTTGTCCTCATGCTGTCTTCAGAAATAGCTGTTCACCTATTCTACTTTCTCTTTCTCTCCTGAACTGAACTATTTCATGCACTGAAACTTCTCTACATTGTCCCATTCCAGCATTTCATCATCTTGCCTAGTTACCCCATTGTACTGATGACCTTGTGATATTCATTATCTTCCAGGATTTGGGATCAATATCTCATGCGTAATAATCCTCTAAAATTAGAACAATTATTGGGAGTAAATGTTTCTTAGATGGTTTGGATTATCTGAGCAATGCTCCTTGACTGATGATGCAAACATCTCATGACAATAATATGTCATGTTTATACAGCATTAATACAGTTCAACTTATTAGGCAGTGTACTATCTTGATGTTAGAACGATATGCTAAGAGGTGCTTTGAATAAACGAGGCTTAGTAAACAAGAGTTAAAGATGTATACAGTGGTATACAACACAGTATTAATAAGTTACATTCAATACATTCAATGTTGTTAATACTGAACTTATTAATACTGTGTTGTATACCACTATATATTCAATATTAATGAGTTAGTTTGCTGGAGTACAATGATGTCCAAGTTCATCCAAGAATATATAATATTTGATATTATCCAGATGATGAGACTCCCTTTCTTCACCTAAAGAAAACAGGAAGCAATAGATATGACAACCATTATGTTTTTCTTTTTCAGGTTCTTATAATACAGTTCGGGTTAGCTTCAAACTCAAAGCAATCCTGATGATTTAACATTCCAGGTGCTGGCACTACAGGCTTGCAATACCACACCCAGCTCAATTATGCTTTGTAGCCAAAGCAGATCTTCAAAATTCAGTGCAACATTGTACTACAGAGTGATACTTTCCCAGGAAGTTAAGCAGGAGAGTGTTACTAAAATCTTGCAACATCTGTAACACAATTAGAGAGTGTGACTTGAGCACTGGAAATGGAAAATGTGTGGTTTGAACAGATGTTGCAGCCATATGAGGAGCCATGTGCACTCACCCACTCACTTGTGCACACATTTGTCTCCAAATGGCCAGAGCAAGCCTGTTGGAATATGCAGAAAAATCCCATTTTTTTGTTAAAAAAAAGATACACTCAGATTCAAAATAGCTTCTGCTGTTTCCTCACTAGAGCTTGCATTGTTGCAAACTGAGCCACCTTTGATCCCAGCATTTATACAGTCCTTGAAACATTTAAAATCCTTTCAAGATTCTATGTTTTGAATATCAATTTTCAGCACTCAAATATATTTTATTTTGGCTATAGCTTTAGTATTTTTATAAGAAACTACAATTGAGACCCCAAAGAAAGCAAATTATTTTTGAAAAGAGAATTATTAAAAAGCAAATGATTAATTTGTTGCTATTTAATTTACCTCCATTCTATGCACCATGGTTTTGTTCTCAAATCTGTGCTTTTACATCACTTGTCTGATGTTTTTGTTTTTGTATTCAGGGAATGAAATGTCAGTTGCTCCTTGAGTTTATTAAATACATTTGAAATGTTACTGCACAAGGAGATGATACTTTGTTGCACACGTTTGTTTTGATGATGGAGTTCAATGTTTTAAGAACATGTCTCAGGACAAGGACAATGCCATTGTTCAGTAATATTATCTCTTGGTTAAGAATTCCAAGAAATTTAAAAATGCTATTTTCATGTGTATACTAAAAAACAAACTTAATAGCTATCACATGTTAAAACTTTCACTACTATTCAGTAAAGTAGAAAAGGCTATGCCAGGTACCTCTTAAATATCAAGGCAGCTTTATATCAGTTTTATCTTAATATCAAGGAGGTTATAATTTTCATATTTTCCTAATCTTGCACATTTTCCATGTTGGAAACCTTAACTTGGGTTGGGGAGATGGCTCATTTAGCAATGAGTCTGCTGACCCTGTGTCCATCATATACACAAAAACGTTGGGTGAAATGGCACCTGTTTATATTGCAAGTGCTAGGGAGGGAAATGGGAGGTTTTCTGGGGCTTGCTAGTTAGACAGTCTAGTTGAATCAGTGAGACCCAGGATCAGAGAATGAATTCCTTATTTTTAATTAATCTATCAATTTATTTATTTATTTATTTATTGATTGATTGATTGATTGATTGATTGATTGATTGTATATGAGTACTCTGTCACTGTCTTCAGACACACCAGAAGAGGCCATTGGATCCCACTACAAATGGTTGTGAGCCACCATGTGGTTGCTGAGAATTGAACTCAGGACCTCTAGGAAGAGCAGTCAGTACTCTTAACCACTGAGCCACTCTCCAGCCCCTTAATTAATCTTAAAAAAAAATTTATTTATTCATGTACTCACTTTACATCCCCAAATTAGCCCCATCTCTCCTCCCAGTACCACCTCACAGAGATCTCTCCTTCCATTCCCCCCTTCCATCTCCTCTGAGTGGTATTCTATTGAATAAATGACCCACATTTTCTTTATTCACTCTTTGTTTGAAGGGCATCTGGGTTGTTTCCAGTTTCTGGCTATTGTGATTAAAGCTGCCATGAACATAGCTGAGCAAGTGCCACTGTGGTATGGTAGAGCATCTTTTGGGTACACGCCAAGGAGTGATATTGCTGGGTCTTGAGGTAGTACTATTCCCAGTTTTCTGAGAAACTGCCAAATTCGTTTCCAGGGTAGTTATACAAGTTTGCACTGAAATCAGCCAAGTGTTCCTCTTGTTCCACATCCATGCCAACACATGCTGTTGCTTGGGTTTCTGATCTTAGCCATTCTGGTTGGTGTAGGTTAAACTTTAGCATTGTTTTGATTTGCATTTACCCAATGACTAAGAATGCTGAATATTTCTTTAAGTGCATCTTGACCATTTGAGATTTCTCTTTTGAGAATTCTTTGTTTAGCTCTGTACACCATTTTTGAAATTGGGTTATTGGGGTTGTTGCTGTGTAACTTCTTGAGTTCTTAATATATTTTGGATAGTAGCCCTCTGTCAAGATGCAGTGTTGTTGAAGATCTTTACCCTATCTGTAGACTGTCATTTTGTCCTATCGACAGTGTCCTTTGCCTTATAGAAACTTTTCAGTTTCATGAGATCCCATTTACTAATTGTTGTGTTGAGAGCAATAGAGGAAGTCACCCAGTGTCAGTCTCTGACTTTCATGTATATACACATGCATGTACACACAATGCGTATATATCCATACACTGCACATAATAAACAAATAAATAGTATTTGTAGTCCTAGAAGACATAGTATGCAATTTATAATTCATACACAATAATACTAATATCAATATTTTATGTTTAATTTTTACTTAGATTAAAAACAAGTAGTTTTCCTTATGACATTTTCATACTTACTTCATTCTGCTTGACTTACATGTCAAACTAAGGCAGCTTCCTGATGCTCAGGGGTCTCTTTTCATTGATTCCCAAGAGTCTAAAACATATAACATCATCATTGCCCATGCTTTTCTTGGATCTTTCCACATTTCCTTTCTAAAGTCATTTCTTAGGATATGATATATGTAGAATTGTGCCATTAGCCTTTTCCTTTTATCCCAGATTTTTTAATCAACGAAAAGTTTAGAAATGTTATGTTTTTAAGTGAAAACAGGTAGGTATATAATTAATATTACCCAAAACTATATCTTTATCTCCTGAGAGGCTCTGCCAGAGCCTGACATATACAGAGGGAGATGCTCGCAGCCAACTTTAAACTGATCACAGGGTCCCCAATGGAGGAGATAAAGGACTGAAGGAGCTGAAGGGGTTTGCAACACCATAGGAAGAACAAGAATATCAACCAACCAGAGCTCCCAGGGTCTACACCACCAACTAAGGAGTACACATAGAGAGACCCGTGGCTCCAACTGCATATGTAGCAGAGGATGGCCCTGTTGGGCATCAATGGGAGAAGAGGCCCTTGGTTCCCATGAAGGCTCGATGTCCCAGGGTAGGGTAATGTGAGGGCAGGGAGGCAGGAGTGGGCAAGTCGGTGGGGGCACACCCTCATAGAAGCAAGAGGAGGGGGGATGGAATAGGGGAGATCTAGAGGGGAAAGGGGATAACATTTGAGATACAAATAAATAAAATATCCAATAAAAAGAACTCAAAAAAAGTAAATATTGCTGTGTGTGGTAATCAGACCAACAATACTAGCACTCAGAGAAATTTAAGGCTAGCTTGGGCTACATGGGGAGAGCTTGTATGAAAAAGAGCAAAGCCAACAAAATAAATAAATACAAAAAGTCAATGTATTTATCCCTCCATAATGTCTTTATCTTGGGCTTGGTAAAATAAAATCATATTTTATTTTATTTTATTTTATTTTTTTATTTTATTTGGGACAAGTTAAACAGTAAAGAATAATTTACTCAATAATGATACAAATGGAAGAGCACATATGCTATCAACCCTATAGAAAGAAAAGATAAGAAGGTTTGGTGCATGGACAGACTAGAGGAAAACTATGGGAGGGATTAAGGGAAGAGACTGGACAATGGGATTTGTCCTGTATAATTAGTTTTCTCTGAATTTTTACTTCTGAGAACTATAATTAAGCCATTGGTGTTTGCTACTGAAACTAGCCATCTCCTTCCCCACAGAGATAAAAAAAAAGCACTTGTTTAATTTCCTATAAAATTTGCATTTCAATCCTGGTCTGATACCTTTAAGCCCAGCACTCAGAGGATGAAAAAGAAAGATGACTGTGAGTTCAAGACCAGACTGACTGGCTTCCTCCCCATTAAACAATTTGTTGTTCAAAAAAGTGGACATTTTTGTTATTGAAGCTTGGGTCTTAATACTGACAAGAGCTAGAAAAATTCACAAGAATTTTAAATGACAGAGGCAGAATTTAGAAATAGAAGTTCATCAAGAAAGCACTGAGAAATGTATTCCCCCACCTGTGGTAATGAGAGAAGTTTTCTCGATGAACACCTAAATCTACACTTATCTGTGGATATAAAGACACATATTTCATCATTTAATACTCAGTTATTTGGTGGAAGACATAAAAGTCAATGAAGATAGATCCCTCCTTCATAATCACCAACTTGTAAAACTAGAAATAGAAACTGTAGGACACAGATTACTGGTCAAAGGTGAGGAGAGAGGGAAATTTCTTGCTCTGAATGGAGATGCAACTTCCTGAACTGTCCAAAAGATCATTAAGATTCTATCCAAACAAAGTTCTTCTGCTAGACAAATAAAGATACACAGATCAAAATTGGTAAAGCATAATTTATTCTGGAGACAAAAACATTAGTGACCATGGCCTGGGAATATAGACCAAGTTTACCCCAAACTCCATGCTCCAAAGTCGTAGCATTATATGAAGTTTCCTCTTGGAACAGGGGAGGAGGAATGGGATGAGGAACTATGGGAGAGGGAACCAGGAGGGTGCACAATGTCTGGATTGTAAATAATAAAAATAAAATTGCTTTATAATGGGGTAAAACAAATGAAGAAAGTCATAAATCAAAGCACTTTTTAAATATATCAGTGGAAACATTAGGTAGGTAGTGTAGAGCAGTGGTTCACAACCTGTGAGTCATGATCCGTTGGGGGTTGAACGACTGACCCTTTCAGAGAGAATGCCAAAGACTATTGGAAAACACATTGCATTATGATTCATTCCTAAGAGTACCAAAATTATAGTTACAAAGTAGCAACAAAATAATTTTATGATTGGGGGTCAGCAAAGCATGAGGAAGTATATTTTTTTTCCTTAAAATTATTCTTTTTTTTTAATTTTATTTTCTATATTCTATGTTTACATTCCAAAGGCTTTCCCCTTTCCCAGTTCCCACCCACCATAGTTCCCATAGTTCCGAGAAGAGTCATAGCTTCAGCAAGGTTGAGAACAACTAGTTAGGAGGAAAGCTAGGACAACTTTGTCATAGGCCACAGTTCCTATTTGCTACCATTTTTCCTCATTATTTTGGGGTCTATTTGTATATTCCTGACTTACCTAATTGTCAGCATGATGTTACATACCAAGTATTAAGAGTTAACAATGTGCTGGAATAGATTGTCTCCAGAGTTGCAACATTACAATTATGTTTACATCATTGAAGTTCTAATTGGTTAATCAGCCTCGTGGAAGATTCAGAAGGGTTCTTATGCAGAACTTTCCTTCTCACTGCTAATGACAGTATACATAACAGGAAGGATAATGAATTAGTATGGGAGGGCGTCTGAATTAACAGCAACTGTGTACCTTATGTTATCTTTTGATATTTCTAGTCTGAGCATATTACCAGTACTTCAATTTATGTTGAGAACTGCAAAATAAATCAATAACTGGAGCTCCACTGTGCAAAAAGTCTAGTTTTCTGGTGGAACATAGTAGAATTGACAAAAATATGAAACTACTTTAAGAATAAACAAATTACTGTACTAATTTTGAGACATTTTCAGCGAGTTTACCCTCAAGTTTCTTGCTGAAAATGAGAAATATACAGTCAGGTATGTATTGTTATCAATCCCAGTTATTGTCAGTGTTGGGTCTTCTTGGCTCTGCATCTAACAATTAGCGTGATCAGTCATGGATTTGACGTCATAATTGACTTTCTCTTACCCACATATGATTTCCAACTTTGCAAATTTATGTCTAATCCACTAAACCTTTTGCTCATTTTGATTGCTTTCAAACACACAGGACTCATTCTGTCCTCTGAAGGGCTACCTGCATTAGGCTTCCTCTATCCTTTAAGGACAACTTCTGCTAGAAGGGAGAATGTGTCTTTTAGCCCACATCACATGTGTAGCAGATGTGCAGCTTGAGAGGGGAAAGGAGAGGGGGGAGAGGAGAAAAGAGAGGGGAGGGGAGAGGTCTGAGGGGAGAGGAGAGGGGAGAGGGGAGGAGAGAGGCTGGAGGCTCCCCTTTCTCAGAGGAGAAAGGAAGGTGAGATGAGGAGGAACTGTGAGCAGCATTCACTGGAAGGAGAGGAGGAGCTGATATTTTGATGTAAAGTGAATAAATAAATAAATAAATAACATTTCAGTTTATTATGCAATTTTTGCTGCTTTTGTCTTTCAGCGAACACAGCACAATTCTACCTCCTATAAAGAAAACAGGTGAGCTTTTGAGAAAAGCCCCCCCCCCCCGCCTGTTAGAAATGAAATGACCTGGAGTAACAAGCACAGAGGGTGTTACTTCCCGTGTTATTATTTCTGTGAATGATAAATACAACACTTTCTAGCAGCAGAGAGCTTTTTTTTTCCTCACCTGAGTCATGAAGAAAAGAAAAAGTGGAAATTACAAAAAAAAAAGAAAAATACAGAAGCAAATCATAGCATCTGGCTTTGTTTTGTTTTGCTTTGCTTTTTTCGAATCAGCAAGCCCACAAGTAAGACTGAGAGCATATTAAAATGATATATATGATCTCAAATATTAAATAAAAAGTTATTCATATATTGTTCCCAGCCAGAGGTCTATCAAAACTGTTTCAATATTGTACTACTTCCTATTTAGTATATAAAGGTACAGTTTTTGACAGACACAGAAAATACTGGATATAAAATGATTCAGAAATTGTCCCCACCTTCAAGTGCTTGACAAGTTATTTACTCAATTAATCAAAGATGTTGGTAATTGTGAAGAGGGACATAGCGTCTGTATTGAGCTGGTTAGAAACACATTAAGAGGGAATGGTGAGCTAAGATATCTAGCCATCAGCTAAGCCTTCTCTGGACAGCAAATTCTGTGCTTCTGCAAGCATAAGTGGGTTCTCTCTATTCTATGGTATTAGAGAGAAATTCTCAACTGTATTTGTGTATTTAATTTGAATATCCGTTCCCACTTGTACTTTGAACGTCTTGCACCAGCTAACACTTCTGCCACCCCCCTTCACAAGCTGCATGGTATCCAAAATGCAATCTCTGAGACTGAAGTGATCGTTCAGCGCAGAGCGCTGGAGCTTCTTCCAATGGAAAGTGTTTTAATTCCAGAATGCACATGGTGGTTCACAATATCCTGTAACTCCATCTCCAGAAAACCTGACACCCTCTTTTGGCTGCCAAGTGCAACAGACAGTGCGCAGACTTACATGCAGGCAAAACGCTCTTACACATAAAATAACATTTAGAAAAGAAGAAAGTGTTTTAATCTGTGACATTCCAGTGTTTATCTTTCCTTACCCTGAAGCAGGGTCGATTGCCACTTCAAGGAATTAGCAACCATTCATGATTTTTTTCAAAGTTAATTAATTTATTTCCTTTACATCCCTAGCCCATTTTCTCCTCTTCAAAAAAGGGAAGCTTTTCTCTGGATATCAACAAGCCTTGAATTATCAAGTTGCAGTAAGGGTAGATGCGTCTTCTCCTATTGAGGCTACACCAGGCTGCCCAGTATTTCCGCAATACTTTGGCACCTGCATTGGGTTATTTTAGAACCCTCAATATATTTTTATGTTTATCATTTTATACTTATTTATAAATTTTGCAGGATTTATTTTTGATATACAAAGATGTATAACATATGTCATAACATGAATTCTTTAAAACTCAATATTTGACAACAAAATTTTTCTTGTTATTAAGTATAATTATACCTTTTGACAAACAGTTCATGACTCACAATTCAAGATTTTTAGCATCATATGTGCATACCCTTATATTTTGTTTCAAGGTAGTCTACTTTTATTCAGTAAGTGAACCTTAATTTTTCTCTTGATTCAAGAAACTAGTTTCTACTTTCATACCTTTTCCACAATTCATTTTTATTGTGAGGTATTTGTCCATTTGATGTTTGTTTTATTTTAATTCATGCTTATTACCTTTCTACCAACAAACTTTATAATCTACATTTTCAAATGGTTACTTTTTAATGTGTTATAGAAAGCTGTCCATTTTTTATCTCATACTATCATTAACCTTGAGAATACTCCAAACAATATCAGTTTGGATATAAAACTATGCATTTATTACATATTCTATCTATAATTATTAGAATATTTACATTATATCCTAAGAAAATACAGTTCTTATTCTAGTCAGAAATACATATTTAAAAAATGAGTCTTCACAGATACAGACTGGGAAATGGGGCACAATGGCACTTCCTGTCATCATTTTTGATATTATCTCTTCACTTCACATTTTAGGAAAACAAAATATTTTCTTTCCAGATTCCATCTCTCCCTTTCACTCTTTGGCTACATGTGAGACATTACTTTCCTAAATAAAGATGGATACCTATTTTGTTCAGCTTATCCTTGTTAAACACTTTTTATGACTTTCTGTCTACTGTCTGCTCATCACATGTGTACATGTGGTAGTCTCGTGAGGATACTTTCCAAACTGATCTCATTTTAAATAATTGTTTTCAACCTTGTTTTGCTGTTTCTTTTGTAAAACATTTCTGATGAATGTCTACTTTGTGTGAAAATTTTATTCCTGTTTCTTCTGTGTCTTTTTTCCAGAGAAATGTGTTTTCCGGAGATGAATGAAGAAGTATTATTATTGCACAGGCTCTTTCTCAGAGGCTTGCCAGCCTCCTGTCCATCATGTCACACTGGCCAAACCTCAAAGACTCTTCCTCAGCTGTAGCACAGAAGAGATAAGGTATTGTGCAGCTTCCAAAGCTGCTTTCGAAAAGGCAACAGCATTTTAGTTTGCGATGCCATTGTCTTTTTTAACAGCCACCATGTGAGAAATGAGAGCGCCATGAGGAGACACCACAGCACATCCAGGATTTCAACATATGTTTTATTTTTACATTTTTCTTATGGAGCCAGCTTCTTGTCTTTCTCTTTGCTAAGCAACTAGCTCCCTGCTCGTACTGCTGTGATGTTCCAGTGATTCTTGGCTGACCTCTTATCACTGTGTCATGAATTCTTTTCTATAAGTGCCATGTTTTCTTTCATATTGTTTTGCCTCATGATAGAGTAGTTTCAATTCTCTCTATATATATTTTTTTCTCATGCTACTTGTCTGCCTTTGATTTTCCCCTTTTAATATGGTAATTTTACATAGATATTTCTAACTTACTTCTTAGATTTAAATTGAGGTAGTTCTTCTGGGAACAGATAATTTATTCCTCTATAAATAATGTAGGGAATGCCTGGTGAGCGGGTTTGCATTGCAGCAGTTTGGGCTTCCTTCTGTGGTCTGTGGAAGCTTCTTCCTGTAAGTTCCCAGTGACTCAGAATTAACCTTGATGGTGGTGGTGCTTCTAACAGTCTCTTCCCTGATGCATCCATCAGATGACAGAAAATTGGCAGGTGAAGACCTTTTTGTAGCTTTGAAATTCCTCCTTTCTGACATAGATATAGACCTGCTGGAATAGGTGGTTAAAGATCTAATTGCAAAATATATCGTTATCTTTCTGTTATGCGTTGATGTTAAATTGGGCTCAGGATCCTTCTAGATATGGACCTAGTTCTTCATCATGTGGTTACCTTTTTGCAACCTAGCATGAAGGAAAAGGATAAAAATCACATATTCGTAGTATGACAGAATATTTGGAATATTCTGTAGTATAATACTATGGATTTCTTTCTCTCTCCTTTAACAATCAATTTCTATTATTTATCTATCTATAATCTATTATCTCTGTCATCTATCTATCTATCTATCTATCTATCTATCTATCTATCTTTCTATCTATCTATCTATCTGTAATCTATTTTCCCTCATCTATCTATCTACTTATCAATCACCTATCTATCATCTAGCTATCATCTATCACCATCATCATCTATGTATTTATCACCTATCTACTCATAGATTAAAAACATCAAGAATAGGGCGAGGCAGTGGTACAACATACCTTTAATCCCAGCACTCTTGAGAGGCAGGTGGTTCTATGTATATTTGAGGCTAGAGTGACCTACAAGGCAAGTTACAGGACAGCCAAAGCTAAACAGTTAAAACACTGTCTAAACAAAACAAAACAAAACAAAACAAAACAAAACAAAACAAAAAACTAACCAAAATCGATCAATCAATCAATCAATCATATTTGCTTGTACTACCATAGACAGTATCAAAATACATGCACATATACATACTATATTCTGCATAATAGTATTTAAATGAGGTTTCACAGTTCTATGTCTTGAACTGTTATTTATTTATGGTAAAAATGCCATTATTCTCTCCTTAAGCTTTGTGAAATATACAGTAGGATTATTGTTCTCTGTACTTAATCCAAAATACAGCAGTAACACACCAGAACTTCTTGTTCCTAATTAACAGTAAAATATTAATCATTGATTGCCCATTTCTTATCCCTCATGTCTCTCTATTATCTCTAGCTTCTTGTCAGTACCACTAAACTCTAACCATCTACAAACTCTATTTCTTCAGATTCCACAGATAAGTGAGACTATATTTCCTCTTACTATGCCTGGCTATTTTCATTTAACAGAATAATCTCTGCCTCCATCTGTGTTGGTACTCATGAAAGCATGTCATTGTTTTATACCAATATAATATTATACTGAGTATATTTACCAACTTTTCTTTATCCATTCATTAATCTATGAGCATCCAGTTTGTTTTCATTTTTTGGCAGTTGTGGACACTGCTGCAATGGGTCACCAGTAAACAGATCTCTCTGTGACACACACTTCATTTCCTTTGACTCTTAATAGCATGACTGCTGAATCCCATGGTCATTCTATTCTGAGTTTGGGCAATCTCTGTACCTTTTCATGGTGGCTAAACCCTCTTCCTGAAATGTGCAGGGCTTCCTTTTGTTCTTGGCCTTACCAGAACTTATGTTTAGATTTGAATTAATATCTTCTTGATTAATAATTGGAATGGCTTCTCTTATAACTATTTGCTACTTGTAGGTCTTCTTTTGAAAAAAGTTTCTTGATTTATTTAATTATAGTCTTTGCCTCTTTTATTCTGGTTACTTTCATATGGCAGAAATCAAGTGTTGGCTTGCAAGTATGTTCTCCTGTCTATGTGCTGTCTCTTCACCTCATGGGTTGTGTTTTACATTGTACAGGTTTTTAATTTAATATCACTACCATCATCTCTTTGTCTGCTGACATTAGTTGAGTATACAGATGGTTCTAGATTTTCTGTCGCTCAAGAGACATTGATTCAGTCATGCTTATTTTATTTATAACTTTTGAAGATGGAATTTTAACATTAACCTGTTTAGCTTTGTGCCATTAATTCCAACTTTGATGTAAAGTAAATTGGACAACGACCCATTGATTGAGTAGTTTCCCTCACTTTAGGGATATCTTTACACTGATAACTATCTAGAGGTGCTTTGGTGTAAAGTCAGAAAGAATAAAAAATTATAATTTCCAGGGTCTGATAAAACTAGAAATGATACCATGGTATACAGTCACTGATAAGTGGATATTAGCCTAGAAGCTTAGAACACCAAAGACACAAATCACATATCAAGTGATGTCTCACAAGAAGAAAGGAGTGGACACTGGTGCTAGAATGGACCAAAACATCATTGTGGGAGAGTACAAGAACAGTAAAGTGGGAGGGGGTGGATGCGGGAGCAGGGGGAGGGAAAAGGACATGTGGGACCTTTGGGGGTGGGGAACCAGAAAAAGGGAAATGAATTGTAAATATAGAATATATACAATAAAACTAGAAATGATACCGTATATAAGATATGTAGTGATAATTAATCTCTTTGAAAATTGATTACCTTATTAAAGGGAGACAAAAATGAGGACCTGAAGATTAGGAGGTAAGCCTAGTACATCATTATTGGTAATGAAGGAAATGAAAACAACTTGAGACATGTCATCGGAATAGAAATAGCAATTGTTTATAACTCTCTATGAGTTACAACCCTTTCTATGAGTTTCTCTGAAAACTTAAGGGAAACTATAGCTCTGAGCATAAAGGTCAATGCAGCTAATTTTCTATTGCTTTCATGAATGAAATCCAATGGAGTAATGAGTTTGTTTGTAAAAGATGATAGAAAAGAAAATATTTTTGTGTCTCTGAAACTTCAAACAGTTGATTTTTGCCACCATAATTTGCAACGCTTAGGACATTTTTCTTTGTCATGGGTAGCATAATGAATACCTGTGGAATCAAGAGACCAGCATTCAGAAAAGCTTAAGGAATATCTTCCCAGCTCACATTACCACACTGCCTTTCTCAGTACAGAATTATTCTGCTGCAAGCGACAGAAACATTAAGATAGAGAAAGCTTGCTCTAAAATGAAGATTCAAATAGTTTGATGCTTACATCTGGGGCTCATAAAAGATGGCAAACATAAAAGCCATATTTGTAGGGGACAAATTTAACCACCAAACCTGTTTATTCATTTGTCTTGATGTAAAAATAGCCTATAAATCTCACATTCCCTTCTGCTAGGCAAGCCATTATGACATAGCATCAAACAACGGAGTCAGAAGCAATAGTGGTTACTGCTTATAGGCTGTCCTAAAGGACACCCTTCTCACAAGTCTCCACATCTTTCAACTATTAACTGGTTTATGTTATGAGAACAGTGAAGCCAGAGGATATAGCAACATGGTGGCCCTTAGCACCAGTCTTGGAAGAAACAGCTACTGCCTCATTAGATACGTTTGCTGTGGACCTCTTGTCAGTGTGAAATAAAATACTATTTTGGGAATTGAAGAGTTTGTAGTTATAGTAGTCTTCTATTTCTGCACATCAAATTGCCCTGCAATTTAGCAGCAAACAACCACAAACATTTGTTGTGACACATTTGCCAAAGGCCAGGAATCTGGGAGCAGCTTTGCTGGGTGGTGCTGGCTCTGGATCTCCCAGGAAGATGCTTTCAAGTTATCAGCTGTGACTGCAATCATTTAAGGTTTGACTGAGGCTCAAGAATCTGCCTCTAAGCTCACTCACAGATTTGCTGTCATTCTTTGACTTCTCTGTGGCTGCTTGCCTGAAACCTCTCTGCTCTTTGACACTGGGATTCTCTACAGGACTTCTGTATAGCATCCTTCTATGCCAGATGACTTCAATCAGAACTAGTAACAGCGAGAGGAGATATGAAGAACACACACACATGCATCACCTACACCACACACACACACACTCACACTCACACGAGAGAGAGACAGAGAGACAGAGAGACAGAGAGAGACAGAGACAGAGACACACACACACATAGAGATGCACATAGCCACAGCAAAAGTCTTATGATAGAAACATGGAGTGTCTTTCATAGCTGGTTCTCAGAGATGCTGTGCTGTCATCCTGCAATATAGTATCCTAATACCGTCCAATCTTGGTACAATGAGATAGGACACAATCTAACAGTACAATTAACAGAAAGACACAATCACTTCAGAATTAAAGATTTATTGGTACAGATGTTTATCATTTTTAAAAAATATGGTCTAATCTATCAATGCCAATAATTATATTTTTTCTACCATTAAAAATATGTAGTATTTCTCTCATTGTATTGTTTGATTTACAACTGAACAAAACATTAGTTAAAATGAATGTATACATGGTAAGCAGCAAGCGTTTTAGAGAACTGGCTAAGGAATTGAGTACATGCCCTCCCCCCAAATTAATTCATTTGTCTAACTCCTAATTCAACAGCCATGACATTTGCATGTGTGTTTTTCGTTAAGCATTAATGGTGATTAAAAGTTAAATGATATATTACAAGGAGGTCTATGATCTAACAGAACTGGCATAATTAAAAGAGACTCATTCTGTGAGAACAAAGGGAGAAAATGACCACATGTAGGCCTGGAATGGAGTCTTCATTACTAGCTGGCCAAGCTGGTATTCTGACCTAGAGATTCCCATGCTCTAAAACTCAGACAAAATACTGTGGCTTGAGTCTTCCAGACAATAGTATTACCCCCACCTCCAGCTGTCTGAGCTGACGAGTGATTAACTATTTCTGGAGGTCATCTCATGTGGTCCTTGGAGAAGTGCAAAGAAATATATTCTGAAAGAGGTCCCTGCTATGGCACAGAAAAAGCTGCACATGGAACATTCCATGAACAGACTGCTGAAAACTTTTAGAATAGAATATAGAGTACAGGCTGGAACCCAAGTAGAGCTTATGGTATTTGGTTTCAACAAACAAGGACTTCAAATAGTAACTACTGAGAATATCCAAAGTACAGAAGAAGCTCACGGTCTAGAAAAATCTAGACTTCTATTTATTTCTGGCAAATAATGACGTGAATGTATGATCATCATTACAACAATGAAGTTTTGAACGAGTTATATATTTGATGCTGTCAACCCTAAGTTTAGGAAATTAAAATGAATGCTACAAGGTCATTTCAGAGATAAACTACCATATAAAAGAGGTACAGTGCAAAGCGTTCATTGCATAGAGACATGTAATACAGACAGAGCATGACAAGTAAACTGGACATTTTAAATTCATCTAAATTTTACTGCAGTCTCCACGTACACTAATGGAAAATGATAGATAACCATAATAAAAGTTAAAGCTTTGAAATTTTATATATTGAAGTAGTAGAGGCTGTCAGATTTAATGATGCAATCTTCACTGTCCACATTTAAATAAAAGCAACAGGATAGAAAATAATAATGAATGTCAGGAGCTCATACATGATTTCAGTTAAATTATCTCGTTAAATTTTCATCAAGAATCTTTGACAAGTTCTAGGGTCATGTTCAATATTTTAGTCATGATAGAGAAAAGGTTAGAATTGTCCTCAAAGGTATAATAAGTTAATGGCAAGGCAGCAATAAACGCAAGACTTCTGCCTTCAAAGTGAAGACATGATATCAGTTCTAAGATATATTTCCAGTACAAAAATAATGATAGAAGAAACGTACAGAATGGAACACTACCAAGGAGTATTGAATTAGCAAAATGAACCAGCACTCCATTGTGCTTTGCCTAGCTCTGTCAAGTGATTCTCATTGTATTATGATTATTAAGACAGTTGTCAGAATTATTTTAAAGAGTTAAAAAGAACTTAAAATGAATATTCTTGAATAAAAGATATGGATTTGAAATAAAAAATCGCTTGTTGCTTATATCAACAGCAAAGTAGATGCTGCACGACAGGTCCTAACCACTGTTCTTCTTATAGATTTCTATAGTAATCCAGTTAAAGAACTTGTGTGCTATACATGCTGTTGACATTTATTCAGCCTTGATAGGAGGGCTTTTGCCTTCTTGGTGTAGGTGTATTTTGTCTTGCTTGGCTGATGTCTCTTGGAGGCCAGTTCTTTTCTGAAGAGGAAATGGATAGGAGCAGGTAATTCTGGGGAGAAGTGAGGTAGAGGTAAGGTGTAGTAGCTGAGAGGATGGGGGGAGGAGAGATTGTAGACAGGATGTATTATATGAGAGAAGAATCCAATTTTAATAAAAAGGAAGCCCTGATTTGTTCCAGCTAATTGTTTGCCACACAGATCCCTTTCACCATTGAACATGGATCACAGTTCATACTTAATGAATCTATTGTGTATAACTATGGCTTTGTGTACTTAAAAGGCCTTGGAAATCTAGAAAATGTCTATGAAGGTGTTTTACATGGGTAGAAAGCAAGAATTACAGAAAGTCACTGTTCTGTAATGGATAAGTTTTGTAGTAGCTTCATAGCCTACACCAGAAATCATGTTTCGATAGAAATAGAAGTAGAGGTGATGAGTACAAGTTTAACAAGTCAGTTTATGTGAAGGTCGTTTTCTCTTAGGATTTCACTGAGTTTCCTTTCATACTTTATTTCACTGGCCAGTGACAACCCCTGCTGCTGGTATCAGGTGGCTAATTGTGCTCAGAGAACCAGAGACTGGTAGATGTGAGTGTGACATCACATCCTGTTACCACCTAACTCTTTCACTGCAGACCAATGCTGAGTTATGAGGTAAAGACATTGGCCCGAGTTCACAGTCTACAAAGAAAGTCTAGTCAGTCTAGTAAGAAAATATGGCCTATTATTGAATAGAACATATGAGCCAGGCACTTTGAAAGAGAGGAACTGCTGCTACCCTCATTAAAAAAAAAAAATCTGGAAACCGAGCTAGGGAAAAGGTCAGTTAGCTTCTCACAAAAGCAAAATTGCTCAATGGCTGGAGTGGGATGGGGGTCGGGTGGGGGGCAGCTTCCTGACTTTATAGCACATGCATGACTACACTTCCCTCGGGTCTCTGTCCATTTCCATGCCCACATCTCCCTCTACCACACCCAGCACCCCTGTGCTTTCTATGCTCTAGATTTTAGTGCTTTTAATACTGCAGTCAGCGACAGGTGGAAGGCTGTTATGAAAAGCACAGGCAGAAACATTCCTGTTTAGCCTCTTTTTATATCTTTTCCCCCTACAGATTAGGGTATTTTTCTCAATTATGCGTACTTATTCATTCTGCCAAAAATTCTTTTAAGGCTGTTAAAGATGTAGACAATTTTCTCAGTTTGATGTTCCAAAGAAACCTGCTGTGTCTTTTTCATTCTTTGCAAAAATAGGCATGGTAGGCCCCACCAGCTGGTAAAGTCATTGAGAAACTAAAAACTTTCTTTCTGCTTTGGCCATTGTTATACTCGCATAGTTTTAGAACTCCGGGCTGCACTTAATATCTCCGTGCTTTCTGTTTTCCTTCAGAGAATGAGCATGCTGTTATTTGTTTGTAGTTGTTACAGAAATAATCCCAACGAGAGAAATTATTCTTCCAACATCCACGAACACTGAATACTAAGTAATTCAGTAGCCTACTTATTGAAAACAAAACCAAACAAAAAAAAATCCCAAAAAAGCCAAATAAACAACCCAAAGAAATATCACCAACAGAAAGAGGGTCTGGAGTCTCAGAAGTATAAATACACATACATATGCATCAGCTTCTCTTTTTGTTTGAAATGAAAGTATATTTTCTATAACTTCTCCTGGGGAAAATTCATGAGTATTTACCAGAAATTCTAAATTTACCTACATATTCTGATCTAGAAAAGTTTACATGTTTAAAAATTCATTAAAATGTATAAATAACATTTTCTCTTTAAGGGAAAATATCAGGAATACAGTTAATAATCAACTATGTGAAACATTTGTTGAATTATTTATGATATAATAAAAAATAACATATTATAGATCCATTAAAAGGAAATTGTTGATAATGACTCAGGGTATAGGGATTCAGTCATTCATAATTAATGATTAAAACACTGGACAAGAGCAAAGTCTATGAAACAACAGAAGTACTATACAAAATTTTCATAAGGAAAATAAGTTAAAAATATTTAGCTGGAAATCATCTCATTTTTACAGTTATGCCAGCAGAATATTATTACTGTGATTTCTTCCATTTTTAAAATGATTCATTAACTTCTTCCCATGCTATCTTTTAAACATGCTAAAGGAGTAAAATAAAACAATAACCAGATAAGATTTTTGCCTTAATGTTTGCCAGTAGCTAACTGATACAAGTGTTAATAAACAAAAAGCAATCTATGGAGATTACTAAGAAGACAAAGCAATGGGAGAGTCTCAGTTGAAAAAAAAAAGAAAAGAAAATATTTGGGAACACCAAATTCTTGGGATAATATTGACGTAAGACTAAAAGTAAAAGACATTTTTTGATCTTGTATCATATCTGTACTCCTTATATCTCAGCACCTTGCTCCATATTTTGTATTGAATTAAAATGGTCTTTCATCATATGAATACAATGATTTATATTTACTATGTAGTTCAGAAGACGATAGAAATGTAAATGTTCTCCTGAATTCCTTCCACCAACTATTCCATCTGACTGTAGAAAAAAATTAGTGTTTATTTTGTGCCCTTACAATTTGTTGAAGCGACGAATATTATCCAAGTGCTTTTCATGAAGCTTTGTTGTCTTTGAAAGGTGGAAGCTTATCATAAGCAAATGCGAGGGACTTCCTCCTGCACTGTTTCTCTTCATTTTTCTTCCAGTCACTAACTTTGTTCTGTAGGTACGGTTATTTATTTAGCTCACTCCTCACAGTTAAAATATGCCTGAAAGGAAGCAATGATCTGGAGGAGGTTATACTTTGTTTTGCAGTTTGAGTAGATTCCATCCATCTTGGCAGGGAAGGCATGCTGGCACAAAGCATGAGGCTACTTACTGGCATCCGTGTAGAAAAGTAACTATGATAGATACCTACCCTGTTACTAACAGTAATTTTTAATTTATAACTTAATCTTTGGAAACCAGTGAAGTTTTGTTTCTGTTTATGCATTTTTAAAATTTATTCTTTTCTTGTGTAATTCATTCCAACTGCACCTTCTCCTCTCTCCATTCCTCCCAGCACCCCCATACACCCCCTCCCCCAAGAGCCACTGCTGCTATGTTTCCTTTTAGAAAAGAGCAGGCCTCCTAGAGATATCACCAAATACAGTATATTAAGTAGCAGTAAGACTAGCATTTTCCCTCATATTAAGGCTACATGAGGCAAGGCAGTAGGAAGGAAAGGGTCCCAAGAACAGGTAAAAAAAAAAGTCAGAGATACCCCTCTCCCACTTTCAGGAGTCCTCCAAATACTGCAAGTTAAAAGTCCACAGTATGTTTGCAGAGGACTTATTACAGACCAATGCAGGTTTCATGAGTGTGGCTTCGGTCTCTGAGAGCCACAATGAGCCCTGCTTAGTTGATTCTATGGGTCATGTTCTTCTGCTGTCCTTGACCCCTCTTGTTCCTACAATGCTTTCCCCGCTATTCTTCTGGGTTCTCCTAGCTCCATCTAATATTTGTGGATCTCTGCATGTGTTCTTATCAGCTGCCAGAATAAGGCTCTTTCATGTTTATTGTGCTAGGCACTGATTTAGAAGTATAGCAGAAAATCATTGTAAAAAGTCCTACGTTGCCAGAAACAATACTGATATACAGTATGATTTCCACCAAATTGCCGCATATATTCTTAGCAGTAATAGAAAAGGGAATACTAAAATTTTTAAGAAAGTGTAAAAGACAGGAAATAGGGAAATGGTTATCTATAAAAGCAATGCTACTCAGAAAATACGGTGCAAGATGTATATAACATCACCTGATTTTAAATATTGCAAATACATCAGAATGAATACATATAAACACACACTTGTTATTTGGTTTAAAAAAAATCACCTAAGAGCTTATTAAGTATATGCTAAATGATAAAAAAGATTCAGTAAAGGCAAAATTGAATTGCTTATATCATTTTATTCTCTTTCATATCCTATTGTTTATTTCTCCTTTGTAACCCTTCTGTACCTCTCTTTTTTTTCTTTTCTTTTTTTTAAAGATTTATTTATTTATTTTGTGTATATGAATACACCATTGCTGGCTTCAGACACGCACCAGAAGAGGGCATCAGATCCCATTACAGATGGTTGTGAGCCACCATGTGGTTGCTGGGAATTGAACTCAGGACCTCTGGAAGAGCAATCAGTGCTCTTATCCACTGAGCCATCTCTCCAGCCCTGTACCTCTCATAATATCTGCTATGGTAATGTATTTTTTTAGAGGAAAGTGATATAATTTTATTACAATTAATTTTTTTTAAATTTTCTATATTCTATGTTTACATTCCAAAGGCTTTCCCCTTTCCCAGTTCCCTCCCCCACCATACGTCCCATAATTCCTCTCCCCCCCAACTATTCCCCAATCATTCCCCCTTCCCCCAAGGTTTCTCTCTTCTGGGTCTACAAAACTGGATCCAATCTTTACAGGCCCAGGGTCCTCTCCTTTCTTCTTCTTGGGAATCATTTGACTTGCTAATTGTGCCTTGAGTATTTAGGGCTTCTGGGCTCATTAATATCCACTTATCAGTGATTGCATTTCATGTGTATTCTTTTGTGATTGGGTTAACTCACTCAGGATGATATTTTCCAGGTCTAACCATTTACCTACAAATTGCATGAATTCATTATTTTTAATTGCTGAGTAGTATTCCATTGTATAAATATACCACATTTTCTGTATCCATTCCTCCTTTGAGGGATATTTGGGCTCCTTCCAATTTCTGGTTATTATAAACAAGGCTGCTATAAACATAGTGGAGCATGTGTCTTTATTGTATGCAGGGGAATCTTCTGGGTATATGCCCAGGAGTGGTATGCCAGGGTCCTCTGGAAGTGGCGTGCTATGGTAATGTATTTTAAATATAGATCTTGGTAGAAACTATCTCAAATTCTAGACTCTGTCTTGAATAAAATATTAACTATGTACTTTATATTAAGTCCCAGAATGCATTTAGAATCCCACAAGATTAATATCTCAAAAGCTCATTAGTCTCTTCATATCCCATTGTCACCCCATATATCTATAGTTCTTTCCTCCAAGAATGACTTGTGTATCTTTAAATTTCTAACATACATTCTATATCAGAATAATAATAAAGGATATCTTTGGGGAAAAGAAAGAAAAATGAAAGAAAGGAAGAGAGAGAGAAAGAGAAAGAGAAGACTTGGCCACTTAAAAGCAAACAGAGAGGTTGGTTTGTGTGCTATATATTTTTCTCCTTTTCTTTCTTCTTTAGAGCTCCATGTTTTTGTTGTTGTTGTTGTTTTGTTTTTTTTCCCATTATCTGAGCCTAGGGATAATTGTCCATTTTCTCTTTTCTGAACTCCTTTAGCACAGTTTGCCAATTCCTCTTCACTTCCCAAAACTCTAACTATGGACTCTAGTAAGTATTAGAGACTACTTGAAAGGTAATTAAACAAAAATACTTATTGCAAAATCTAATTATTATTAATACTACACAATGTGTATGCATATATTTACATCTCTATCTCTGGAAGTTATTTAACTTCCTCAATTATTCTGATTAAGAGATTTTAATTAGCATAATTGTGTTGATTTGCTGTCAGACTGATAGACTCTAGAATCACCTATAAGACAGATCTTGGTCTGTCTATGATGGAATTTTTAGATTAGATTAAGTAAAGTGGAAGAACCCCCTCACATGTGGACAGCACCATACCAAGGGCACTTGACTGCATAAAAAGAATTATATAGCTGAACTCCAGGACTCATCTCTCCCTGACTGCAGGTGCAATGGAACCCAATGCCTTACTCGCTTGATGTTATGCCTTCCCAGGAATGGTAGAGTTTTAAACTGTAGGTCAGAATAAAACCTTTCTCCTTTCCTCAAATTGATTTTATTATGTATTTGACACAGCAATAATGAATCAGGCAATATTCTTACATACATGCGGTCTTAGATAAATCTAAGAAGATAAAATGTAGGCTTTAAGAAGCATGCTATGAGAGAAAGAAGGAGGTCCTTAGAATTTAAATTACATTGTTTTAGAATTCTCATTGTGTGAATTAACCACTAATTGGGTAAAGCTCTTTCTGGGGGCTTTCCATGAGATAACCATACTCACCTTGACAATTCCTCTGCTCTATAACTCATGGGTGGATGCTTGCCAGCTTGCTCAGCCTCCATGCTGACCTACACATCACCCCTCTCATCATGCCTCTGCTCCACTTTTGTACCTTTTCCTTGGACATTATCACACTGACGTTCTAAACACTAAGACATCAAAGTATGGGTGTTTGGAGACAGGTCTTTAAAGGAGTAATAAAGATAACATATAGTCGTTTGAGTAGACCTATCTAATCTAGATGGTGATCTTATAGGAAGAAGGCTTAAGCTGCAACTTAGAAATAGGGACGAGAAACTGGAGCGCCCGGGAAACAGTGGTCTATAATCCAAGGAGGGAGCTTTTAGAAGAAATATGCACTTTATAAGAAATATGCACCTGGAGACACCTTGATCTTAGACTTTTTCTGTCATGTAAAGCACTCAGTCAGTGGACAGTTTTGTCAGTCATAGTAAGCAAAACTAGTTCCCATTTAAATTATGGGGAAGTTCTTTAAGTCTTAAAACACTTAAATTTCACCCTCACATACCCCTCCTCCCAAAACTCATACTTGCTATTTTCTTAACTTTTCTTTCCTTCTTTTTCTTTTTTGACTTTTTAATTGGATATTTTATTTATTTACATTTCAAATGTTATCCATTTTTCCAGCACCCTGAAATCCCCTATCCCATATCCCCTCCCCCTGCTTCTATGAGGCTTTTACCCAACCTATCCACACACCCACTCAGGCCTCCCCGCCCTCGAATTTCTGTACACTGGGGGTATTGAAGCTTCACCAGGACCAAGGGCCTCTCCTCTCACTAATGCACAATAGGGCCATCTACTTCATATGTGGTTGGAGTCATGGGTCCCTCCATGTGTACTCTGGTTGGTGGGTTAGTCCCTGGGAGATCTGGGGGTTCTGGTTGTTTGATATTATTGTTATTCCTATGGGGTTGCAAAGCCCTTAAGCTCTTTCAGTCCTTTCTGTAACCCTTCCATTGGGGACCCTGTGCTCAGTCCGATGGTTGGCTGCTATTTGCCTCCATTTTGTATCCATTCCTCTGTTGAGGGACATCTGGGTTCTTTTCAGCTTTTGGCTATTATAAATAAGGCTGCTATGAACATAGTGGAGCATGTATCCGTATTGCATGCTGGGGAATCTTCTGGGTATATGCCCAGGAGTGGTATGGCTGGATCCTCCGGAAGTATCATGTCCACACTCAGGCTCTGGTAGAGCCTCTCAGGAGATAGCTATATCAGGCTCCTGGACTGACTTCTAATGGTTTCTTGCCCATGGCTACTGAAGCATGTAATACAGCTTCTAGAACATTTCCCTTGCTCAATTTCCTTCCTTTATTCCTTTCTCTCTTCCTTCTTTCCTTCCTTCCTTTTTGCTTTTTTTCTTTGTCATTTTTGGGTTTTTTTTTTGCATTTTTTATTGGATATATACTATATTTACATTTCATTTCCCCTTTTCTGGTTTCCCACCCCCCAAAGGTCCTGCATGACCTTTTCCCTCTCCCTGCTCCCCCATCCACCCCTTCCCACTTCCCTGTTCTGGTATTCCCCTACACTGATGCTTTGATCCATTCCAGCACCAGTGTCCACTCCTTTCTTCTTGTCAGACATCATTTGGTATGTGGATTGTGTCTTTGGTGTCCCAAGATTCTGGGCTAATATCCACTTATCAGTGAGTGCATACCATGGGTATTCTTTTGAGACTGGGTTACCTCACTTAGTATGATGTTCTCCAGATCCATACATTTTAAAAAGAATTTCATGAATTCATTGTTTCTAATGGCTGAATGGTACAACCACTCTGGAAATCAGTCTGGCAGTTCCTCAGAAAGCTGGACATGATACTTCCGGAGGATCCAGCCATACCACTCCTGGGCATACACCCAGAAGATTCCCCAGAATGCAATACAGATACATGCTCCACTATGTTCATAGCAGCCTTATTTATAATAGCCCAAAGCTGGAAAGAACCCAGATGTCCCTCAATAGAGGAATGGATACAAAAATAATGTGGTATATATACACAATGGAGTACTATTCAGCCTTTTTGGTTTCTTGAGACAGGGTTTTTTGTGTGGCTCTGGCTGTCCTGAAACTTGCTCTGTAGACCAGATTGGCCTTGACTTCAGAGATCTACGTGCTTCTGCCTCCTGAGTGCTGAGATTAAAGGCATGAGCTACTATTGCCCAGATAGCCTTGGTTTTTATTGGTTAATGTCTGGTCAAGTTTTTTTTCAGGGATTATAAAAATAGAACTTTATTATTCTGACTAAGGCTGAAATTGAATCTAAGAGACACAGGTAAAGTTTAATTTGATAGATGAAATTAGGCAAAAATAAAAGTCACATGTACCTGACAAACAAGTGAATGTTATGTTTTTTTAAAAAAAGATTTATTTTTAACAGATTTATTGTTATTTATGTATCTGTATCATGTATGCACCGGTACCCACCGAAAACAGAAAAAAAAGATAGGGTTGCCTGAAGCTTTGCTACAGGTAGTTGTAAGCCATCCTATAGGTGATCTGGGAAGCAAACCAGGGTCCTCAGGAGGAACAGCCACCTGTTCTTGACTGCTGAGCCACCTTTCCAGCTGCACAATGAGGTGTAATGTCGATAATGCTCCTTTGTGTCCATAGACTTTCCAATAAAAATAAAGAAAAGAAAAAAAGAAAGAAAGAAAATGGCTTTCCAAAGAATACATAATCTGTGAGGCACACATTGAGAAGCAGAGATAACTCTTACCAAAGTAAGCAGTAAGCACTGCTATCTACTTTAAGCAAATGTTCTATAGCTCTTTAATTAAAAAAAAAAGAGTGACTTTTCAACCGAGTTCTAGGAGTTTCTGGAACTAACTTGTGCACACTCATGCTTTGCAAACATGGGAAAGAAAATCTAATGATGCTCAGCTATTCCCAGTTAACCCTCTAGGATGTAAGAGGCAGACAACAGTTTCTAGGAAGAACACAAAGCCAGTGTTGAACACTGCTCCGAAAACACAGGATAGTGTTGACCACATTTTACTATCCGTATTTTTCCTCAAAATACTTCCTGTCTGGAAGATCTTCCTGTAGAAAAGAATGTGTTCTTTCTCCCAGATTCTGATCTGCATTTCTCTGCATAACAGCATCTTTGCTGATTTCTCTAAGCTAAAATGAACAATATCACATTAATTTTTATCTTTGCAACTGAACCTATTTCCCTGTTTAGCATTTGTTGCTAAGCAATATTAGTTTTACCCGTTATCATGTGCAGATATTCTCTTAATTCACTCGAGTGTATATGCATAGCCTCCTCTCATCCACTTTAGCACTTTTGTGGAAGATGAATAATTTTGCTCAATCTTTGGAGCTTAGAAATGCTGAGTGAAAAGCATTCCCAAGAAATATTTTGTGATAATATTAATCACTCTGAAACGTTTCAGGACTAAGAAAAGCACGGCTGTGAGTAACATATATAATGGCAAATAGGCAAGAAGGCTCCATGAATCAATATGTGCATTCTTATATGAAACTAAAATATTAAAGCAGTTAACCCTCCCAGCACCACCCAAGTCTTTTAAGTAGATATTTATTTTATCACATCCATCTTGTCATATGATATCATTGTTTAAAATATCATCAAAGCTCAATATACTTTCTGATGCTATAAAGAAATATTTTACAATTCATTAGGATCTGCCCCCTTCATTATGGTATTATGTGTGTCTAAAACTTGCTTCTGATCTTAGACTGTCATTAAATAAGCCAGTGACCTGGGACAAATCTTTTAATACTGCTGACTTAACTGCTTCATCTGTAAACGATGAATAATAATATGAGTCTTGCCTGTCATACAGGATTTCAGCATGGCTCCACTTCAATAATAGCTTTCATTTTATTAGCTGAAAATCACTCTGTAATGGTAAGTGGCAGCCTGGACTTAGAGACATTCCAGCAAAAACTGGGACGGTGTTTGTTCCTGGCATTTCCATTGTTGTTATGATCTCTTTAAATTAGCCCCTGAATATAATGCAGAGGAGTGACACAGTTGTTCATTTTTAATATAGTTAGATAGAGGGATATTTTACCTAGATAATACCACATAAATCTAGTGAATCTCATTAGGAAATTAGCATGGGATATTTATGTACTGCCTAAAGATCTAAAAGAACAGCTCACCACACTTGCAATTATTGATGGGAAGCCAGGGACTGAGAGTCTGCCTGAATCAAGAACCAATGGAACCTCTCCTGACTGGAGAGTAAGATTCTGTGGCTGTGAGAAAAAAAATCATGGGTGACAAAGGATATGGGAGGCAGGGAGAAGAGAAATAGGTGTCAACATTATTTAAAACATTTCAGCTTTCCCTTAATTCTCTGCTGAATTTTGATAAGTCATTATTTTTCATAGCTGTTATAATTAATAAGAATTATGAGTGGGTAGCACTCCAAATGGGAAATGGCAGTGCCAACACTACATTGAAGAGATCATTTATTTAAACTTATTCTGCTAGATGTCATTATTTAAACTGATTCTGCTAGATGTCCTTGAATATAAGTACTTCCTTAATACAATTTAAAACTTCAAACAAATATGAAAGTCAAACAGATGCATTAGTGTTATTCTATTTTTTTAAAAAAATCGCACAATTCCATAAGTTCTTAAAATGTATTTATAGATATAATCTACAATCATTCCTTCTCTTCCAATTCTCTACTTATTCCCCAAACCAACAAATTTCCCCTGAGACTTCTTGTGTGCTTTGTTTTTACACACTAAGTCCACTTATGTTGCCTGTATACATGAGTTTAGAGTCATCAATTGGAGTATGAGTAACCTCTCCAATGCCCTATTTTTGAGGAAAACTGCTTCCCCCCAAATACATCAAATACTAATAACCCTTCAGCTAATGGTTGAGGTCACTCTCTGTGCTGATATTTTGACTTTGATAATATGTTATGCAGTTCTTGTGAATATAGTCTCAGCTACTACAAGTTCATATGGACAATAGCACTGTTTTATCAGCAAATACTGTCTTGCTACAAATGACCACTATCTCTGTATCTTTCAACCACCCAAACCCTCTCCCAGTATGATCTCTAAACTCTGGGTATAAGGGTCTATGATATAGGTGTTCCATTTAAAACCGTGAACATCATAATCTCTTACTCTCTACACAATGAGAAGTTGTGGTTCTCTGTATTAACTACCATATATTGCAACAAGAATTTTCTCTTATGAGAACTCAGAGATGCACTTATCTTTTTATGAAAAAGTTGTATGAAATTGGGAAGGAGCTTATGTGTCCATTTGAAAAATATAGCATTAGGTAATATCTACAAACAATCATAAATAAATATAAAACAATTAAACTTAAAAGGAATCATGGATGTGTAGAAGGTGTTACTAAAAAGATACATGACAATGATGAAACGCAGGAAACATTTCTGCGTATAAATTGTGATGGAGGCTAAATCGCAGACACATAAAGACACAAAGATACACACAATCACACCATAAATACCACACACTCTGGCACACACACATACAGAGAGAGAGAGAGAGAGAGAGAGAGAGAGAGAGAGAGAGAGAGAGAGAGAGACTTGGAAATCTAAATAGGACCTGAGTCTGATTGAGTTGGGACAAACCAATGTCAATGTCTTGACCCATACAATGTTCTGTCATTATATAAGATACAATTAGTAAGTTAAGCTAGGATTAAAAAAAAAGCAATAATTCTATTTATTGTTTTTGCAACTCAGTTTAAATCAAATTATTTTTAAGATGAAAAATACTTCATTAAGTCAAAAGTTCTAACATAAAATTCTTGCTTTTTATCATCATTCCAGGGCTATAAATTTATATCCATTATTATTTAACTTATGGAGACTGTAGCCCTATATTCTGCAAAATATGGCATAATATTGTGATGACTACTTTGTTATATAGTTACTATGATATATGATCTAATGCATTTATATGACCAATACCCTATAATGCTCTTCAAAATGAGGGCCCTATTATGTGGGTGTATAAATTTGTTCCTAAGTTTCTAAATAGGAGCTTATTCAAAAGAAGCAGCCAAGATGAATGACAGTTTCAAACTTTCACTTGAATAAGGATGACTCTGTCTTTATGGAAGTCTATATTCTTTCCCATTGTTCACCTGCCACATGGGCCTTTTAAAGAGAAAAACTTGAGATTGCTATTTCACTTATAGGAATTAATTCCTATATGGTTTTTATTTATACCTAATTACTTGCTTCTGGACCTAGGTATTATCAGCTGAATTTATTTTTCTCATTTACATATCTATAAAACATATATTGGATCTATATTACATATATACAATATTACACATATATACTGAATGCATATTATTGTATAACCATAGATATTGCATATATACAACAAATAATAAAGAAAATTGTTTATTAATTTTCAATTTGTAGTTTAATGCAAAGTTAGCAGTTAGTAACAATTAGGTCATTCCAAGAAATAAATGGCATCTCTTTGATAATATTACTAGCGGGTCCAATAGTGTACAAAATTTGGTGTCTACAAATACCTCAAATTAAGGAGAGCATATACTAAAATTTATTCTCACATTATGCCTGCTTTATAGTGTTGTATCTTTTTGAGAGTAGATACTGGGTTTTCTCTTTTAAAAGAACAAGCACAGGATGGGGCCCAGAGGAGTTTTATGAAGGGTGGAAAGGGAGTATGGTTATTATTATATGGATCATTTGGCATTTGAATAAACTTATTTATAACATTTGAGTTGAAAAAAATGTACCTAAAGAAGTATGCCCTTCTAAAGTAAGTTATAGGAAGACCAACAAAGGAGTTTACACATCTTCATTTTGCGAAGACAAATATGTAAAGAAATAAAAATGAAATGCAACAAAATATATGAAAGTTTCATCATGGAACCCATATCTTCCTTACCATGTCTGTGTTATAAACAGAAGAATATCCTGAGAAGTTTGGGAGAAAAACTGAAGATGTGAAAGCATTTTTGAACCCTTATAGTAAATACTACAGCCAAGATATGAAGCACAAAAACAAACAGATTTACAGACTTTATCTTTATGTATAAATTTTTGGCTTCTAAGTCATAAACTTATGTCTTATAAAGGTTTTATACAAAGCATGTGATAGTTGTGTTTTCTGTCTTTCAAGATCTGATAATATGTATTCTTTTCTATTATTGATTACTTATTTACTTTACATCCTTTTGACAGCTTCCTTTTCTTTCTCTCCTCCCAGTCCTTCTCTCTCTCCCCTTCCCACCCTTTTTTCCACCTCTCCTTCCATTTTCCCATGGGAAGACATCCCATGAATATCAACCAGCCTGGGCATATCCAGTTGTAGTAAGACTAGGTACATCTGCTTCTATTGAAGATAGTCAAGGCAGCCCAGTTAGGGGAAAGGTATCCAATGGCAGGCCCTCTAGTCATTCAACCCTTGTGTCTGCTTTGCGGGTCCCACATGAAAACCCAATTACACAACTGTTATATATGTGCAGAGGACCTAGGTCTGTCCCATGCATGCTCTCTTGTTGGCAGTTAAGCTTCTATAAGCCCCTAAGGGCCCAGCTTAGTTCATTCTGTAGGTTTTCTTGTGGTGTCCTTGATCCCTCTGGCTCCTTCAATCTCTTTTCCCCTCCTCTACAGAATCACCTAAGATCCATTTAATGTTTTTTCTGTGTATCTCTGCATCAGTTTCCATCAGTTGCTGGTTGAAGCCTTTGTGATTACAGTTATACAAGTCGCTTGTCTGAAATGTAGTGGAATATCATTAATAGAGTCAGTGGTGGGTTCCTTCTCATGGCATGGATCTCAAGCTAGGCCAGTCATTGGTTGTCCCTTCCCTCAAATTCCACTCCATCTTTTACCACTGTACATCCAGTAAGCAAAACAAACTGTGTGTCTAAGGTTTGTTGGTTTTTATAACAGGAGTTATTGATTGTTGATGGGAAAATTTAATAATGCATAAATGTCAATAAATTTATTGATTTCCAGACTCATTTATTTATATGGCATATACTTGAGTAGTTGTTAGAGTGCTTCTATTTTGGTGCTTGGAAGAAAAATCAACAAAAGTGTGTTCAATAGTTTGGATGATAAGACATCCTGAAGTTAAAAAGTAAAGAAGATCAAATCAATGAGCTGTGCATTTACAATAGATTATCCAGAAATGACAGAACTGAGATGATGTTTGCACAGCCTTTTGGAGCAGCTGAAAAGATAATAGAGGAAATAAATTGTGGGAGGAATATTCTAGAATTTTCAGAAACTACAGAAGACCAGTATGATTGTATAGAGGGATGGTAATGTAACATGAGTAAATAGAAAATGGAAGCATGTTGATGGGTAGTGCTTTTTAAATATTAAATTGGGCCTGCCCAGGATGTGGACTTGCCTTGGAGAGGGTGGAGCCTTAGCTCTGCTTCCTCCCTCCCTCCCACGTGATCCATGAAGTTTCTAGTCATTTTTGTTTTTCCTTTTTCCTTTTTTTTCTTTTTTCTCTCTTTCTTTTTTTCTTCTTTATTTTTTTGTTTTTTTTGTTTTTAGATAAAACATTTTGAGAAAAAAAGAAAAAATTCTAATAAAAGAAGAAAAGTAAATATATATATATATATATATATATATATATATATATAAGCTTGCCATGAAGGTACTGATATTCTGAATTAATGTGAAGATTCTGATTCAAGAGTCTGGGTTTTCTTCATTTATTTTGTGTTCTTAAGTGATCCTGATGAAAGTTGATCATACTTTGTAGTTCCAAGGCCTCAGCTCCGATGCCATACGATGTCTTGCACTGAGTACTGTGGACGGTAGGCATCAACTTTCAGTTCACTCTACCTATACACTTACTCTTATTTTCAAACAGGACCCTGTGCATCAACTTATTATAAGGTCATTTAGAATCACCGGGGCTGTAGAAACATGCACATAAGCAAGTGGGAGAGGTAGTACATCTCACTGGTAACACCATGGATCAATAGCTATGAAACTAACTGGACAGTGGACAGACAAATGTGGGTCGGAAAGATTAATGGCTGCAACAGGATAGCAGCACTAAGAGTGAGGGTGGACATCATTAGAAAGTGCTTGAGCTGGGAAAGAAAATATTTGTTGGTGCACTATATACTGCAAAACAAGAATAAATTGCAAATAATTTGCAATTAATCACCGTGAAACTGGAATGACTAAACTATGAAGACAGAAATCGGCAACTGGTGAGTGTGGGGAATGTGATTAGGACATGAGGAGACAAATGGTAAAGGCTGTTGTTGGGTTCTCTTCACTTTGAGATGTCTGTTATGCTTTCAAGTGGATAATTAGGCATCTTAGCATGTGTCTCCAGTCAGGAACAGAGGTCTCAGCTGGAAATATGACTAGTTCGAGACATTACAGAAAAGCACAATATCTGGCAATTAATATGATGAAAATTTGACATTAGCAACAGGAAGGACATGCATAGCCAAATGCCACCTGGGCAATATAAAAAGTCATGGATCGCGGACCTGTGACCATCCTGACAATGGTTGTAGTTGTGACCCAGAAGTAAAACCCAGGGGTTTTCACTGGGAATATGCTCATTCTCAACTCCAACATTGTATACTATTAAAACATTTCAAATAGGCACCCTAAGAGATATTTTATTATTTTTTCATAACAAATTTGTTACCCTATTTTTGTTTGTGTTATTGACAATAAAAAGCTCATACTAGTCCAAGAATATGGTCTTGTTATTATTTAATATTTGGACTAAAGCAAAGGTGGCATGAAGACAAATGGGAAACAGAGAGAGGAGAGGCTAGGAGAGGGGAGGGGAGGGGAGGAGAGAGAAAAAGAGAGAGGGAGAGAAAGAGAGAGAGAGAGGGAGGGAGGGAGAGAGAGAGAGAGAGAGAGAGAGAGAGAGAGAGAGAGAGAGAGAGAGAGAGAAACACCACAGAGGTCAGAACGGTCTGCCTTTTATTTGGGTTGTGGTGTCATAGGTAGCAGGTAAAGGTGGGAGGTGAGCCAAGTGCATTCTGGGATTGTAATGTCACTGAGCTCAGAGACATCTGGCACAATGATTGCTGAAACCCACATTATCTACTTATACAAGTTCTATTTGGTGGATTCTGATTTATATCCCTAGGGACTGACCTTCATACAACACTTGAATGTATTGTCATCATCCACAGTCTTTAAAAAAATAAATCTGAAAGCTTGATGCTTCCAATTGTATCTATTTTTTAGTTTGGAACTTTTCTAAGGCCATTGGTATGCTACAAAGGCGATTTCAGAAAGCTGTCACCACCAAGGTTGGAGCTCTTGTTCATTATATAGGACACAGGTACGATTGCATTAGACATCAACACTAGTACTGTGCTAATGTATACAACTTTTATATAATCAAAATCTATACTAGGAGTGTACATTTAGTTTTCATTTTGTAAGGTGATCTGTAGATGGTCTGCTAAAGATGTCAGTGTTCAAATATGTTCCAGTTACATCCTCAACATTTTTATGGTAAATTCCTGAGATGCTTTGAGTCTACACATAGCTCCTGTGCCCACTCAGAGTGTTTCTTTCTTACTTTCTTACCTTCTTAGTTGTTGCCTAATTCCTGCATTGATATCTTATTGATTACAATGCCTGGGTTCCAACTGGTAGCCTGCAGCACTTCTGTGACAGTATCTGTTTATTTGTGTTAAAGGATTCACTAACATGACGTTGCAAATCTCAGTGTGTGTTGATGATTACTAACATTCTAAAGATTTAATTATCTTATTGGAGAGGTCTTAAATGCCTTTCATTCAGTGTTGTAAAATGTATGGTAGCTGATTCAACACTGGTGTCAGTGTTTCCTGGGTTATGTAGGAAAAGAGAAATTATGAGACTTTGCCGTATGCCCACCTTTATCTGAAGTGATACTTGAGAAATTTTGCTATAACAAATGTCCTACGTAGTTCTAGTAAATGCTCAAATTTACGAATTACTATGTATTTATTTGATTATCAAAATAGCTGCAACACACACACACAGACACACACACAGACATACACACACAGACACACACAGACAGACACACACACAGACACACACACACAGACACATTTATTCTTTGAAAGTAATTGCCATCTATTTTAGTAACTCTATTGAAAAACCAGTTTTGTAGAGAAACCGTGGGGGGAGGTGGAATGATTGGGGAATAGTCGGGGGGGGGGGAGAGGAATTATGGGACATAGGGAGGGGGGAACTGGGAAAGGGGAAAGCCTTTGGAATGTAAACATAGAATATAGAAAATAAAAATTAAAAAAAAAGAAAAACAAGTTCCTTTTAGAGCTTATTAAATAAATTGTTATCAAATATTTTAAAAATGTCTTTAGAGTATTTCATTATGGTCAGCTGATTCCAAGGTATAGATTATAAAGATGAAACTCAAAAGTCTTTCATATACTAAGAAATTTTCCCAATCCTAAGAAAATAATATTAAGATTGTGCAGGTCTGGGCCACTGATTATTTAAAAGCATGAAAACCATGGCAAACAAGAAGATAGTCTGTAACACACAACATTTTAATATAAGCAAGAGATTATGGCTAAAATTTAGCTGTGATAGACTAGGTAAGTCTAATGGGAGCGTATATTTTAAAATCCCTTGTCTCCTGCATAACCCTTCTCACCTCTGTCAGTAATAGAAATAATGAGCCTTTCATCAAGCCTCCCTCTTTCAAAGTCATTTAATCTAATCACCAAGTTCTGCTTTCTGTAAAATTGTTAGGTATTTCTGATTGATTTTCCTTGGGTTTTGTTGCCCTGTGGTAGGCAGGGGGTAGTTACAATAACTCCTTCCATAGGTCAGTTTGTCCTTCCAAGTTCTACATAATTTACAAAGGATTTTTTTTTCTTTCCTACCAGAGACAGATTGAAGCAAAAGAACTGAAAGCAAATTTTCTGTTTTAAATACACAGAGGAACTTTAGGCAGAGGAAGAGCTGAGGCACACAGCTAATGGGCCACAGACATGATGCCCCAGGGGCTCTGCCCTCCTGGTCCTGACAATTGGCATTCACGAGTGTACTGTCTACTCACAGCCACCTTAGGGGAGTCTGGCTGCAAACCCCCTCCTACTCAATTACAGCTGCCATTGCCATGTGATCTCTCCTAGGCCCCTGGAATAATCAGAAGCTTTCAATTTGATCTCACACTGTGAAGAAGTGAACAGTGTAGGATGGTAATAATTGAGGAAAATAGCTCAAACACTCCTAAAATTTGCAGAGATTTCATTGGCAGTTTTAGAACCCCTGCACTTCAACATTTTAATATTGAGGAGTGTTTGGGCATGCTCCTTTTAAAGCAACCATTCTTTCTGGCTCTCAAGCTGTGAGCAGTTTTCTATTTTTAATCTGTTTTTGTTGTAGTTTGATATGGGAAATTTGGGAGAGAAGGCACAAGTGTAGGAAGATTCAACAGTCCAATAAATTCTTACACAAACTATGATTTTAATTTACTTCGAAAAGTACATTCATTTTTAAAGTAGAAAAGCTTCTGATGGGGCCCTAATATAGTCAAATACAAGACTAATTTATAAATTAAAATATTTTGTAGCAAAAAAATATTTTGTAGCAAAAACAAATCCTGTGAAATTTTTGTACTCTGAATTATTTTGTACCTTTGCACTCATCATATTTATTTTTAAATTAAAAAATTAGACATCTGAAAGTTTATAACTAAAAGGTGATTACAGTCTCTTCTTTTTCAAAATAAGAAGTGGATTTAATCCTTGTAATGATTAGCAGTGGAATCCGCACTGGATATCATGGGGATTTTCGACCTGAACTGGCTTCCAAAGTGGCATGCACCTTAAGTTTAAAAGGCTCCCTGAAATTTGACAAAATTCTTCAAGCAGTAGTGAGGAACAGTTTGTGGTTGCTTTTGAAATTTCGTTCTTAGTATCTGGAGCTATATTTTCATAGAGTCATATCAATGTTATTCTGTGATTCTGAGTTTATCCATTCTAATATGAGTGCAGAGAATGCATCTTCACTCCCAAATGTTTGCAGCCCTGGGAAACAGGTATACTGGCATCCAACTTAGGAAAACTGGCATGCACTTGGACGCATGTGAGAGACATAATACAGACTTTTCTCATCTTTGAAGATGCAGTTCAAGTATCACCACCTATAGAATGCCATCTGGTTGGTAGAGGGTAATTTGTTTTGGTCCCTGTTGTAGGCAGCACTTAGTACACCTGTACCTTGAAAATTATCTAATTTTACCACTGTTTTATTATCTTTTAAAAGCAGAAACTATATATGACGTTTTTCATAAAACACAAGAAGTAGTATTGACTGTGACCCAAGAAAACCACCCAAAAAAATGTCTTGGTAATCATGTTTAAATGCACGTGCAGAAACTGTCATGAACGTGCAGAGATTGCTTGTGATGATAGGGGTAGAAAAAGTTTATCATACTGTCAGAGTGCTCTACAATCTGAGGTAATTTAGAAATTATCCATCTGAAACACTCACTTCCTCTCACCAAATGTTTAGAAGGCTCTTTAGAGCTGTCATGTGAACGTGTGTGTGTGTGTGTGTGTGTGTGTGTGTGTGTGTGTGTGTGTGGTGTGGTGTATGGTGTATGTGTGCTTTTGTGTGTTTGTGTGTGTGTGTGTGTGTGTGTGTGTGTGTGTTGAACTGTGCTCTGGATAATGCTTAGAATATTCTTAAGACACGGTTTGTAACATCATCACAAATTAATCAATGCCTTAGACAATGTAGGGGATAGTATTATGTGTTCCTGAGACAGGAATCCAGCAGAGTGCACAAAGGCTGCTATCACTGCAAAGCTCCTGCCCAGCAGGGCAGCTTTAGCATGGAGATGGATGACACAGTTTTTTTCTTCTCCTGTGGACAAAAGAACTTGTCCTCTCTTCAGCACACTCATTCTCCCCTGCCTGGGTCTGTGCAGCCCGTGCCGATTTTCATCCTTAACTTGAAAAAATAAGTCTCCTCAGAAATTCCCCTTATTATGATTATTTTTAAAGATTGGAAGCTGAATTTAATATGAGTGCTAACCATTGCTGACAGTACTTTCTCTTATATTAGACATGCACTTTGCTTTAGGAAAAGACTCTGTATAAATTATATTGTTTTTTTCCTTGCTTCTCTGAATCAATAAGACAATATTCAATATTTTTTTAAAATACAGTTTTGTATTGATGTTTCTAATGTGTTAATTTCAGAATGAATCTAAAAATAACTTTGCAAATTAAAGGGAGCATCTAAAATAAATGTGTTTGCCTAATCATTTGATTATTTTGAGGTTCAAGGTGCCAGAAACTATCATTTTTTTCTGCTATGTGTGTGAGTACCTGTAAATATTTGTAAGACTTACAAATCAGGGAAGACTGCTATTGATTTTTTTCAAGAAATTACATTTTCTCCTTTTCTTATCATCTATGCTGTCTCCACACCATGCTCTCTCCCTTTCTCTTTCCCTGTCTTTCTCCCTTCTCTTCTCTCAATAATATATCATTGGCAAAATTGCATACTTCTCTAAGGGGACACATTTGTTGTATTGCTCTCTTCTGGTAATATTAGCAGCCACCATGATCATTGCTTTGATTTGTTACTTTTTAAAACACTGTGAAACCAGTGTTTGCTGATTATGTCACTGTTTTTCTGTGCTGTGGATAATTCTATAACAAACAGTTTACCCTTAGGCCTACTTTCTAAGGGGAAAGCAATAAAGACACTCTGCTCCTGTGTTGGCTGGCTTTGTGTGTCAACTTGACACAGGCTGGAGTTATCACAGAGAAAGGAGCTTCAGTTGGGGATGTGCCTTTATGAGATCCAACTGTGGGGCATTTTCTCAATTAGTGATTAAGGGTGGGAGTGCCCCTTGTAGGTAGTGCCATCCCTGGGCTGGTAGTTTTAAGTTCTGTAAAAGAGCAGGCTGAGCAAGCCAGGGGAGGCAAGTCAGTAAGAAACATCCCTCCACGGCCTCTCCATCAGCTCCTGTTTCTTGACCTGCTTGAGTTCCAGTCCTGACTTCCTTTAGTGATGAACGGCAGTGTGGAAGTGTAAGCTCAATAAACCCTTTCCTCGCTAACTTGCTTCTTGGTCATGATGCTTGTGCAGGAATAGAAACCCTGACTTAGACAGGTCCCCTTTATTGTTCAGCTTTCCTTTTTAAAGATATATTTATTATATGTAAGTACACTGTTGCTGTCTTTAGACACCCCAGAAGAGGGCATCAGATCTCATTACAGATGGTTGTGAGCCACCATTTAGTTGCTGGGATTTGAACTCCGGACCTTCGGAAGAGCAGTCGGCACTCTTAACCACTCAGCCATCTCTCCAGCTCCCGATTGTTCAGCTTTTGCAATGATCATTTTGTCCTCAACATGTCTTAAATTTGACCAATGTAGAAGTCTTCCTCCCCCAAACCATTCTGTGCTGGAAGATTTAAATATATTCAGCATGGTGTAAGTAATTCTATTTATTGCTTATTGTGTTTCTGGTATTCAGTTTTTCCAACTGGCTCTTTAGGTAGTTGCTAGTAATCTTGGAATTTTTTCTGATCTTCTGGTATGACAGAATATTTCAAATTTATTATGTACATATCTTGATCCAGACTAAGGATCTGAAATTTATCTAAAAAATTGGTAAATCTGTGTTCATGTGTTTTTGCATGTGTATGGGTGCACATGCATGAATATTAAATTATATTTGCTGAAAAAAATTTAGCTGTATTCATCACTGAGCCTGTTATATATCTATTATCTATCTATCTATCTATCTATCTATCTATCTATCTATCTCCTATCTATTTATATATCCATCATCTATCTATAACCTATCACATACCTTTTATTTATCTATCATCTATCTATATCTATGTATCATCTATCATATATCATAGCTATCATCTATCCATATTCATCTATCATTTATCTCTCAATCTGTATCTATCAATCAATCTATCTATCTATCATCAATCAACTATCTATGTGTTATTTATCCTATCACAAGCTAGTTATTTATCATATAACTTACTTATTCAATGAAGCATACTATGAATTGCTATTTATGATTTTTATTTAACAGAATATTTGTGTAAGCAAACACGTATTTTGTTTACTACACAAAATATTTTATTCCAATGGTGCCAATGCAACTTATTATTTGCTTTATTCCAAATAACACTAATCATAACAGTAAAGTATAAAACTAATATCTATCAATATTTGCTAAAGTTATTGCAAGTTTATTTTACATTCATTCCATACCCCACAAAAGATACTCACTAAGGCTATATAAAAAATTGTAGTCCTTGAAGAAAGAAATCAAAGAAGACATCAGAAGATGGAAAAATATTTCTTGCTCCTGGATTGGCAGGATCAATATAGTAAAAATGGCCATCTTGCCAAAAGCAATCTACAGATTCAATGTGATCCTCATCAAAATCCCAACTCAATTCTTCATAGATCTAGAAAGAGCAATTCTCAAATTCATCTGGAGCAACAAAAAACCCAGGATAGCTAAAACTATTCTCAACAATAAAAGGACTTCTGGGGGAATCAATATTAACTTAAGCAGTACTACAGAGCAATTGTGTTAAAAACTGCATGGTATTGGTACAACAACAGGCAAGTAGATCAATGGAATAGGATTGAAGACCCAGAAATTAACCCACAGACTTATGGTCTCTTGATCTTTGATAAAGGAGCCACAACCATCCAATGGAATAAAGATAGCCTTTTCAACAAATGGTGCTGGTTCAACTGGAGGTCAACATGCAGAAGAATGCGAATTGACCCACTCATCTCTTTGCACTAAGATCAACTCCAAGTGGATCAAGGAACTCCACATAAAACCAGACACACTGAAACTATTAGAAAAGAAACTTGGGAAGACCCTGGAGGACATAGGCACAGGGGGAAAGTTCCTGAACAGAACACCAATAGCTTATGCTCTAAGATCAAGAATTGACAAATGGGACCTCATAAAATTACAAAGTTTCTGCAAGGCAAAGGACACTGTCAGAAGGTCAAAATGACAACCAACAAAGTGGGAAAAGATCTTCACCAACCCCACATCCGACAGAGGGCTAATATCCAAAATATACAAAGAACTCAAGAAGTTAGACCCCAAAGAACCAAAGAACCCTATCAAAAAATGGGGTACAGAGCTAAACAAAGAATTTTCACCAGAAGAAATTCGAATGGCCGAGAAACACCTTAAGATGTTCAACATCATTAGTCATCAGGGAAATGCAAATCTAAACAACCCTGAGATTCCACCTCACACCAGTCAGAATGGCTAAGATTAAAAACTCAAGAGACAACAAGTGCTGATGAGGATGTGGAGAAAGAGGAACACTCCTCCACTGTTGGTGGGATTGCAAAATGGTAAAACCACTCTGGAAATCAGTTTGGCGGTTCCTCAGAAAATTGTGCATGTCACTTCCAGAGGACCCTGGCATAACACTCCTGGGCATATACCCAGAGGATTCCTCTGCATACAATAAAGACACATGTGCTCCACTATGTTTATAGCAGCCTTGTTTATAATAGCCAGAAATTAGAAGGAGCCCAAATATCCCTCAAAGGAGGAATGGATACAGAAAATGTGGTATATTTATACAATGGAATACTACTCAGCAATTAAAAATAATGAATTCATGCAATTTGTAGGTAAATGGTTAGACCTGGAAAATATCATCCTGAGTGAGTTAACCCAATCACAAAAGAATACACATGAAATGCAATCACTGATAAATGGATATTAATGAGCCCAGAAGCCCTAAATACTCAAGGCACAATTAGCAAGTCAAATGATTCCCAAGAAGAAGAAAGGAGAGGACCCTGGGCCTGTAAAGATTGGATCCAGTTTCGTAGAGCAACCATGGGGGGAGGGGGAATGATTGGGGAATAGTTGGGGAGGAGAGGAATTATTGGACGTATGGTGGGGGGGGGAACTGGGAAAGGGGAAAGCCTTTGGAATGTAAACATAGAATATAGAAAATAAAAATAAAAACAATCTTTCCAGTCATGGTGGTTAAAACAATTGGTTTGCATATTATATAATCCTCAAAAAAAAAAAAAGTAAAAGTTTAAATATTCTTATCTGGGATTTTCCTCTGACTCATTTTATGTGTCATTTTCAATTTTCAGTGATTGTTCCTTAGGATTTTATTTGCTTTATAATTAAAGGAAATATTTATATTATTTTATGTAAACTTTAGAGTATGCATTTAAGGTACTCTGATTTTTATCTTGTCATTGCTTCTAACACAGCCTCTTATCTCATTATATATAACCACATTTTATGAAAAACTAACAGCTTATCCAGCTGATATTTTTATCATTAAGAATTGGGTACATAAAACACTACCTTCTCTTTCTCAGATAAATCATCTCATATACCTTTTGGCAACACTGCTTTTATTTAATAAAAAGTTTAGAGGTCATTATGAAGAAGTATTTGTAAAAAGGTCTTATTTCTTCTCTAGCGTATGGTACTGCCATGCATGGCACTGTTTAGTCACCATCTGTAGATATTCAAATTATTCTCAAGTTTGCTTGTTTGTTTGACTAACTTATTAAATAATAGAAGCATTCCATATTTCAAAAGTATATTTAGCGAAAACAATTGTACAGGTAATGTTGCTAGACAGATGAGATTTTTATTCAACCATAAAGTTAAATGAGAAGAAGAGTATAAGAAAGTACCTATTGACAGAGAATGGAGAATATGGGGGTGACTTTAACTGAGACTCTGAGCAGTGGGATACAGAACCTGAAGTGGTCACTTCTGGAAGCCAGATAGGACGTCCAGTGGAGGGATAAGGACATCAACCCACTTACAAAACTTTCTACCCCAAATTTGTCCTTTTTATAAGAAATGTGGTGGCAAAGATGAAGCAGAGGCTGAGGCAATGGCCAACCAATAACTGCCCAATGTGAGATCTATCCCGTGAACAAGGACCAGTATCTAACACTATAAATGATACTCTATTATGCTTACAGACAAGAGTCTAGCATCACTGTCCTTTGAGAGCCTCTTCCCAGCAGCTGACTGAAACAGATACAGAAACTCACAGCCAAACATAAGTTAGAGTCTTATGAAAGAGTCTAATAGAATTTAATTCGGGTAAGGGTTAAGAAGCCCACAGGAAGATCTAGAGAGTCAATTAAGGTGGTCCATTGGGGGTCCTCAGAGACTGAACCAACAACCAAAGAGATGGACTGGATCTAGGCCCCCCCACCCCACCTCCCCATACATGGAGCAGTTATGTAATTCAGTCTTCATGAAGGTCTCTCAGAAACTAGAGTGAGGGCTGTCTGTTGCCTACCTGTAGATCTGTTCCCCTAACTGGGCTTTCTTGTCTGGCCTCAGTGGAAGCGGATGCTCTTAGCCCTATGGAGAGACTTGATGTGCCAGGTGTAGAGATGCCTAGGCGAGAACCTTTACAGTCTGGGAAGGGAGCTGGGGTGATGGAACATGTGAGGGCTGGATAAAGAGGAGTGGGAGGCAGCTATGTAAAGGGAATAAAAAATTAATTAGTGGGAAAAATGGAAAAGAAGAGTAGAGAGACTTTTCATTCTTTTATGAAAAAGACACTTGCAATTATTTAAAAGCCACAGATTTTCTAAATTTGCTTACTAAGAAAATGAGCGACCTGAGATACATTATACTCATTAGCTTTGGACTGCTTGTTGTTACAAAAATATTGGGCCAATCATGTCCCTTATGATAGGCGCAATTCCAATTATGGAGAGGGATGTGTCTCTCAATGAGTGAGGTGAGTTAGAAATGCTGCTATTTCTCTTGAAACTATTTAGACCATAGCATCTCACGTCATTTGAATTTGAGTAAGTTTCAACTGTATGCAATAATCTAACTGTTATAAATATAACCAAACTACCAGTCATAAATCCTTTCAGTGTGACAGATCCTGAATCAAGCATTTTTTCTGTTAATTCATTTTCACAATCCCATAGAAGTGTATTCCATATTACCTATCCAATCTTACATAGGAAAGAATTGAAACATAAGAAACTTATGGGAACTTTCCATTAACTCTAAGTGCTACAGCTGGAAGTTAATATCCCAATTTGTCCATCAAGCCTAACAAAAATACTTTCTTACATAACAAGATTTAGAACATTGCACATTTGCATAATGTTTCAAGGTTGATCTACACATATTAAGTTAGATTTCCTCATTTTGTTATCATCCTAATCCTGTAATAGCCAGGACAATCTTTGATTATGAAAGATTCTATTTGGTAAGCTGAATTTTTCTGGTGTCCCACCCTGTAATGACTGTTATAATTGACAGGAACACAATGTTGACAGGGACACCCTTTCAACAGAATCATAGCTATATATTTGAATTTTTAAAATTGTTATATGATATTAACAAATATATAGTGTTGGATTATTTTCAGTCAAGTATGAACTAGAAAACACACACAACATTGTTAGTAGCATGTTTATGAGTAAGAAGGAGTTTTAAACAAGACTCTTATTTGTTCAAACAAAGAAACCCTAGAAAAGATTAAAAACAAAGCCAATACTTTCTCACTAACAGCCACAGGCCAAATAGCAAGTATAAAATCCTCATCTTAATCATGGCCACAATAAGGATAGTAATTAAGAATTTGTTCACATGAGTAATATAATTCTCAAGCTTTAAGCAAAACCGTAGCTTAAAATTTCTAGTAAGCATAGTGTTGATGTAGAGAAAGGTAACCATATTAGTAAACACCATTGAAGAGCTGGATAAATAGCAGTCTGATCTATTCTTATCAAAGGCTAACTCAATACTGTGAAACAGAGAAAGATGTTGTAGATTTTATCTGGACTCTTTTTTTTTTTTTTTTTTTTTAACAAAGATCCTCCTGTCTCTACCTGAATGCTAAGATTAGAAGTGTGCACCACCAATCCCAACCTATTTTTAATTGAATATTTTCTTATTAACATTTCAAATGTTATCCCGTTTTTAGGTTTCCCCCAACCCAGAAACCCCCTTTTCCACCCCTCCCCCTGCTTCTATGAGGGTGGGTTTTTTTTCATTTTTTATTTTCTATATTCTTTGTTTACATTCCAAAGGCTTTCCCCTTTCCAATCCCCCCTCACCATATGTCCCATAAGTTCTCTTTCCCCCACCCATTCCCCAATCACCCCACCTCCCCACCATTTCTCTGTTCTGGTACTCTCCTACAAAACTGGATTTACTCTTTTCCGGACCAGGACCAGGGTCCTCTCACACATTGGACAGAGGGCTAATATGCAATATATACAAAGAACTCAAGACATTAGACCCCAAAGAACCAAATAACCCTATTAAAAATGGGGTACAGAGCTAAATAAAGAATTTTCACCAGAAGAAATTCGGATGGCTGAGAAGCACCTTAAGAGATGTTCAACATCAATAGTCATCAGGGAAATGCAAATCAAAACAACCCTGAGATTCCACCTCACACCAGTCAGAGTGGCTAAGATTAAAAAGACACAATTAGCTAAAGATTCCCAAGAAAAAGGATGGAGAGGACCCTGGTCCAGAAAAGACTAAATCCAGTTTTGAAGACTCTTATGAGACTGAATAGTCTTAAAACAGGAACTATAAGGAGACAAGATATGCTGTACAGGGGGAGTTAAGAAGACACAGGTATTAGAAGAGGGAATGGGATAAAAAGGGGGAGGGGAGTAAAACTAGGGGAGAGAAGGCCAGGTGAAAGAGAGAGAGAGAGAGAGGGAGAGAGAGAGAGAGAGAGAGAGGGAGAGAGAGAGAGAGAGAGAGAGAGAGAGAGAGAGACAGAGAGAGAGACAGAGAGAGAGAAACATAAGAGGGATAACAAGGCTATTTGAAAATGCTCTAAAGAAACATACAATTTTATATTTACAATAAGGTAAAATGTATATATCTTAAAAAGGACAAGAGCAACAACTCATTTGAAGCACATAAATAGCAATAAAACATTTTTTAAAGCTTATCTTAACAAATAATAAAATTATATAATGTTTTATAAATTAATATTGTGGAAATCTGTCCATGGCTCTATAAGTTGTTCAACCAAATTAAAACAACATATGAAGGTATATATATATATATATATATATATATATATATATATATGTGTGTGTGTGTGTGTGTGTCTAGAGGTTATATATATATATTCTAGAGGTTGGTCCTTGAAATATATCAGAAAATCATATTTTTATATGTATGTTCTTATATAAACATATGTCAATAGAAACCATTACTCTGGCAAACAATTTAATAAGTGTGAAAAAGGCTATGTTGATTACATAAAATCCTGTATGAAATCAAAACACTAAATAAATTTAATACTCAAACATAAGGGAGTTAATGCAAATTAAGAAAATAAAGACTAAAATGAAAATGCCTATTATCTTGGCAAAATTCGTGGACTTACGGGCAAAGAGGTGACTCACACACAAATAGGGAAAGTAAACTGAGTGTAAATGAGGAGACATTGTGGCACTGTTATTTGAGATAAGTATTTCATTGACCCCAATTAGCTAATTTCCCTTTTAAATACATATCTGTAGCAAAGAAAGCAATAGAAGAATAATGAACCTATATAAAGATATATTTATCATGACACTAATTTCAACATCAAAGAGATGAACATATCTATAAAAGTCTGTTTTAAGTGTCTATGTGATCCTTATATTCTTGCTTTGGAAGTCTACAATTTAAAGTGATTGAGTTAAACCTATAATAATTAAATAATTATAATTATATAACTAAATAATTTGAGTGAGAAAATCAACAAATAATACAGAATAATATCAGCAAAAAAAAAAAGTTGTTCTTCAATTATATTTTATATTTACATTGAGCCTAAAGCCAGAGTGTCTTGAGTCCCAGGACAGATTGTGCTATGTAAGAATGCCTTGTATCATTGACCAACAAAGTAAAAGAACATAAAATTTACAGAGTTCAGACAATGTTTGTCTAGGAGTTGATCTACTTGACAGTTTTTGAAACATATCAAATAATCATATGTATTTGATTTTGCATCCTGCTTTCAACATGAAAGACACCTAAAGCTTAGGCATAAACTCAGTTTGTTGACATCAGACTCCTAAGAGCAACTCCAAACCCACATGTCAGGATAGCACTACAAACACGCAGTTCCTCAGAATGACCCATTGGGTCATCTTATCACCCTGCACTCTTGGGCTCAGATTCACATGCTGAAAGGCAACCTGCAATCAAATTCTTTGTGACATTGTTTAAAAGTTCCAATCCTGACATTTTTTTATCTCCTCTATTCTTTATTAATTGGCATTATCAAATCCTCTAATTCAAGCTTTGTAGTTATCCTCTCTGCTTCGATTTTTGTCCTTCTGCCTTGATCCATCATTGTAACTCTGGCCAAGCTTTTGCAAATACAAACCAGAATGTTCATGTTTCTCCTACTTCAGTTTGTTCAATAACTTTCTCTCACACTTAGACATGTCCATCTCAGCAGTTTTTGCCCTTCTCCCATAATATATCTGGTGTTCCTGACTCTCTTCCCTTCTCAGAGCTTTGGTCCAAATAAATACTTGCTTCATCTAGAATCTATTATTCCTTTGAAGGAAGCATTTGCACCTACTACTTATTTATGTTCTACTTCTATGTGTTCTCATTGCACTTAGTCTACCTGTTCAAGACCATCTTATCTATTGCTATTTAATGTAGCATATTGAATCACATTTCTTTACCTTTTTTTCTCTTCAGAGCGTTCTCAATTTCTACATATTGTTGAAATATTTGTGCATGTCAACCTTAAGGTGCTATGATGAAATACTTGAATATAACAACTTTAAAAGTGTGGTTTTGGTTTGGCCAAGGGTTTCAAAAGAATCAACTCATAATTAACCAGATCTGTTGCTTTTAAGATTGTTCTGAGGAAGAATCATCATTGCCAGATGAACTTGGTGGGAGAAAGCTGATTATTTGATGGTCAGGAGATGTAAAGGAGTGTGAAGCAGGGAAGAAAAGGGGAAGGGGAATGGAGGGCAGAGGGAGGAGGGGAGGGGAGGGAGAGGGGGAGAAGGGGAAAGGTGCCAGAAGCAAGGTATGGTATATGAAGACATGTCTACTTTGTCCAGCTAGACCGCAACGCTGAATATTCCATTAGGCTATGAACTCTTGAAGAACTTAAGCACCTTAAGAGATGTTCAACATCATTAGTCATCAGGGAAATGCAAATCAAAACAACCCTGAGATTCCACCTCACACCAGTCAGAATGGCTAAGATTAAAAACTCAAGAGACAACAGGTGCTGGTGAGAATGTGGAGAAAGAGGAACACTTCTCCACTTTTGGTGGGATTGCAAGATGGTACAACTGCTCTGGAAATCAGTCTGGCGGTTCCTCAGAAAATTGGGCATGACACTTCCAGAGGACCCTGTCATACCACTCCTGGGCATATACCCAGAGGATTCCCCTGCATGCAATAAAGACACATGCTCCACTATGTTCACAGCAGCCTTATTTATAATAGCCAGAAGTTGGAAGGAGCCCAGATGTCTCTCAAAGGAGGAATGGATATAGAAAATGTGGTATATTTATACAATGGAATACTACTCAACAATTAAAAATAACGAATTCATGCAATTTGTAGGCAAATGGTTGGATCTGGAAAATATGATTCTAAGTGAGTTAACCCAATCAGAAAAGAATACATATGAAATGCAATCACTGATAAATGGATATTAATGAGCCCAGAAGCTCTGAATACTCAAGGCACAATTAGCAAATCAAAAGATTCCCAAGAAGAAGGAAGGAGAGGACCCTGGTCCTGAAATGACTGGATCCAGTTTTGTAGGAGAGTACCAGAACAGTAAAATGGTTGGGGGATGGTGGTGACTGGGGGGATGGGCGGGGGAAAAAGGACTTATGGGACATATGGTGAGGGGGGAACTGGAAAAGGGGAAAGCCTTTGGAATGTAAACAAAGAATATAAAAAAATAAAAAAAAGAATTTTTCCATCCATGATTACAGATTCTTCAATCATGTCAGCTCTGAAGAACCTAGATTAAACCTGTAATGCACACATAGTTCTTTATGGGATACTTCATTTCTTTTCTCTTTACAAAAAATTTATTCTTTAATCTTTTTACAGTCCAGACTTTACCTCCTTCCCAGTCCACCCTCCAACTGTTCCAAATCCCATACCTCCTCCCCTCCCCACCCCTGTCTCCAAGATGATGTCTACACACACACACACACACACACACACACACACACACACACATACACATACACATACACATACACACCACCGCACCAGACCTCCCCATACCCTGGGGCTCCAAGGCTCTGGAGGGTTAGGTTCATCTTCTTTCACTGAGTCCTTACCTGGCCATCCTCTGCTGTGTATGTATTGGGGGCCTCATATCAGCTGGCATATGCTGCCTGGTTGGTGGCTCAATTTATGAGATATCCCAGAGATCCGGGTTAATTGAGACTGTTGGTCTTTCTATAGGGTCACTCTCCCCCTCAGCTTCTTCCAGCTTTTCCCTAATTTAAGCACAGAGGTCAACAACTTCAGGACACTTCATTCTTAAACCATGACAGTATATATCATTTTTAATGTTCGTTAAGTTTTATCCTTTAGATTGTAATCTATATAGGTAGATACAGAAATCTTATCCATGAAATGCCTGGAACATGGTAAGCATGAAGAAATATTTGTTAAATTAATTAATAGGTACAGAAATTAGAGCCTTGTCTGGATATAAAATGTGTGATCAATAAAGGTCCAGCCAAAATCAATATTTTAATTCAACACTTAGCAAATGCTTCATTAGCAAGCTTTGGTGTTCATATTTTGGCCACTTTCCAGGTTGCTATAAATTCAGATAATGATTCTGAGTTATTAGGATGCAGAGAAGTTGCATCATGTTACAAAAGATAGGCAGAAGACATTGTATCCCACTAGTCAGATTTCCTGATGATTGCTCATGGATTCTTTCTACCTACTTATACCTAGCTAAAGGTACATTAAAATAGATAATTCTGCCAAAAGAGAAATGTTCTGTTTGTTGGAACTTAAAGGTTTTGTTGTTGTTGTTGTTGTTGTTGTTGTTGTTGTTGTTATGATACAAGGTTTGTTTAAAATGTATTAATTGAATTATTTAATAGAGAAGAGGAACCAGTACCAGTGGCAGAGAAACATTCCTATGCTTTGAACCTGTTATCATTTTAAAGGAGAGTACATAGAAAGAACAATAACTAACCAAAGAGTACACATGGAGGGACCCATGGCTCCAGCTGTGTATGTACCAGAGGATGGCCTTGTTGTGAATCAATGGGAGGAGAGGCCCTTAGTCCCGAGAAGGCTCAATGCCCCAATGTAGGGGGATTCGAAGGAGGGAGTGGGCAGGTGGGTAGGGAACACCCTCATAGAAGTAAGGGAGGGAGTATGGGATAGGGGTTTTCTTTCGGGGTGGGGGGACTGGGAAAGAGGATATCATTTGAAATGTAAATAAAGAAAATATCCAAGAAAATCAAAGGGAGAATACCTAGTTTCTTTCATCCTACCTCATATTTTTCTAGGAATGAGGCAGCATAAGCTCCTAAAGTCCACCATTACATTGGCAACAAAATCATGAGGCTCTCAACAGGTTCTAGTTAGACTGGCAGCTTGTTAGCCCAAGTCTGGAAACCAACAAACTTTGCCTCTTTTTCTTGGGGAAAGGGGTTCTTATCCTTGTCTGTGGTGGGTGCCTGCTCACTTGGCCTCTCAGTCAGAATCTCGTGTTATAGCTCTGCCTGTGTCCCCCCTTTGCTCTGTCTCCTTTCTATTGTCTCTGTGCTACAGAGCATGGGTTGGTGTATCACCACAATGCTAGGGAAGTTGGAGTTACGTTACAGACCATTCCTGATCACTAGATTCCTGAGGATCTAGCTACAGCCTGGGGGAAACTTAGCAGAATGTTACATACAATTTATGGAATTTATTGTTATAAAATATTATACATCATAAATTGTAATTGTAATAGATTAAGATGATTGTCTATCTACTCATCTCCGAGTTCCCATTTTATAGAATTTTATTTTCTCTAGTCTGAGTATTTCATGCATATAAAGCATACATTTTGATTGTACTTACCCATTCCTGTCTCTAGCTTCTCCTAGAATCATTCTATGCCTGCCCCTCCCATTTATGCTCGGTTTTTTCTTTCTTTATAGCCCATTGACTCTAACTGGAGCTGCTCATGAGTGTTGCTGGGCCAACCCCCTGAGCTTGGATAACAGAGTTCACACTCCTGAATGAAACCATACCCTCTTTCCTACAGTAACCATTAGTTCCTGGAAGCTCTCAGGTAGGGAACCCTTCCTCTCGATATAGAATGCTGATTGGCTTGACCTTATCTGGGCCTACTTACAGTTGCTGTGAGTTGATAAGAGGACTGTTCTTGCCCTCTCTAGAAGACAGTATTTTGTACGAATCAAGATGCAGCTACTCATTTAGCAGTTCAAGGTAAGATGTTTTGTTTTCTCTTAGGTGTTCATGACTCTAGCCCAGCAAACTTTCATATGATATTTAACCTGGAAATCAGTGTGGCTTTGTTTCCCTGTCACCTTTGTGATGTTTCAAATGCTCTACATGCTGTCATCCAGCCTGAAGCTTTATGGCGTATACATGCTTGCTTCTACGATACATCTCATGAACAAATTACAAGAAACATTTAGAACGGTAGTATGTTAGCAAGCTTTTGCAAGGGTTTTAAGTACTTTCCATATTTTCCATATCACCTTTTGGTAATTAGTCTCTTCTCTTTTTTATGTATTTCCTTTGATTCTGAAGAACTAGTCCTATGTCTGTACTTAAAAAGTCAACCAATGTGTCTATACAAAGCCAGCAATTTCTTCATACTTCCCTCACATAACTATACTTTTTATTGGAAACTTTTATCTTCTGTATATTTCTGTTTGAAAGTGGCTTTATCTACATAGTCTTAAAAAACATTTATTGAGTGTTGAACATTGTGAAATAATTTAATTATTCTTAGACCTGTATTTTATTCAAAAACAGATTAAAACCTAGGTGCAAACAAGTACTTTTCAACCAGAAAGTATATAAATTAATTCCTGTATATTTATATAGTTCAATAATGTTTAAACATGGAATGAAGATAGCATTTTAAGCAGCAAGGGGAATGCAAAGCATATACTAACTCCATCCATATGAACTTTTCTTGGTGCAGGTAAAAATGACTCAAAAAAGTCAGGAGAGTAGTGACACTACACCAGAGCAGCTGAGATTGACTGGAAGCCAGCACTAAAGTTGGTTTCTTGGGTTTATGACTGCCTTTTAACCCTACTAAATAAAATGGGGTTGGTATCCAGATATGTGTAGCTGTTATATGCATCGAGATATTATACTCGAAATCTATGTGTTTTGCTGTTTCTACATTGTATTATATTGAAAATAATGCCCATTCTATGTTAATAATAAATCTGATCTGACTGTTCCAGTTTGCTCCAGTAATTCTTTAGTAAAAGTTTGTAAGGACTAGGTGATGAGATGGCTTAAATTCAACTGAATTCCATAGACTCATTCTCAGGTGTTTCATCCGATTGCATATTGGCTCTAACGTGTTTTATCACTCAACTCACTGAAATACTCCCAGCACAGTTTCTTAGTTGATTCCTAGGAAGGTTCAATGTTCCGTTTTGAAAAAACATAATTTAATATTGCTCTGCAGCAATTGTCACAATCCCACAAGCATTCTCTCTTGTCTTCATCCCCAGTGCTCTATAGCGGCGCATTAGGCAGATTTATATGGAAACTGAGCTTAATACTAGCCTGTCCTCATATGCCACTGGGCGGGGGGACACACTGCTTATTGTCAGGAGAAGTTTCCTGTGTCCTCAAGCAATCCATTTCTTGGAAGAAGGCTAAAAGGAAGCTATTGTGATAACTTGGTTGAACGTCGGGAAATTTCAGCCTTGTCCAGATGGTGAGGTACTGGGGTGGTGGTGTGAATCGGGTGAAGGACCTCACTTAAAATGCTCCTGGCACTTTTCCTGAGCCTCGCTAACTGCTTCTTTAGATTCTTCCCTGCGAAATTGGTCTCCGAAATCACAAACTATGGCATCATGATTGCTTTGCAAGTGAACCGTTGCCCACCAAAGTGCTAAGAGACTGTGATCATGTCAAAAGAGCTGGAGCCTTGACTTCTAAATCCACAGGATTGCAAGGGTGCGGTTTGACTTAATCCTCACTAAGGAAGACTTGCGTGAAAATATATAAAAGACAGTTTTATGATGAGCTGTCAAAACTGAGAGACTTTCACGAAATAACCCCACTTGAGACGGGCAGTGTGAATTGTGTGAGCAAGGGCTTGGGATAAGGCTCAGCCGTACATCAATTTTGCAAAATTGAATTCGGTTTGGCATTCAGTCACTAAAATCGCCAGCACTCTTCCAGTTAGTGATTAAAGTCATTGAATTAGATTGACTGCATTCGGATCTGATTGCTTGCTAGGAAATTGATCTTTAAGGAGATAACACTGGGGGGCTGTGATAACCAGCTTTGATAATGGGATGCCAAACCTTCATGATCTGGGGACTCTCTCTCTCAGACTGAGGAGGCTAGAGGTGTTGCATACAAAAGAGCCCTGCAAACCTCTAAATTCCCCTGTGCATTACACAAAGTCAACAGCCACCATTTTTATGAGGTCATGGTTTAAATGCACCAAGCTTTCTCACTGAAGAGGAATGTCAGACAGCAATTTTCTTTGTCTGCGTTCTAAATTTTCTGTTTCTAGCCTCACTATTCTGTGCAATTCAAGGATAATATCAAGACAGCACTCCTTTGTGGCACTCGGTGATTTTTTTTATTTTGTAAACTTCCGTCCTCAAGGAGGGTTAAACAACAACCAGAGCGGAAGTACAGTTCAACAGGTGAAGCGGATTCGCAGGACGCTCTTAAGAGAGAAGTATTGCTTCCAGATTGGCTGTACCACTAATGAATCTTCCGGCTCCTGTTGATTTCTATCAAACTGGCATTGTTTTTCCGTGCTCGCTTGACAGCCTTCGCGGCTGACTTTCCCCTCTGGACCCTCAGCCCTTCTTCCTAAGTCCCTGAAGCATCTGTATTGTTTCTATTTCGGGAGAAATCCATCTGCCCTCCCTGTCTGGAACTATTGTCTGCTGAAGCAACTGCCACGGTCCTTTGTTCCGCTCACCTTCCTCACCTTAACTGCTCTATTAATATGGATATCTCGCATCGCGATGGGTGTGCCTCCGAGGGGGCCAGTGGACCGCATCCCTGCTAGCGCTGACTAGTCACCGGAGCAACACTGAGAGCTCCATCCCTTCACTCGTTCAGTACTTCCACAACTCATTAGTGAGCCCTCACATGTGCTGTGGATTATGTTTCATATAAAATATTTAATTTATCTTCTACTTAAGAAGCAGAACTTTGCTGGAGGTGGAACTAATCTCAGCTCAGAGCAAATCTTCCTTCCATTCTGCCGCATGCACCCTTCACGGAGGTCACTCAGGAAAAAGCTCTGCTTCTTTGAGGATATTAGGAGATCTCAAGCAATGTCATCTTTCTCTTATTTGAGTACTGGGGCAATTGAAAGATAACCGAAAGTCAAACGAAAAATATGGGTTAAAACATAACCATTTACATTTACTGAAATTACTAGTAAGAATGTGGTTTACATTCGGACCTAAGTGGCATGTTGGTAGACTGGCCTCCTTCAGCAAAGGGTGCAAACTACCACCGTAAATGTATACTCAAGTGGATCCAGCCCAGGAGGTGCTTTGGCAAAGTAGCAGGGAAAGAGATGTGGATCCCCAGTGTCTCTGGTGCACAGTTTCCTGTTCCTCTGAAGGTCTTGGAAAAAGACTGGGAGCCAGGCCAGGAGGATTGATTTCCTTTGCTATGAAGGAAATGTAAGAAAGAAGAAACCTTTCTCCCACCCACAGATTTTATAGCTACTGTTTGCTGCTTTGCCTACCTCAAGGTGGAAGGTCCTGCTGAATTTACTTACCCTCATCTCCTTCCTAAGGGCTGGTGTGCTCCCCACCTTCCATTTAGAGTGGATGCTAGTTTTATAAACTGCCCTCTGAGATACTTGCTTAAAGCCAAGACATAAGCATTTTTACATTACATCATTTACAAAAAGAATTGGGCAGATTTTCACAAGTCCAATCCTAATATCAAAGGCAACAATCTCTGTCCAAAAGGCTATCTTTAAAGTATATTCTTAAATCAGCCAGACAGGAAATCATTCTTAATAGAAATGCTGTGTGTTAAAAAGTGGGTTTATTGATATTGAAATAAAGAAAAATCCCCAAAGAACGACATAAGGGAGACACAAGGTCTATGACAGACTGGAGAAGTCTAGGAAAATCAATATCTTCATGATATACTTCACAGGGAGTACAATATCTTCATGAAAGCAAGACTGAGGTACAGAATTGAGACCACTGTGGTCAGACTTAAGATGACAGGAGTGTGGGAGAACAAAAAGAAGCTACCGTTCAGACACTGGTCATTTGAGAACTGGCTTTGTTTCAACTATGATATGGAGTCACAAATATCTAATAAACAAAAACGTAAGAACAGTTTTCTGTGTAGATTCTTTAAGGACAGGACCCTGGCTACAGGGAAGACAGAGGCTATCTTTAATGCCCATGTGCTAGATAGTGAGAACTGGTATACCGTGTTTCTCTGAAACTGTTGTCCTTCTCTGTCTTATTAATGTAACATCTGCCTCTCTTTTCTTCTTTGTTCAGTTATCATGATTGAAAGGGAAACTTTACATTCATGCACCAAAATCAAGATGTTTAAACCCTCACTGTCCTCCATTGCTGAGCTTGTGTGCTTGTTTGTTTAATTTTGGGGATGTTCCAGTTGGAACCCAGGATACCTAAGTGTATGCTAAGTGAGGTTTTTGTTTTCTTAGGTTTTGTTTTGTTTTCCACTACCCCTAGCCCAGGGAAGAGTTGCATGCCTCCTCCCAGTAATTCCCTGGAGAGTTTCTTGGGGAATCCTGTTTGCTAAATCGTCCACATAATAAAATGTGGCTGGATCCCAAGGGGATTTGGATTATTTCAATCCAGCACAATATCCTTGCAAAGAAAGCTGAATATTCATCTGTTTTAATAAGGATTAGATATGTGTTTCTATTTTGGGTAAACCAAAAGCTTGAATTTCAATGGTGACTAGTATTCTCAAGGGATTTGAAAATGACAAACAAGAAAGCAGCCACTATAACCGTTGAATATGTACATATATACCCTTTGAAACATGAGGGAGGACTTTTACACAATTTTGGTGCCTTCTGCTTGTTTTTGATTTAAACAATTTTGTTTAAATAATCACGCTGAATGCAATTCCGATTTCTTAGGTCAATTTGGAGTTTACCTGTCCTAAAAATAGTAGCAGCAGCTCAGTGTGCTTGGGGGCGACTTGCTCCAGTCTAGCTTCCCAGATTACTGTTTGTTGGTCTGAAATAAGCACTCTTGATGCTGTCTCAGGGGAGCGCATTGTGTATCTCCCTTCCACAAAGGGTTTCCTCCTGTGGAATGCAGGGGCCTACTCATCTGCTTCTGTGCTTGGCATTTAGCATTTGAACAAATGCTGACTGGAGAGGGATCCTCTTCTTAAATCTAATGAAAGGACTAAATGCACAGAGCCGCGTTTCTGACAAGTAGCACTAAGTATGTAGCTGGAAGCCTGCGTGATGCTCAAATCCAAGGCATTTTAAGCTGTGAAGCATTATGTTCATATCACATATGAGAGAACCAAACCTGAGAGTTTGAGTGGCTTTCCTTCTTCACACAGTAATTAATCTTTAGACCTATTAGCTTCTTTGAAGCAACCACACACGGCTCACAGATAGAGAAATATAACCCCAGCTCTAGGGGATCTGAAACCCTTCTTGTGGCTTCCCTGGACACCTGCACATGTACACACACACACACACACACACACACACACACAGAGAGAGAGAGAGAGAGAGAGAGAGAGAGAGAGAGAGAGAGAGAGAGCAGTCTTTTAAAATACTTCAAGAAAAATAAAGTTTATAGACATTTTACCATAACCTCAAATATCAGAAATAAATTTCTAAGTGGTTTTATTTTTATAATAAAATTAAATAAAAACTTTGCAATAGTTGCAATAAACTATGTTTAATAGATGGATATGTCTTGAACAGATCCATCAGTATAGGGAAGCAGAATAGGAAGCAGAATAGGAAGTATGCACACAAACATTTTCATGAAATAATATAGAAGGCTTTGAGGGCCATTTCAATAAAATCTTTCCTAAGATAAACTGTTTTGAGCACACAAGATAAGACCTCAGCCCTATCACAGTTACTGTGGAGAATAGGCAGCTGCAATCTGTATTTTTTTTTAAGTCGGTGCTGCCTGCCTCTGCCTCCCAAATGCTGGGATTACAGGGGTGCGCAGAGGTAGGCAGATTTCTGAGTTCGAGGTCAGCCTGTTCTACAGAATGAGTTCCAGGACAGCCAGAGCCACACAGAGAAACCCTGTCTCGAAAAACAAAAACAAAAACAAAAAAAAAAAAAGAAAAGAAACCCAAAGCAAACATAAAACAACATCAGCACTTGAAGCAAGCAGGGATAATGTGAAAGGGAGGCAGTGAAATCTTCAGTTAAAATGAATTGCAACAAATCATTTCCTCCAACTAAATTCCTCTGTCTAGGAAATTTTATGAATAACAACATTTGAGGCTAACTGGTTTAAATCTGGCAAAAACCAAAACAAAACCAATAATCAAAAATAAAAACTTTTCCATGTAGGCAACAACAGCCGCCACCATTACCACCACCACAATCTCCCATCATAGCTGTGCTGTAATTAAGCAACTCTAGGAGAAAGTCTCATGTTTAGGAAGACACTCTCAGAAGTAAAGGATCACTCTTATCATGGCACACCAAGGGCACAGTAGTGCAGCTGTGCACTGCTGAACCACCCTGAGTGTCAGAATTACAGCCATTCCTAGGTCTTCTCTTCCATAATGAAATGAAAGCACCTTGTACTTACAGAGTGGGAAATTATGATCCGACTTAACTGACAATGATCTGAACACTGACAATAGTTCGTTTCAATTCTTCAGGAATGTTTGCTAGGCTTTCCACTACTCTATTTAAACATTTAACTAAAGACGGCCACAGAATTTCTTCTTGTGCTCCGATTTCTAATAAGAAGCCTCCTGGAGTTGGACATGCTGCCTTTTGTTGACAGGGGCTTTTTATAGTGGATTCAAGTATTTCTCTAATGTGGAGAGCAAGCATATCACTGTGTGTGCCGGGTTTAGTGTTATCTCTCCAAATGTTTCCATGTTTTTGTCACTGCCATATATTGCAATTTACATTTTCATGTTTTAATCTTGACTCATTCAGTCACTCAATCAGCCTGGATTTAGCATTAAGTCTCGATTCCTTTTACTGACCATATACTTTTCTCATTGGCATTGTGATTCTACTGCCCAGAGGAGGGGCACTGCTAACCCAAGGAAATGTGTTTGTGTGTTTTAAGAGCTTGATGCTTGTATGCTGTGTTTTGAGACAGACATGAGTTACAGAAAGGACAATAAATGAAAGATAATTTTCAGTGTTGATTTCTCAATAGAATTCCATGGTTTGTTATTATGAAGAAATTTGCTTGACTGCATCAATCATAGATAAATTGTGTGTAGTCATGAATTTTTACAAATTTGTGTTAATATATTTACCAATGTTTTGCATATTATCAAAAGTCATATCACCTTAATATACATGTATAAATGTATACATTACTCATTGATTATAGCTATTTAAAATTAGCTTCAATTTTTAGCCAACAGAATGGATTAAAAATTGATTTCATTTTACATTCTATATAACATATTTTGTTATAACATTATGTATTAAAAAGTTAATAAGTATGTACTGTGCTATTGCATTTATGTGGTACACCTATAGCTTTTGAGTCAATTTAATAATATACAATATTTGAAGAGTGTTTTATAGGCTAAATTTTATAACTTCTATTCACTTCAGCATCAAATATTTCTTAAATATGAGCTTTACACATGGCTCCAGCTGCATATGTAGCAGAGGACAGCCTTGTCAGACATCAATGGGAGGAGAGGTCCTTGGTCCTATAAAGGTTCGATAGATGCCCCAGTATAGGGGAATTTGGAGGCAGGAGTGGGTGGGTAGAGGAACACTCTCTTAGAAGCAGGGGGAAGGGGGGTCGGATAGGGGGGTTCTGGGAGAGGGAGAAACTGGGTAAGGGGATAACACTTGAAATGTAAATAAATTAAAGTAAATGAATGAAAGAGAGAAAAAGAAAAAGTAAGAAAGAAAGAAAGAAAGAAAGGAAGGAAGGAAGGAAGGAAGGAAGGAAGAAAGAAAGAAAGAAAGAAAGAAAGAAAGAAAGAAAGAAAGAAAAAGAAAGAAAGAAGGAAAGAAAAAGAATAAAAACAAAGAAATATGGCACTTCACAAAATTCTACTTGATACTGTTTGAAGTTAAAATCTGGAGTATAGCAGGCTAGACCTGAGCCTCCTATGCAGCTTGTTCTTCATGTCTGTCTGAACAACTGGACCTGAGGATATCCCAAAAGCTATTGCCTGTATAATGGATCTGTTCCTCCAGCTAGGCTGCTTTGTCTGACCACAGTGGGAGAGGCTGCACCTGGCCTCATGAAGACTTGATGAGCCCGGGTGAGGGGATACCTAGGGGGCCCACACCTGCTCAGAGGAGAAGGGAAGGGGAGATGGAGGGGAGGATTGTGGGAGGGCATGACCAGGAGGAGGGGAGGGGGAGTGAGTGGGATGTAAAATGAATAATACTAATAGTAATACTAATAGTAATAGTAATACTAATACTAATAAATACTAATCCTACTAATAATAATGGTATATAGAAGACAAGGTAATGTTTAATTCAGAGTAAGGGATTTTCCAAGACAGAATATTTCTATTTTTTTCCTGTAAGAACAGAAAAGCAAAATCCATACTAACAAGATTTGAAAAAGGCAATGTCTCTTTTCGCTTAAAGTGAGTCATGAATCAAAGATAATTTTGTCCTACCAGCACAGCCTGGCTAGACAGACTCCATGATTCACTTTTCTAGGTAGACCAGCTATGACAATAGTGATCAGACACCTTCTCCTCCCACTGAATGTTATTTTCAAAGTGTGATGCAATTCAGATAAACTATTCATATTTCTGAAAAGTGTAACTCAACATTTTCAGTGTACTTACAATGCTGCCTGTCTGTTGCCACTGTCTAATTCTATAACGTTTCTTAATACAATACCACTAACAGCCACTCACTGTTCCCTGCTCCCCATAGCTTCTAATAACCACTAATGTATTTTTGTCCCCATGAATTCACTTATTTCAAACATTTCAAATGAATGGAGTCATAGAACATATAGCTTTGTGTATCTAGTTTTCGTCACTCAACCTACCATTTCTAAAATTCATTCATGCCTTATCCTTTATGGGGAATATATAATACTTTACAGAAGACACATAGTTTTGTCCACCCATTTACCAGTTGGTGGTCATCTGGGCTGTTTCCACCTTTTGACAATTATGAATAATATTGCTGTGAGCATTCGTGTGGTGATGCTAATGTACACATGTTCCTCCAGTTAAAATAGGAGCATTATGGAGGAATATGATAATCTAGGAGCAATTTCTGAAGTAGCCAAACTATTATTTCATATTAGAGGCAGCATGATATGAAGATTATGCAATTTTCCTACATTTTTAACATTTTTTTTGCTTAGAAGGCATAATAAAAATTATGTATTCCAGTTTCAACTGTAGAAATATCAACAGCATCTTCATAAGTTTAGTGTTTCCACAAATGTTTTCCATTAAAACTATCTAATAGATATCTAAGTAGTCATACAGATATAACAATGTACTATATACAACAGCTTTTGAAATTGTCAAAATAGGTAATTGCAACTTTAAATTATTTAACCTTGCAGGTGTATTAAGAAATACACCTTATTACTTCTAATAAGTATTGAAACAGCTTATGTAAATTAGAATGAAGAATACTTCCTTCATTAGTCAATATGAGTAGATTATACTTTCCAATTTGAATTAAGATGTCCTTGGAAGATAATGCTTTTAAATAATGTTCCCAGTTGTACACTGAAAAAATTCTCCAGAGGGAATTTAGGGTAAAGAGATAGAGTTTGACTTTGGAATACAAGAATTGGCAACTCTCCCAAAACTTCCAGGCCAAATAACTTTAATTTATCTCATTACAGACAGGAGATTCAAGATAGCTTGTGAAGAGTTATTCAAAATTTTCTGTAATAATCACATTGTTACTGCTCTGTGAAGGCAGAATCAAATTGTATCGTGTCACCTTGGTCACATGGCATTTAATTCCTTTGTGTCGTTTCCCCAAAGCTTTGAATTTCTTTTATTTTCTTTTTGTGGAAATAGATCTTTTTCTCATATGATATATCTTGATTACAGTTTCTTCTTCCTCTATTCCTCCCAGTTCCTCACCACCTGCCTCCCATCTGGATCCATTCCCTTTCCTTCATTAGAAAATAAACAGACTTCTAAGGGATGATAAATAAAATAAAATAAAATAAAATAAAATAAAATAAAATAAAATAAAATAAAATAAGCAATAAAACATTGGACCTGGATAAAAGAAATAAAGAGAGGGAAAAGAATCCAAGAGAAGGCACAAGAAACAGATAACAGATTCCTAATCATTTTCACACTCAGGTATCTTAAAATGTAAACAGCCATAAAATGTACTCAAAGAACAAGGTACAGTCCTGTGTTGGCCCTGTGAATGATTCATCAGTCTCTGTGAGGTCACGTGAGCTTTGATCATGTTGATTTAGAGGAACCTGTTTTCTTGGAGTTCTCCTGCTCCTCTGATCCTTACATTCTTTCTACCTCCTCTTACCTGGATTTCCCGGAGCTCTTGGGGAAGATTTGTTATAGAGACCTCCCATTTAACGTTTTGTGTTCCAAGGAGTCCCACACTCTGCATAATGTCTGTCTGTGGATGCCTTTATTTGTTTTCATTTGATGCAACAGGAAGCTGTTGTGATGATGGCTGAAAAAGATACTGGTTTTCGAATAGAATGGTATGTCTTTAGGAGTCATTTTGTCACTCCTTAAAAACATGTAGTGTTTGGTTTTATTGTAGAACCCTGACTTTGGAGTCTCAGGTTCTAGGTCACCCAAGGATTGCCAGGTGTGGCTTCCATCACAAGAGTGGGCTTTCAATCAAATAAGATATTAGTTCGTTTCTCCTTTTTGCTGGAGCATAGGAAGGTTGCAATTGTAGATCAAAGGGTTTTTAGGTGGTGTTTATGTTCTTCTTTTTGTAGCATGAAGAGTAACTTCTTAGAGCAAAGAAAGTAGAACATAGGTGTGAAGGCTCTATATTCACACCAGCTTGACTTCTCCATGTTTGATGAATAACGTAGGTGTCCTCAGCAATGAGGCCATTGCTGCATGATCCTCTGTGGGCACTGTGAATTTCCACAGGTAAAGCACAGGGTCTCAGTGGACACTCTGAGTAAGCACGGTCCCCGAGAGAACATCGCTATGGAATTCCCTGGCTGGAGAGGATTCTGAGCTCTAATCTCAGGGCAGCCTTGCGTTTGTGACTTTCCTTTAATCTATTTCACAGGAATTTCTGGTAGCCTGAGCTATAAGTAACCAGGCAAAAATGTTAATTCTTTGAACTACAATACTGGCCAAAAAACCTCTGTTCTAGGCAGCATCTCTTTGCTTAGTAGTTTACATAGTTACATTGATCTCCCAACAAAATGTAAACTTTTATGGCTATGCTGATGAGAATGGCTCTGACATTGTGAAACTTTGACTTAACACTATGATCCCAGGTTTCCTCAGAGAGAGCCAGGTGATAATTGGGTTACTCACTGAATCTCATTAAGGTCTGAGAGATCTGGCTTAATGTCCTTTGAAGTCCCTTTTACAAATGTTACCTATGATCCACTTGGAGTTGATCTTAGTACAAGGAGATAAGAGTAGGTCAATTCTCATTCTTCGGCATGTTGACCTCCAGTTGAACCAGCACCATTTGTTGAAAAGGCTATGTTTTTTCCACAGGATGGTTGTGAATCCTTTAACAAAGATCAAGTGACCATAAGTCTGTAGGTTCATTTCTGGGTCTTCAATCCTATTCCATTGATCTACTTGCCTGTTGCTGTACCAATACCATACAGTTTTTAAAAACAATTGCTCGGTAGTACTGCTTGAGGTCAGGGATATTGATTCCCCCAGAAGTCCTTTTATTGTTGAGAATAGTTTTAGCTATCCTGGGTTTTTTGTTGCTCCAGATGAATTTGAGAATTGCTCTTTCTAGATCTATGAAGAATTGAGTTGGGATTTTGATGGGGATCGCATTGAATCTGTAGATTGCTTTGGGCAAGATGGCCATTGATCCTGCCAATCCAGGAGCAAGAAATATTTTTCCATCTTCTGAGGTCTTCTTCGATTTCTTTCTTCAAGGACTTGAAGTTCCTGTCATACAGATCTTTTGCTTGTTTGGTTAGAGTTATGCCAAGGTACTTTGTGTTGTTTGTGGCTATTGTGAGGGGTGTTATTTCCCTAATGTCTTTCTCAGCCTGCTTGTCCTTTGAGTACAAGAAGGCTACTGATTTGCTTGAGTTGATTTTATAACCAGCCACTTTGCTGAAGTTGTTTATCAGCTGTGGACGTTCTCTGGTGGAGTTTTTGGGTTGCTTAAGTAAACTATCATATTGCCTGCAAATAATGATACTTTGATTTCTTCCTTTCTAATTTGTATCCCTTTGACTTCCTTATGTTGTCTAATTGCTCTCTCGCTAGAACTTCAAAAAATTGGGTAGAGAGCTAAACAAAGAATTTTCACCAGTAGAAATTCGGATGGCCAAGAAACGCCTTAAGAGATGTTCAACATCATTAGTCATCAGGGAAATGCAAATCAAAACAACCCTGAGATTCCACCTCACACCAGTCAGAATGGCTAAGATTAAAAACTCAAGAGACAACAAGTGCTGGCGAGGATGTGGAGAAAGAGGAACACTCCTACACTGTTGGTGGGATTGTAAAATGGTAAAACCACTCTGGAAATCAGTTTGGCGGTTCCTCAGAAAATTGGGCATGTCACTTCCAGAGGACCCTGGCATACCACTCCTGGGCATATACCCAGAGGATTCCCCTGCATACAATAAAGACACATGCTCCACTATGTTTATAGCAGCCTTGTTTATAATAGCGAGAAGTTGGAAGGAGCCCAAATATCCCTCAAAGGAGGAATGGAAACAGAAAATGTGGTATATTTATGCAATGGAATACTACTCAGCAATTAAAAATAATGAATTCATGCAATTTGTAGGTAAATGGTTAGATCTGGAAAATATCATCCTAAGTGAGTTAACCCAATCACAAAAGAATACACATGAAATGCAATCACTGATAAGTGGATATTAATGAGCCCAGAAGCCCTAAATACTCAAGGCACAATTAGCAAGTCAAATGATTCCCAAAAAGAAGAAAGGAGAGGACACTGGGCCTGAAACGATTGGATCCAGTTTTGTAGACCCAGAACAGAGAAATCGTGGGGGTGGGGGGATGATTGGGGAATAGTTGGGGGGGAGAGGAATTATTGGATGTATGGTGGGGGGGACTGGGAAAGGGGAAAGCCTTTGGAATGTAAACATAGATTATAGAAAATAAAAATTTCAATAAAAAATGTTACCTATGGCTTTTTACAAGGAAATGCTTACCTAGCTGATTTTACATTTCCTCATGACAAATGGTTATTGCTAATTGTCTTTTGTGCATGCTGTACTGGATACATCCTTTGATATATAAAGATCTCATGTTTAAAATCCCCTGGCTGACTGCAACAAGTTGCACTCAGACACCAAATACACCAAGATTCTACACTTTTTCTGTGTCCTGGTGTTCTGTTTGCCATTTCGCCTGGAACCCGTGCCTTCCTGCTTCGAAAAAGAATCCTAGCCCCAACCATGAGACAGTGTGGTCCGTAACAGGCCATACTACCATTTGTTGGAGATTGTGGACTACAACCTGGGTTGTTCTGGAATTTTTATGGAATCTTTTTGGCCTACATTTTAACTAGATATACACTAATCTCAGTATTGCAAGCTTTATTTGGTGATACAGATGGCTCATTGAGCCTCTGTCTTTTGCATTATTTGGTGATTTTATTCACCTTGCCTTCACATGTGTATGTGTTTTAGGAAGTTTCTATTGTATTTTATTTTCATATCACACCCTAAATGTTCTTTAATTTTAGCTATCTCTCCCTGTATTCCTCCCACATCCTCCTCTCCTCTACTTTCCCCTTGCCAAGTTGATCCCTTTTCCTACATTCCAGTCTCCTCCACTAACCTTAACCTATAGGTATCTATTTTATTGTCCTTTCCTACTGAGCTCTATCTATACTCCCTAGTCCCTTACACTATACCTAGTGTCTGAGGTTTCATGGATTAGAGCTTGGCTCTCATTCACTTCACATCTGATACCCTCATACAAGTAAATACATGCCATATTTATCTTTCTGAGTTTGAGTTACCACACTGGATATTTTTTTGCTAGCTCCATCCATTTCCCTGCAAATTTCATGATATTTTTTAATGGCTAAGTGGTACTGTGTAAATGCACATTTTCTTTATTCATTACTCTATTGAGGTACATCTAGATGGTTCCAAATTTCTAGCTATTATGAATAGTGAAGTAACAAATTTTGTTGAGCAAATATCTTTGTGGTAGGATGAAACATCCTTAGGGTATATGCCTATGAGTAGAACAGCTAATACTGAAGAAGATGAATGGCCATCTTTTTAAGGAACCACCAAACTGATTGATTTCCTTACTGGCTCTACAAGTTTGCACTCCCACCAGCAATGGGTGAGTGCTCCCCTTGTTCTACATCCTCACCAACACAAGTTGTCTTGTGTATTGTTGAACTTGGTCATCCTCATGGGTATAAATTGAGTTCTCAAAGTATTTTGATTTGCTTTTCCCAAATGGCAAAGATGTTTTCTTTCTTGAGGACTCTCTATATCTGTCCCTGTATTTGTTTCTTTCTTTCTTTCTTTCTTTCTTTTTTTTTTTTTTTTTTTTTTGGTTTTTCGAGACAGGGTTTCTCTGTGTAGCTCTGGCTGTCCTGGAACTCACTCTATAGACCAGGCTGGTGTCCCTATATTTCTGTAGGGTGCTGCTTTGTATAAATATTGAAGTCTTCTTTTGTCCTATCAAAGCTTTTCACTTTCATTATGTCTTGTGTATTGTTTATTTTAGTGCTTACACTATTAGTGTTATGTTCAGAATGTTGTCTCATGTTCAGGGAGTTCAGTGTATTCCCAACTTTCTCTTCTATTGGACTCAGGGTATCTGGTTTTACATTGAGGTCTTCAATCCATTTGGAATTGAGTTTTATGCTGGGTGACAAGTATGGATATATTTGCCTTCTACACAGAGATATCCTGTTTGCCTAGTGTGCTTGCTTGAAGATACTATCTTTTTCCACTGTGTTTTTCTGGCTACATTATGAAAAAAAATTAGGTGACTATAGGTGGATTGAATTAGGTCTCTGTTCTCAGTTGTATTCCATAAATCAATATGATGGTTTTAATGCTAATGCAACATGTTTTTTATTGTTGTAAATTTGTAGTATAACTTGAAATCATGGATGATGACATCTGCAGCAGTTCTTTTATTACTCAGCATTGTTGTAGCTATCCCAGGTTTTGTTTGTTCGTTTGTTTGTTTGGTGTGTTTCTGTATATAGCTGAAGATTGACTTTTCAAATTCTCTGAAGAATTGTGTTGGAATTCTGATGGAGATTGCATTGTATCAGTAGGTTTCATTTTGGTAGGACAGACATATTTATTATGATAATTCTATCAATCCATTAGCATGGAAATCTTTCTATCTTCTGATACCTTTTTTGATTACTTTCTTTAAACACTTGAAGTTACTGCAAGGTCTTTCACTTGCTTGCTTAGAGTTACCAAAAGATTCTTTAAAAAATATTATTTGAAACTAGTGTGAAAGGTCCCATTTCCCTGTTTTGTTTTTGATGCTAATGTTGTTGTGATTTATTTTTTGTTCCCTGTCCTTTGATACATTTGTCACTTGTATATAGGATGGTTATTGATTTTTGTGGGTTAATATCTACCTAGTTACATTACTAAAAGTCTTTACCAATGGTAAGGGCTTCCAAGTGGGTTTTTTATGGTCACATGTATATAAATATACTTTTAATTCTTTCTGTCTATTTGTATCTACTTGATCTCCAGTTTTCTTACTCTTCTAGCTGAGACTTCAAGTACTATGTTGAATAGGTGTGGTGAGAATGACTAGCTTGTAATGTTCCTGATTTTAGTGGAATTGCTTTGAGTTATCTCTCCATTTAAATTGTTTGGTGATTTCAAGAAGTATTTTCATGCCCTCAATAATGAATTTCTTTGTTTAGCATAGTTTTAAAGTCATACAAGAATGGAGCATAAGGAGGGAAGTGCCACTTGCAATTTACTTTCTACATTTACATATGCGTGGACTTCTTAGTACTTAATATTCCTCTCTATAGATGTAATATTTGCCACAAGTGGTAAACAAAAAAAAATGATAGGTAACAGTCACTCATTTACCACAGCTTATAACAGAGGTCGAGATCATGCTTACTCAGTGATAATAACTTACACTAGAATCCATTGTTTATAGTGACCTTTCTATGAGTTTGAGCAAACTTATCATGAATTACACAGCCCAATAAACTACTCTGAAGTAGCCCAAATTCTGTTTTTCATCCCTCTCTACTCTTCCTTGAGGAACAATTAAATTTTACACTTTTGCCTTTTTTTTTTCTGAATGTTATGCAACTGGTATCCACCTTTTCAGAATGGTTTCTGTCATTTGCTTAGAGATTTCTTTCATGACTTTTAAAGTCTCAGTAGATCATTTTATCTAGTGTTAAATAATATTTTGTTGTCTTGACTTTGATTATTTACCAATTTGTATTACATTCCTTGTAGATATAGTAATAGTGAGGAATTTAGATGAATAAGTAGAAGAGATAAATATAAATGTATCACAGGGGAGTATTTCAGGGGAAAAGTGCCACAGTGTGAAGGGAGCTGAGAGGTCCCACAGCAGCAGACATCGTATTAGGCAACCTGGACATTTTCTAATGCTCTACAGTCCAGACTATAAACCCAGTATATTTGATATTGCTCTTTATTAGGTCATAATACTACATTCTATTTTCCTTTCTCTTATATGGGTGGTAGCACACTTATGCAAAACATCAAATCTGACAACCACATGTAAGAAAGAAAACATACAATAATGGTCATTTAAAGTCTCTGTTACTTCAGATTTGTTATGCATCAATTTACCTGCAAATTATAAATCTCATGATTGAGTACAGTTCTTCACACACTATAAAGCTGGGAATGAGAGATGAGAGGCAGATTTGGGGGTGTGAATCTTTTATCTTCCTAGACTCTCTGAATGAAAGTCAGCTTAAAGACGCAATTTCTTTTTCTGATCATTAACATTTGTGGTGACAGCACAAACTCTGGTATGACTTTCTGATGATTCTATCTGCACTTATAAACACTCTGTCACTAAGATTTCCCTGTGGACTCCATCAGCTTCCTGACCCTTATGATGTCCATGTAAAGAATTCAGATAATTCATACTTCTCTTGAAGAACTTTGTCCTGTTTATGTGATTAACAGGTCCATTTGTTCTTAGTCATTATCAGAATACTAATGATATTATAAACTATTAGATGGTCCAAGATATTATGTCTTCATACAGAGCCACATATATGACTCAGATCTCCCTATTTTTCTAGAAATCAAAGTCTTTTAGTTATAATTTCTGGCATTACGTGTTATTAATTTAAAAGGATGGATCTATCTCCAATGATATTCTAGACTGCTAGTATATACCTAGAAATTTAACACCTCCAAATATCTATATAATATTTGGGATTTTTAAAAACACCCTACAAAAGTTTTATAAGATTTAAGTCATGATGTTGGTACAAAAATCATTTTCTATCAATAAAAATGGTCATGCACTATACATAATGGAGAAGTAATATTGTGCAGTAGTCACTAACAAATGAGAGAAAAACTAATAAAGTGGTAGCTAGGTTTCTATGAACAAAGATATTGACTCCCCTTAGTAGAAGAAGAACTAAGATGAATCCCACCCAGAACTTCTACCCATGATCTTCATTACAAACTGTTAATCATGTAAGATTCTAAATCATGGACCACTTAGGATGCTAACTGAAGCTGTAACTAGCTGATGTAGTTTGCATAGTTGTGAGTGAGAAGTTTTGGTAATGCAGATCTCTGGGACTCACCCACACTTCTGCATTTACTTCCTCATATATTTCCTGAAAGTTCAATAAGCTCATTGGCTCACCAAGTGGGAGTTGGACAAGATGGCTTCCTTATAAAGATATCATATGATTTACCAAAAAAGTCCAAAATACACTGTATGAAAAATTAATAAAAATAACAGGTTTATTGCAAAGCTTTAGAAGAAAATCACTCCAAAGCTTAATCCCATTCTTTTTGAGTGACTAGCTTTGTCTGACATTCATGGTCTTAGTATTGCTTTCTTTCTTACAATCTATATATTCCTTATCCCTCTTCCTGTCCCCCCATCTCTCCCTCCTTCTCTGGATGTTTAAATACTCCAAGGCCACTAAGCCTCACTTTCTTCTCAAGGCATCATCTGAGGTAAAGGTTAAGTTAAAGGGAATCTTGAACAATATGTTTACCTGCTGAGTTATATACAGTCTGAAAGTGCATAATCCTTTCTTCAGTATGAACTAGTCTAATTTAGAATATAAAAGTGCCTCCATCCATCCTTTCTAGTGTTTATCACTGTTTTTAATTTCAAATTCCACTTGCTCATTGCTCATACAGAGAAAAGCAATTAACTTTATTACATTAATCCTTTATCTTAACACCTAAAAACAATTGCCTGTTTAAGAAGGACTTTGTTGTTGTTGACTCAGAGTTTCTCAAAAGATGAGAAACTTCTCATATTCTCTACAAAGAAACTCACATTTCTTCCTTCAGTTTTTACCACATAATATTTTTATTGATTATTTTGGAATTACACATCATGTATCCCAATCACATTTAATTTCCATCCCTCTCAGGTCTGCTTCAAAATCTTGTGATTATTACTCCCACTGGATAAAAAAAAAGCTCCAATCTATGTTGGACATACACTCACTAGAACATGGTCAAAAACCCTTTTAGGAAAAGTAAATCCTTTTCCACCTTCATCCCCAAGATCTACCTTTCTTTATTTCATATCAGGGAGAATTTCTAGTATAAGGTTGAAAAGGAGGAGCCAGAGGAGACACAGCGTCCTTTTTCTTAATATTAGTACAAAAGATTTGGGCTGCTCACCATGAATTTAATATAGCTTCAGTTTTTCTTTTTAATAGAATTTTTTCCATGTTGAAGAAATTTTCTGTTTATGACACTATCTTAATTATTAGTTGATATTTGATTTCTTTAACAGTTTCTTCTACTATCAGTGGTACCATTTAGACCTTATAGCATATAGATATGATATATAATATTTATTTGTTTTACATGTTGAATCAGTTAAGTTAATTATACCTCACTGTACTTTCTAATTCTTTTTACTCTACATTTGAAATGGAGGGCAGTGCTCTGATTTCTGTAGAGATCAGACTATGCCTTCCTTGAAGTTATTTAATGTTATACACAATAGTTAGTTGCTTCTGCTCTGTAACTTGTCCTAGGTGACTTCACGTCCAAGACATTGGCACACCCCTCCCACTGCAGATCAACCTTCTTTCTCCCATGCTTTCCCTACATATGATCTTCCCCTCTGTCTTGCGCCCCTTCCCACTCCCTCTTCAACCCACTCCCTTCTTTCCATTGACTGCAGATAATCTATTTTGTTTCCCCTTCTCAGTAGGAATCAACCATCCTCTCTTGGGTCTTCATTGCTATTTGGGTTCTTCCTGTCTGTTGATTCTAGCATGGCTATTTGTACTTTATGGTTAATATCTACTTATAAGAGAGTATATATCATGCATGTTCTTTTGGTTCTGTGTTATCTCACTCTGAGCAATAATTTTTTAGTTCCATACAATTGTCTGAGAAGTTCATGATGTCCTTGTTTTTAATGGCAGAGTAGTATTCCATAGTGTATATGAAACAAATTTTCTTTATCCATTCTTTAGCTGAGGGACATCTAGATTGTTTCCAGTTTATGGTGCAAGTATCCTTGTTGGATGGTAGAGCATCTTTTGGGTATATGCCCAGGAATGATATAGCTGGGTCTTCAGCTATATCATTCCTGGGCATATACCCAAAAGATGCTATTTGAAAACTTCTGAGAAACCACTAAATTTATTTCCAGAGGAGTTGTACAAGTTCACACACCTATCAGCAGTAGAAGACTGTTCCTTTTGCTCCTCAACATTGTCAGCATGTGTTGTCTTTCAAGATTTTGATCTTAGACATTCTGATGGGTGTACGTTAGAATCTCAGAGTCATTTTGATTTGCATTTCCCTGATGATTAAGAACATTGAACATATTTTTAGATACTTCTAGAACATTAGAGATTTATTTGTTGAAAATTTTCTGTTTAGCTCTGTATCCCATTTTGTAATTGGGTTATTTGAATTGTTGGATATTTTGGCTATTAGTCCTCTGTCAGATGTAGGATTATTGAAGAAATTGTCCCAATCAATAGGCTGTTGTTTTGTCCTAATAAAGGTGTCCTTTGACTTACCGAAGCTTTGCAGTTTCACTAGGTCCCATTTGTTAGTTCTTGACTTTACTGCCTGAGTCATCAGTGTTCTATTCAAGAAATTGTCTCCTGTACCTATGAGTACAAGGCTATTTACCACTTCCTGTTCTATTAGATTTAATCTATCTAGATTTGTTGAGGTCTTTGATTCACTTGGACTTGAGTTTTGTTGTCGCAACCCTATCCGACCAGTGGAGGGATGACAAATGCAAGTCCTTCTCAGAGCAGTTTAATCAGGAACCTTGAACATGAATGCAGGGAAAAAGCCCCTCTCCCACTCCCCTTTTGTAGTACTTTTATATCCTCCCCAAGTCTGCCCCATCAGTCCACATCACAGTCTTCTCTGATTGGTCCACATAGAATGGTCTGATCACACGTCATTGGCTACATCTGTGCAATGCCCAAGAAAGGTGTGGCCTACTCAGGAGCAGGAAGAAGTCAGGTGCCTAGTCATCCAGCTTGGCAGGCCTCCAGGCTTGAGGCTACTGCCACACCCACTCTCTACATTTTGTGAAGGGTAATAAATATGGATCTATTTGCATTCTACATGAAGGCATCTTGTTAGATCAGTACCATTTGTTGAAGATACTCCCCTTTTCTGTTTTATGATTTTGACTTTGTCAAAAATTAAGTGTCTTTAGGTAGCTGGGTTTATTTTTTTGGGTCTTTGATTTGATTCCATTGATCTACCTGTCTATTTCTATACCAGTACCATGGTGTTTTTATTGCTATTTCTCTGCAGTACACCTTTAGTTCAGGAATGGAGATACCTCTGGAAATTTTATTCTTTAGGACCATTTTAGCTTCCCAGATTTTTTTTGTTGTTGTTGTTTTTTCATATGAAGTTGAGAATTTCTCTTTTCAGGTCTGTGAAGAATTGTGTTGATATTGTGATGGAGATTGCATTGAATCTTTAGATTATTTTTGGTAAGGTGGCCATTTTCACTATGTTAATCCTAACTATCGATTACATGCTAGATCTTTCCATCTTCTGATAACGTCCTCAATTTCCTCCTTCAGTGACTTGCAATTTTTGCCATACAGGTCTTTCACTTACTTGGTTAGAGATATACCAAGGTATTTTATCTCATTTGTGGCTATTGTGAAGAGTACTTTCTCCTTAATTTCTTTCTCAGCTCGTTTATTGCTTGTCGAAAGGAGGGTACTAATTATTTTTGAGTTAAGTTTGTATCCAGCCACTTTGCTGTTGGAGATATTTGGCAGAATTTTTGGGGTCATTTATGTATAGTAGCATATTATCTGCAAATAGTGATACCTTTACTTCTTCCTTTCCAATTTGTATCTCCTGTTATTTTTCTTATTGCTGTTGCCAGGTCTTCAAGTACTGTATTGTACAGATAATGGGAGAGTGGACAGCTTTGTCTTGTCTCTGGTTATAGTGGAAATGTTTTAAGTTTCTCCCCATTTAATTTGATGTTGGCTATTGGCTTGCTGTATATCACCTTTATTGTGTTAAGGTATGTTACTTGTAATCTACTCTCTCTCTAAGACTTTTATCATGAAGTGCTGTAGGATTTTGTCAAAAACTTTTTCAGCAAGGAGATAAGAGTGGGTCAATTCCCATTCTTCTGCATGTTGACCTCCAGTTGAACCAGCACCATTTGTTGAAAAGGCTATCTTTTTTCCACTGGATGGTTATAGATCCTTTATCAAAGATCAAGTGACCATAAGTCTTTGGGTTCATTTCTGGGTCTTCTATTCTATTCCATTCTATTCCATTGATCTATTCGTCTACATCCCTGGAGTGAAGCCTACTTGATCATGGTGGATGATGTCTTTGATGTTGTACTGGCTAGTTTTATTTGTCAAGCTGATACAAGTGGGAATTATCACAGAGAAAGGAGCCTCCCTTGAGGAAATGCCTCCAAGAGATCCAGCTGTAAGGCATTTTCTCAATTAGTGATCAAGGTGGAAGACCTGGCCCATTGTGGGCTAGTAGTTCTGTGTTCTATGAGAAAGCAGGCTGAGAAAGCCAGGAGAAGTAAGCCAGTAAGTAACACCCCTCCATGGCTTCTCATTGGTATTCCTAGAATTTCAGCCTGCTTGGTTCCCATTACTTGGCATAACCAAATCAAATTGTGGTCTACACTGTCAGCCCATCCATCCCTACTTCCCTCTGTATATTCAAGATAGCAGATTAAAAGAATGGGACATTGGGGCAAGAGCCTACCCAGCTAAATTTATATCCAGGAATGGTAGTACACTCATATTAAAAAGAAAAGAAAAGAAAAGAAAAGAGAAGAGAAGAGAAGAGAAGAGAAGAAAAGAAAAGAAAAGAAAAGAAAAGAAAAGAAAAGAAAAGAAAAGAAAAGAAAAGAAAAGGGGTGGGCAGAGTCAGCCTTAGTTTGAGGACAATGTCCCATGATTCCTGTGTTTGTTTAAATATCTTCTATGAACAAGACACAAAATATTAGATGGAGACTTTATGTCTATTGAACAATTAAGTTTTTAATAAACATGTGAATGCATTAAAAAAAGAAATTAGGTTTGTGTAGTGGCTATTCCTGGTTGTCAACTTGACTATATTGGAATGAACTACAATCTAGAATTGGAAAGCTCACCTATGATCCTAATTTGGAGGCTCAGAGATATAAGTTTCTGACCTGGATTTAGTATGGAGATCTTGAAGCATGGATCCCAGATGAACTTGAAATCTGGGATTAAAGGTGTATGTCTCCACACCTTTAATCCCAGATGACCTTGAACTGGAATCCATGATTTCAAGTTCATCTGGGATTAAAGGTGTACACCTTTAATCTGGGCTTCACCTTCTACTGGAGACATATATAAGGACATTGAAAGAAGGAAGACTCATTCTTCCTTGCTGGCTTGCTTCATGGGACTGAGCAACCGCAAGATCCTTGGACTTCTATCCACAGCTGCTGCTGACTACTGTTGGGGAGTTGGATTACAGACTGTAAGTCATCGACAAATTCCCTAACTACATAGAGACTGCCCATACGATCTGTGACTCTAGAGAACCCAGACTAAAACAGTTTGTAAAATATGACCTTAGGAATCAAGTTTATCTTGTTCATCTTGATTGAATGCCAACTAAGTAGATATTTGAAAAGACTGTGTTAAATAATTTCTCCAAAATAAATTTTTGTGACTAGCCAGGAAAAAAAAATAAAAAAAAAACAGGATATAGGACTAAACCAAGAATTCACAACAGAGGAATCTTTAATGGCTGAGAAGCACCTAAAAAATGTTCAAAGTCCTTAGTGATAAGAGAAATTGATATCAAAATGACCCTGAGATTCTACCTTATGCCAATCAGAATGCCTGATATCAAACGCACAAGCGACAGCACATGTTGGCAAGGATATGGAGAAAGAGTAACACTCCTCCATTGCTGGTTGGATTGCAAACTGGTACAAGCACTTTGGAAATCAATCTGAAGGTTCTGCAGAAAATTGGAAATAGATCTACCTGAAGACCTAGCAATAGCACTCTTGGGAATATACCCAAAAGATGTCCCACTATGCCACAGGAGCACATGTTCCACTATGTTCATAGTGGCTTTGTGTGTGATAGCCAGAAGCTGGACATCAACCCAGATGTCCCATGACAGAAGAATGGAAACAGAAAATGTGGTTCATTTACACAATGGAATACTACTCATCTATTAAAAATGAGGATATACTGAGTTTTGCAGACAAATGGATGGAACTAGAAAATATCATTCTGAGTGAGACCCAAAATGCATGCAGGTATGTACTTACTAATAAGTGGATATTAGCCAAAAAAAGTGCCAAATACCCAAAACATAGCCCACAGAAGTCAAAAAGTTCAACAAGTTGAAGGGCCCAAGTGAGGGTGCCTCAGTCCCACTTGGGAGGGAGAAGAAAGCAATGACAGGGGGAAGGGAGGGACCTAAGAGGGAAAGGGGAATGGGTATGTGTGTCTAGTTTGGGTTTTACTGCTGTAAAAATATAGACCATGACCAAGGCAACTCTTATTAAGGACATCATTTAATTGGAGCTGGCTTACAGATTCAGAGGTTCAGTCCATAATCATCAGGGCAGGAACATGGCAGCATCTAGGTAGGCATTGTACAGGAGAAGCTGAGAGTCTCTATCTTCAACTGAAGGCTTCTAGCAGAATATTGATCCCCAGGTAGCTAGGATGAGGTTCTTAAAGCCAACACCCACAGTGACACATCTATTCCAATAAGGTCACACCTCCAGATAGTACTACTCCCTGGGCCAGGCAAATTCAAACTATGACAAGGGTGTGGAGTGGAGAGGGGAACAGGATCTGGTATTGGGTAGGGGGGTAAAAAAACCTGAAATCCCTGAGGGCTAGCAGAAAGAATGCTAGCATGCAACTTTGGATGTATGAGGTTTGGGGGACCTTCCAGAATTTACCAGAGACATGGGAGGTGAGAGACTCTCAGGACTCAAAGAGAGGGACCTTAGATGAACTGCCCTACATTGGAGAGAGGGAACTTGTAGAGCCCACTTCCAGCAGAAAGACGGGGCATTAAGTGAGAAATGGGGTTGCCATCCCACCGTCAAAATTCTGACCCATAATTGTTCCTGTCTGAAAAAAACTGCAGAGATGAAAATGGAGAGGAGCCTGAGGAAAAGAAGGTCCAGCAACAGACCCAAAGTGGCATCCAGCTTAAGGGGAGGTCCCAAGACCTGACACTATTACTGAGGCTATGGAGTGCTCACAAAAACTGACCTATTATGACTGCCCGCCAAAAGACCCAACAAGCAGCTGAAATAGTCAGATGCAGATATTTGCACCCAAGCAATGGACAGGGGCTGCTGACTTCTGTGGTTGAATTAGGAGAAAGTTGGAAGAAGCTGAGGAGGAGGGTGACCCTGTAGGAGGACAAGCAGTCTCAGTTATCCTGGACCCTTAAGATCTCTCAAACACTTGACTACCAAACCAGGCAGCATACACCAGCTGATATGAGGCCCCAAGACATATACAGCAGAGGCCTGCCGGGTCTGTGTTTAGTCAGAGAAGATGCACCACATCTTCAAGAGACTGGTGGTCCCAGAGAGTTTAGAGGTCTGGTGGGGTCAGGGTGGGGATATCCTCATGGATACAGGTGGGCGGGGAGGAGGTATGGATGTGAAACAGTCAGAAGTTCACCAGGAAGGGATTAAAATCTGAAGTTTAAAATTAAAATAAATAAATAAATAAATAAATAAATAAATAAATAAAGTGAAAATAGAGAGGGCTTGTTTCCTAACTTAGAATATTTATAAACACTTTAAAAATAAAGAACCTCAAATAGGGAAAATGTATGCATTTTGTGCTTAAGTAGATAGTAGATATTAAGTTCAGAAAATTCATTATTTGTCCCATCAGATATTGGATGATTTTAGCATCTTAAAAAATTCTAGGAAGAGAAATCATTCTGTGTAAAGTGTTCTCAGAATTCAGAATTGCACAAGTGACCTCTTGGGTTCATGTTCTTGAACAAAGTGTCATCATGGTCTGGAATACTAAGTGCCTGTGTTAATGCTTTTCATCTCTGCCTTAATGTGATTTGGACGCATCCTGTTTATAGTTGAATAAGAAATGTGTCACTCACTGTTGAATTTGTCAACTTGCAAACGCTGCAGAGTGCTATTCTATCTCAGGTGAAAACAATTTTCAGCTCAAAGTGCCAGGGTGTCCTTCAGTAACCATGGAGACACCATGAATTTGGGACTTTAACTGGTATGATCCAGATCAGTAGAAAATAACTCTGTCAAAATCAGAGAAAGCACAGTTCAGCCTTCTGGGAAGAAAGTAAAAGCTAATACATGCCTGAGGTACTAAAGATCATCTAGGTAATTTAAATTCATACATAGTGACTCAGAGTCAATGGTTTAAGTCAACTCTATATCACATACACAATATAAATATATATATACATATATATATTTAACACACAAACACACACACACACACACACATTTTGAGTGAAAGTACTCATACCTACAACAGTAAGTAGCACTCTGGAAAATGAGAAAGAAGGCTATCATGAAATGTAAGTCAGCCTAGACTACATAGTAAATTGACAAAATAAAACCACATCGCTAGTATTTTCAAATCAGTATGAGATATTTCTTCTCATTCTGTGATTGGCCTGTTCTTACAACATTCTTCCATTCATTTAATTTATTTAAAAACATTTTGTAAACAAATTCTGTTCTTTATATGTCAGTCCATGATTCTACCCCTAAAGACATTTTCCCTTCTCCAGGTCCCATTCTCTCAGTATTTAATATTATCTCTGTAGAAAGTGTTCTTTATTAGATGTCTACACCAAGACACTGCATTTTGAAACACTCAAGTAATTGGAATTTCAGATAAACATAATATTTTGAAAGTTAAGAATATGATAAATATTACACAGCACACAATTATTCTAGTTATCCAGGTAATAGTATAAAAATATCAATATATTTCCTAGAAGATCCACTAAAATTATGCATTGTTAATCTAAATTAATACGTAACAGTTGCCCTTCATTTTTATTTACTACATTTGACAACTCTACTGAGAGTCTAGATGTCTGAGAATAAAATCATCCTTCTCACATTTTTCTATGAAGCTTCATTTTTGCTACCTGTCTGACTTTTCTTTCATACTCTTCCCTCTACACTTCTGTCATTATAATTGTTTTATTTGCCTAGATACTTCCTAAGCAACCTTATTTCATGCCCTAAGCCATTTTCCCCAAGAATTCTTGATCTCCCTTATTCTAGTCTACATGTTTAATGCAACTTAACTCTTATTTGTTAACATGTTTGCCAGGTTTACTACTTATTGTCTATCTTTCCTCATAATTAGCATCTTTATAAACATATCAAACTTTGTAAACTGTTATGAACTAAGAAAACAGTGTTTTGGCACTCAAATTCATTTAATAATTATTTGTTAAATGAATGGATGATAATGTGGACAACAATGATATAATTTGACAGATTAAAAAGCAATATCCATGTAATGGGGAAATGGCATGATGTAAGTAATTGTGGATCAAAAACAAAAACTAATATATTTTATTGGGAAGCCAACTCATAGGGTTATTAGAAGGAGAAATGCTTGTATGCAAACATAGGGCATATTTAGGCACTGCATGTGGGACATATCAGTCTAGGGGCTATTACTGATCATCTGCATCACTCTATTTTTAGGGTTTCTTTCTTTCTTTTCTGTTGACTGTTTATATCAGTAAAATAGCAGAAGTGTTCAAATGAAGAAGAGAGAGCCATAGACTTGTTTGATGTTTCAGCTGTGACCTGTTCACAAGGCTCAATGTTGTTTATATGGATCAGTGTTGTAGAGCAGGCTGTTTTGGATGGTGTGTCATTCAAAATCCCAATCTAGGTTCAAGTATGTCTGTGCAAGTGAAATATAATCTCATGAAAGTCCTAAATTCAAAGCCCCATGCTCATAGATTAGACAAAGTTCTTTTATAAGCTTTCTAAAGAAATTAATGTTTTGGGATTTTGATGGGGATCGCGTTGAATCTGTATATTGCTTTTGGCAAGATGGCCACTTTTACTATATTGATCCTGCCAATCCAGGAGCAAGAAATATTTTTCTATCTTCTGAGGTCTTCTTCGATTTCTTTCTTCAAGGACTTGAAGTTCCTGTTATATAGATCTTTTACTTGTTTGGTTAGAGTTACGCCAAGGTACTTTATGTTGTTTGTGGCTATTGTGAAGGGTGTTATTTCCCTAACTTCTTTCTCAGCCTGCTTGAAAGAGCAATTCTCAAATTCATCTGGAGCAACAAAAAACCCAGGATAGCTAAAACTATTCTCAACAATAAAAGGACTTCTGGGGGAATCAATATCCCTGACCTTAAACAGTACTACAGAGCAATTGTGTTAAAAACTGCATGGTATTGGTACAGCAACAGGCAAGTGGATCAGTGGAATAGGATTGAAGACCCAGAAATTAACCCACAAACTTATGGTCACTTGATCTTTGATAAAGGAGCCACAACCATCCAGTGGAATAAAGATAGCCTCTTCAACAAATGGTGCTGGTTCAACTGGAGGTCAACATGCAGAAGAATGCGAATTGACCCACTCTTATCTCTTTGCACTAAGATCAACTCCAAGTGGATCAAGGACCTCCACATAAAACCAGACACACTGAAACTATTAGAAAAGAAACTTGGGAAGACCCTGGAGGACATGGGCACAGGGGTAAAGTTCCTGAACAGAACACCAATGGCTTATGCACTAAGATCAAGAATTTACAAATGGGACCTCATAAAATTACAAAGTTTCTGCAAGGCAAAGGACACTGTCAGAAGGACAAAACGACAACCAACAAAGTGGGAAAAGATCTTCACCAACCCCACATCTGACAGAGGGCTAATATCCAATATATACAAAGAACTCAAGAAGTTAGACCCCAAAGTACCAAATAACCCTATCAAAAAATGGGGTACAGAGCTAAACAAAGAATTTTTACCAGAAGAAATTCGGATGGCCGAGAAACACCTTAAAAGATGTTCAACATCATTAGTCATCAGAGAAATGCAAATCAAAACAACCCTGAGATTCCACCTCACACCAGTCAGAATGGCCAAGATTAAAAACTCAAGAGACAACAGGTGCTGGCGAGGATGTGGAGAAAGAGGAACACTCCTCCACTGTTGGTGGGATTGCAAGATGGTAAAAACGCTCTGGAAATCAGTGTGGTGGTTGCTCAGAAAATTGGGCATGTCCCTTCCAGAGGACCCTGGCATACCACTCCTGGGCATATACCCAGAGGATTCCCCTGCATACAATAAAGACACATGCTCCACTATGTTTATAGCAACCTTGTTTATAATAGCCAGAAATTGGAAGGAGCCCAAATATCCCTCAAAGGCGTAATGGATACAGAAAATGTGGTATATTTATACAATGGAATACTACTCAGCAATTAAAAATAATGAATTCATGCAATTTGTAGGTAAATGGTTAGACCTGGAAAATATCATCCTGAGTGAACTAACCCAGTCACAAAAGAATACACATGAAATGCAATCACTGATAAGTGGATATTAATGAGCCCAGAAGCCCTAAATACTCAAGGCACAATTAGCAAGTCAAATGATTCCCAAGAAGAAAGGAGAGGACCCTGGGCCTGGAAAGATTGGATCCAGTTTTGTAGAGAAACCATGGGGGGAGGGGGAATGATTGGGGAATAGTTGGGGGGGAGAGGAATTATGAGACATAGGGAGGGGGGGAACTGGGAAAGGGGAAAGCCTTTGGAATGTAAACATAGAATATAGAAAATAAAAATTAAAAAAAAGAAATTAATGTTTTCATATTAGTGCTGGGGTAGGGAGTGAAATGTAGCAGAAATATTTCTAACTTTTATGGTATAAGTGTACATATTTATCACTTAGACAAACATCAGTTTGTACATTTACAGAAGGTAAGAATGGAAGCATTAACACAGTACTGTCATTCTTACATGAGCTCCTTTACCACTATCATATGCCAGAATATAGTCTTAAGCCAAAAGTACTTATTGGGTCTACACTACAGGCTATTGGAACAAAGAAAGCCAGTGAAGATTCACCTATGATTTCTTAATTTGCTGTGAAGTCACTGCTTTATTGTTAGACAGAACAGAAATGTAATATAAACAAGTATCTGTGCAACACAAGAGTAGAATGAGGGCCAAAGATGTATCTGATAAGTCAGTAATAGTAATAGTAATAACATGTAATGGTTGAACCTCTTTGAGAAAGATGTCATAGACAAGCTTAATAAATAAAGGTGAAGAACAATTACTTTCAAATGTAATAAACCATACTATACCATGTTTCATAGGTCTATAAAATGTTTAAGTTATGCTGACTGTAATTAATTTTCTTATTAAAATATTCATAATATACAAATTGGACAGATATAAAGAGAATAAATAATGGGGACGTTTTAAATAATAGAGGACCATGATATAGAAGTTAGCTTTTCCATTATTATAATGAAAGATCTGAGACAATTAATTTATGCAGAAAAATCTTTATTTCAGATTATAGTCCTAGAGGCTTCTATTTAAGATAGTTCTGTGCTTTGGAACATGTGGTACATAATTGTGTAATGTGTGGCAGATCAAAGCACATATCTCATGAACCAGGAAATAAAAACATTTTATGAGTGTCGAGCCATCATCGTATATTCTTTTGGGAACATGTTCTCAGTTTCTTAAAGATGTCCCACTAAGTCCTGCCTTTTAAATATTGCATCACTTCCCAATAACATCCTTCTAGGAAACAAGCCTACAAACCCTGTACTATTAAAGATGATAAACATCTAAGCCATTGCACATGATATTTAAGTTGTATTTGTATATCTATCTATCTATCTATCTATCTATCTATCTATCTATCATTATCTATTTATCTTCCTATTTAACCTTTATATATCTATGATATGTCTTTTAGAACTATATCTGTACTTCACTATTTTTTCCTCATCTTCAAATAAAGTGCCTGTTTTGTTTCATCCACAAAATAATAAACAAAACAATTTGTTATTGTGGCATGGAATGTTCCCAGATTGCAAGTACATAGAAACCAATTTTATATATGTATAAATCATCAGCTGATTTATAGGAAAGAAATACAAGTCATGATCTGAACTGAGTGAGCTTTGTTTCCCATATAGCACAGTCTGGTCACATTAGCTGTCTTTACCACCTAAAATCTAACTAGTAGAACACATCAGGCTTAAAAATCATTTAAGAGATTTTTGTGTTTCCTCTTTCATGACTTCTGCCTGTTGTCTCAATTTCTCCTGCAGTTATTTAAGTGATTTTTTTTCATTTCCTCTTTATTGGTTTCTGTCTGTTGACCCATATTTTCCTGGAATTCTTTAAGTGATTTTTGTGTTTGCATTGTAAGGGCTTCTACCCTATTCACGTTTCCCTGCATTTCTTTAAGAGATTTGTTTATGTCTTTTTTTGTGTTCCTCCAGCAGCATCATGACCAGTGCTTTTAAATCCAACTCTTGTTTTACTGGTGTGTTGGAGTATCAAGGGCTTGCTGTAGTTGGTGAATTGGGTTCAGATGCTGCCTATCGCCTTGATTTCTGATAGTACAGTTCCTACATTTGCCTTTTGCCATCTGTTTACCTCTGGAGTTAGTTGGTCTTGCTGTTACTGGTTGGTGTTTGAAGCTCCTGTGAGTCTGGCGTTTGGTGCTGCTGTCATAGAGGGCATCTGTGCTCCCGAGGTGGAGACCAGAAGGTTTCCACTACTGGGCTCTGAATTACCTACTCAGCTCTGCTGAGCTGGACACAAGTCTCCTCCTGGCTTCCTGCTGGATGGGCATTTGTCCTCCTGCCATGTTCTCCTGGCCTGCCACCAAGCTGTTGGTGTATATACCTCCTACTGAGTTGCTCTGGCTCTGGGTGCAGGCAAGAGTCTGACAGGGTAGTCGATGATAGACTATAACTCTGTCCACGTACCTGGCCCCAGCTGCCAGCTGTATGCTGTGACCTGAGGCAAGACAGTGGCCTCTGCTGCCTGCTCAGAATTCTTTTGGCTATCCTGTTTTGTTTTTTGTTTTTTGTTGTTGTTTGTTTTTGTTTTTTTTTATATGAAGTTGAGGATGGCTCTTTCCATGACTGTGAAAAATTCTGCTATATTTTTGATGAGAATTGCATTGAATCAGTTATGGGGTGAGATAAATGGGAAGCCCAGAGGGCCAGGAGAATAAATGGGAATATATAGCTGCCAGGGGTGGGGGGGACCTCTAGAAAGTCCCAGAGACCTGGGTTTCAGGAGGCACCCAGGACTCAAATGTGGGTGACCTTAGTTCCATTCTTCCCACAGTTGGACATTGCAACTAAGGTCACCCACATTTGAGTCCCATTTATTCTCCTGGCCCTCTGGGCTCATTAATATCATTATTTTTAATTGCCGGGAAACACCTTAAGAGATGTTCAACATCATTAGTCATCAGGGAAATGCAAATCAAAACAACCCTGAGATTTCACCTCACACCAGTCAGAATGGCTAAGATTAAAAACTCAAGAGACAACAAGTGCTGGCGAGGATGTGGAGAAAGAGGAACACTCCTCCACTGTTGGTGAGATTGCAAAATGGTAAAACCGCTCTGGAAATCAGTTTGGTGGTTCCTCAGAAAATTGGGCATGTCACTTCCAGAGGACCCTGTCATATCACTCCTGGGCATATACCCAGAGGATTCCCCTGCATCAATAAAGACACATGCTGCACTATGTTTATAGCAGTCTTATTTATCATAGCCAGAAGCTGGAAGGAGCCCAGATGTCCCTCAAAGGAGGAATGAATACAGAAAATGTGGTATATTTATACAATGGAATACTACTCAGCAATTAAAAATAATGAATTCATGCAATTTGTAGGCAAATGGTTGGATCTGGAAAATATGATTCTAAGTAAGTTAACCCAATCACAAAAGAATACACATGAAATGCAATCACTGATAAGTGGATATTAATGAGCCCAGAAGCTCTGAATACTAGAGGCACAATTAGCATATCAAAAGATTCCCAAGAAGAAGGAAAGAGAGGACCCTGGTCCAGAAAAGACTGGATCCAGTTTTGTAGGAGAGTACCAGAACAGAGAAATTGTGGGGGCATGATTGGGGAATGGGCAGGGGGAATAGGATTTATGGGACATATGGTGAAGGAGGAACAGGGAAAGGGGAAAGTCTTTGGAATGTAAACAAAGAATATAGAAAAATAATTACAAAAAGGGACAAAACAGCAACCAACAAACAGGTAAAAGATCTTTACCAACACTACATCTGACAGAGGGCTAATATCCAATATATACAAAGAACTCAAAAAGTTAGACCCCAGAGAGCCAAATAATCATATAAAAAATGTGGTACAGAGATAAACAAAGAATTTTCACCTGAAGAAATTTGAATGGCTGAGAAGCACCTTAAGAAATGTTCAACATCATTACTCATTAGGGAAATGCAAATCCAAACAACCCTGAAATTTCACCTCACACCAGTCAGAATGACTAAGATTAGAAACTCAGTTGACAGCAGGTGTTGGCAAGGATGTGGAGAAAGAGGAACACTTCTCCACTGCTGGTGGGATTGCAAGATGGTACAACCAATCTGAAAATCAGTCTGGTAGTTCCTTAGAAAACTGGGTATGCCACTTACGGAGGACCCTACTATACTACTCCTGGGCATATACCCAGAGGATTCACCAGTATGCAGTAAGGACACATGCTCCACTATGTCCATAGCAAGTGAAAGATGTATATTACAAGAACTTTAAGTGTCTAAAGAAAGAAATCGAAGAAAGTCTCAGAAGGTGGAAAGATCTCCCATGTTAATGGATTGGTAGAATCAATATAGTAAAAAATGACCATGTTACCAAAAGCAATCTACAGATTCAATGCAATCCCCATCAAAATCCCAAATCAATATTTCATAGATATAGAAAGAGCAATTCTCAAATTCATCTGGAATAACAAAAAACCCAAAATAGCAAAAACTATTCTCCACAACAAAAGTTCTTCTTGGGGAATCACCATCCATGACCTCAAGCTTTACTACAGAGCAATAGTGATAAAAACTGTTTGGTATTGGTATCCAGACAGGCAGGAAGATCAATTGAATAGAATTGAAGACCCAGAAATGAACCCACACGTACAGTCACTTGGTATTTTACAAAGGAGCTAAAAACATCCAGTGGAAAAAAGACAGCATTTTTAACAAATGGTGCTGGATCAACATGAAGAAAAATGAAAATCAACCCATTCTTATCTCCTTGTACAAAGCTGAAGTCCAAGTGGATCAAGGAGAAAGTGGGGATGAATCTTGAACACGTAGGCACAGGGGAAATGTTCCTGAACAATGGCTTATGCTCTTAGAACAAGAATCAACAAATGGCACCTCATAAAACTGCAAAGCTTCTGTAAAGCGAAGGACACAGTCAATAGGACAAAACAGCAACCAACAAATTGGGAAAAGATCTTTACCAACCCTACATCCAATAGAGGGCTAATATCCAATGCATACAATGAACTCAACAAGTTAGTCTCCAGGGAGTCAAATAACCCTATTAAAAATGGGTACAGAGCTAAACAGAGAATTCTCAACTGAGGAAACTCAAATGGCCTGAAAGCATATAAAGAAATGTTCAGCATCCTTAGTTATCAGGGAAATGCACATCAAAACAACACTGAGATTTTACCTTACACCAGTCAAAATGACTAAGATGAAAAACTCAGGGAACTGCAGCTGCTGGAGAGGATGTGGGGAAAAAGGAACACTTCTCCATTGTTGATAGCATTGCAAGCTGGTAAAACCAATCTGGAATTCAGTTTGGCATTCCTCAGAAAATAAGACATACTACTACCAGGGGACTCAGCTAAACCACCCTTGGGCATATACGCAGAATATGCTCCTACATATAATAAGTATACATGCTCCACTATGTTCATAGCTGCCTTATTTATAATAGCCAGAAGATGGAAAGAACCCAGATGTTCCTCAACAGAGGAATGGATACAGAAACTATGGTATATATACACAATGGCGTACTATTCAGCCAATAAAAACAATGAATTCACGAAATTCTTAGGATGGAACTAGAAAGTGTCATCCTGAGCGAGGCAGCCCAATCACTAAAGAACACACATGGCATGCACTTACTCATAAGCAGATGTTAGCCCAAAAGCTCAAAATATACAAGTTATAATTCACCAAGCTCAGGAAGAAGGAGGACTTAAGTGAGGGTGCTTCGGTTCCTCTAAGAAAGGGAACAAAATAGCCGTTGGAGCAATAAGGGAGACAATGTGTGGAGCAGAGACTGAAGCAAAGGCCACCCAGAGACTGCCCTAACTGGGGATTCATCCTATAACAGTTGTGATGATTGGCCCAGGAAGTGAACCTATTAGGAGGTGTGGCCTTGTTGGAATAGGTGTGTCATTGTGGGTGTGGGTTTAAAACCCTCACCCTAGTTGCCTGGAAGTCAGTCTTCCACTAGCAGCCTTCAGATGAAGATGTAGAACTCAGCTCCTCCTGTACCATGCCTGCCTGGATGCTGCCATGTTTCTGCCTTGATGACAATGGACTGAACCTCTGAGCCTGTAAGCCAACCCCAATTAAATGTTGTCTTTTATAAAACTTGCATTGGTCATGGTGTCTGTTCACAGCAGTAAAACCCTAAGATAACAGTCAACAAACCCTGACACTACTATGGACTACAAGAAGTGTATACCAAAAGGAGCATGCCGTGGTTGTCTCTGGAGGGGCCCTGCCAGAGCCTTACAAATACAGAGGCAGATGCTAACAAGCAACTATTGGACTGGGCATGGGGTCACCAATGGAGGAGCTGGAGGATGGTCCAGAGGAATTGAAGGGGTTTACAGCCCCATGGGAAGAATAATGATTTTGGCCACTCAGATGCTCCAAGACTCCCAGGGACTGAACCATCAACCAAAGGACACACATGGTTCCAGCCTAAAATGTGGCAGAGGAAGGCCTTGTTGGGCATCAGTGGGAGGAATGGCCCTTGGTCAGGTAGAGGCCTGAACAAAGGGAAACCGAGGGGGGCAGGAGGAGGGAGTGTGTTGGGTGGAGAGGCATATATGTGGAGGCAGGGGGAAAGAGGAAGGGGAGGGGCTGGGGGGTCTTAGGGGAGGGGGGATATCTGTAAAGGTTTTACCACTGGCAATGTAAATGAAGACAATATTCAATAAAAAATAAATTAAAAAATACTTTTGTAGTAGATTTTAGGAGTATTACTTATTCTAAGAAAAATTGTGTTATTTTTTGTTTGTGGAACATATGTCTGAACAGATTAGTAAAAAACAAAAGTACTATTATCAAAGCTCTTGGATAATGTCAGGGAGACAAGATGAAAGTAAATATGTCTGGGAGCAAAGCCAGTGCTAAAGAACTCTGGAAGTTTATCCAGTTTTCTCATTTTGGATGCAATGTCCAATACAATGGATTTGTGTTTGATAGTAACTAGGTCAATGATAAGGAAAAATAAATAGATGGTATCCATTCTCTAAATATATTTTATTTAAGCCAAGGTGACCCCAAAATAATTTCCACATAGAATCAATAGTAAATTTACTGATGAGAAACTTTAGATGCTTTTCTTTGCAGATTGCCTCTAAGATTGTTTGTTATGATCAATTCATCTCAATTTTGAAACTAAAATTTGAATGTTTTAGCTGTAGATTTTAGCACAATTTCACCTAACATGTATGAGGCCTTGAGTTTGTATCACAAAATAAAATAGCAGTTATTTTTCCCCCAATATATAAGGTATGTTTTGAGTTGTTCTGTGTAGAAATGTATTGAAGTTTAGATCTTGAGTTACAATGCCCAGAGAACAATTACTTACTAGGTACTTACCAACAAGAGGCTCCAGAAGGCTGTAGAGTAAGTTCCTCTGCTATAACTTATATTTTCCGTATACTTCTTATGAGTTAATGTTTGTTTTGAGGGGTATTTCAGGGATAACCATGTCATGTGTGCAGAGTGTCTGATAAGTTCAGGCCTGTTGCTCTCCACAACTGGTGTTGTCTTTGTTTGTTGTTCCATGGTCCTAGGATCTCCAAAATGCTGGGATTTCCCTTGAGACTGGAATTTCACATTTACCAATGGACTTTCTTAGTGTATCATGATGTCAAGTTATGCATCTTTGCCTGACCTCTTTGATTCTACAGTTTCATGATACCAAAATTAGTTTCTTCTGTAGGACACTTTGCCACATTCAGCTGGCAGCTTGAGATGCAGCCCTGGATGGTGAGCTCCATCACAGCCATGCTCTACTTCTGGTCACAATGTCTGTCTTGGTTACTTTTCATTTGCCAGATAAAACACTAACCAAAACAAACTTGGGGAAGACTGACGTTTATTGAAGCTTAAACTTTATATTCCATTACTTAAGGACAACTACTGGCTTGCTTTGCATCATTTGATAAGCCTCCTTTCTTAATCCCTAGTTCAGGTGGGTAAGGCAACACCCATAGTGATCTGGCCCCTCATACATCAGTCATTAATCAAGAAACTTCCCCAACGACATGACCAAAGACAAATATGTGGGTTTTTGACAAGTAATATTTTGACAAAATATAACTAGCCCACCATAGTGTTTTAACAATTTTTCTAGAATTTTGGAAACATCATGAAACCATTCTGGTTTTCACTGCTTTTTTATTTTTTGTTTTTTGTTTTCTTGAGACAGGGTTTCTCTGTGTAGCCTTGGCTGTCCTGGAACTCACTCTGTAGACCAGGCTGGCCTGGAACTCAGAAATCTACCAACCTCTGCCTCCCAAGTGCTGGAATTAAAGGAGTGAGTCACCACTGCCCGGCTTCTGGTTTTCACTGCTAATAAATTCAATAATTTAATGAATTACTTAACACTTATAAAATAGGCTTTGTGTTACATTACTTTTGCCTAGTAATATGCTAATGTGTTTTAGCATGTTCAAGGGAAGTTAAGTTGAACTATGGTGGTAATAAGTTAGTTGTATTAAATGTGTTTTAGACGTAACATATTATCTTGTTTAATTTGCCAGGGTATGAATAAAGACTTGTATAGTCTTGTTTATATTTTGTCAAGATATTGTAAGAATATGTAGGCTTTGTCAACATTTGAAAATAACTCACCCATTGAATTTAAATTTTAAATTCATCCAATTTAAAAACAGGATGTATATGTGGCCATAGCTGGCTTGTAATTGTGTGAATCATAAACCTATATGGAATGATCAACTTTATGACTTACTGTGATTGGGTCATAGGATGCCCAGAGAGTTGGGTATATTTTCTCTCCCTTCCTCCCTCCCTCCCTCCACCCCCTCTTGCTTTGTCTCTCTCTGTTTCTCTGTCTGTCTCTGTCTCTGTCTCTGTCTCTGTCTCTGTCTTTGTCTCTCTCTGTATTAATCTCGATTAGCATTTGAATTGGTGTACTTAATATACCAGAGGATCTATTAAATGGCATCTCCAATCTACTGAAAGCCTACATAGAATTCACTCTTTCCCTGCTTATCTGACTAAAGTGGGACAATGATTTTCTTCTGCTTTCTGTGTTTATAGATTTCATCCTTTTTTGAATGGATGGATATTTATAAAATTGACTATGGGTGTTAGAATTTTGAGCTATATTAATCATATTGTAGTTTGAATATACAATGTTTCCATGGACTCTTTTGTTTGAATACTTGGTCCTCAAATATTGTTGGTTCTATTTTTGGAAACTTCAAAAGGTAGGCAGGAACTAGATTATTGAGCTTGGGCTTTTACATTTTATAGTCTGACCCCATGACCCCAGTTTCTTTCATCAGCTATTAGCTGCTTTTTAAGTATAGATGGAAAATCACCAGCCAACTTGTAACTCTGCCATCATGCCTTCTCCAACATTATGGATTGAATCTCTCCCTAAGCTGTAACCAGAAATAAACTCTTCCTCCTGTAAGTTTCTACTAGTCATGTATTTGATCAAATCAGTAACTTAACTAATATAACAAGTACTTTCTGACTATAAATATACATTGAATTTATGTATTAGACTCCTTGCTCTAGACTACTTATTTTCTATTTTAATAAAATTATTTATAGAAACATATTCACCAATTTCTTTCAAACTTGTTTGAACTGATTATTTTTTCAACAAAAAATAATTAAAGTTTTACCTGGATATATTTGAAAACTCATGCTGAGTTTTAACTGGATATATTTGAAGAGTCATGCTGTAGTCATTGAATACTGGACCAAACCGATCAAGTGGAGACTTGGCTGTAAGTCATGAACACATGAGTTATATGGTAGGATAGTATGAGCCAATGCACTGAATATGTACATGTAAGGGGAAAGAAATTAAAGAGCAAATATAAATTTTAATTTCCTAGAAATCTGAGCTCAGGGCTTATTGTGCACTCTGGCTATTTTTGTGGCTGATTAAGTCAATTCAGTGGATTATAATGAGACAGATAAAATTCTGTCTGCACCGCCAGCATCTATTCAATAAATGTCCAGTCCAGACAGATGCAGTGCAAAGCCAAGACGTGCCAGGTCACCAGCTTTCACAAGGGCAGATGGATGTTGCCATGTGAACAACACTCTGTCAGGATGTGCTTGGTTAAGGATAGCAACCATTTCTGGGGAAAGAGAAATCATGCCCACTGATGCATTTTGGACTCAACCCCAAATAAAACTCCTGAAGAGATACTATACTAATAAATGTTTTGTTAATGAGTGTCAACGTGTGTTTGATGAATTTGGGGGTATTTCAGAACACACCTGCAGCAGATGGCCGGCACTTCTCAGCTGCTTTTATGATCTAGCGACAAGTATTTTAAATCCCAGCTGTCAGCCCATGAGCACTGACCATGAATGTGAAAATACACAAGAACCTTGCCCTAGGCAAAATGTACTTGCAGGGTTACTCTGTTAAGGGGGATATGACTCAGTTGACCTCTGGCTCTGGGTCACTTAAAGATGCCAAAGATATTTCAGAAAGAAGGTGACTTTATCCATTTTATAGCATGTCTAAGGCTAAATACAGATCTTTTCTTCTAAGACAAAGTTCTTCTAGGTCTTGGAAAATGAACCAATAGAACACTTTGGTATAGCTACTAAAGCAATACCACATTTTAAACTTGTCATTTACATAGAACTTTTGAGGATCACAAAATAATATGTATGGATAACCATGTGTACACTTTTTGCCAACTATATTCATTGTTTTAACTATGAATATGGTAAAAAATAAATATTCCACATTCCAGAAATTCTCATCTGTTGCTTCATATGTAGTAGCAACCATATTTCCCTTTTATAAACAAGATGAATCATCCCCACCAGATTTATTACCAGGTAGTAATACTATTACTATTCATATATAGTGTTAATTATAAATCTGTACTTATTTGTTGATTCTTTAGGAATTACTGATTCTTGGCATCAAAGAGCACACTGGAAAATTTTTCAATGTTTCTAAATAAAATCTTATTGTTATAATCAGATATTATCAGTGGGTAAAGTGTAAAAAAAAAGACAGGTTACTTAAATTTGATTATTTTTTAAACTAACATTACCAGTTGTATATTTATTCCTTTCTTCATCGTAACAGTATCTTAAAACGGGAATGAAGTTCTGTTCCAATATCATATATCAACTCCTTTGAGAAAGGAATGTAAGAAAGAAGTAGCATACAGATGTTGGGAATAAGATGAAATTATTCCCAGTATCAATTAGAGACAAGCTAGAACTCTTATTTAGAACAGTGGGCTAAACGTTTATTGTTCTCATTGAATGATCTTATCCACAACTGTTTTGTGATTTTTTTCAAAACAATTAACTATGCCTCAGTTGATAATCACAACCAACTCTCTGAAATCCAGTGTACTGTTTTTCTTTGCTACATAACCTTTATTTATCATTTAAAAACCCTTTCTATTCACTATGAGAGTATTGCAATTCTCTAGATGGGTTAAGAGATTGAGCTTCTTTTACTGCATTCAGTACATGGTAATAATGTTCCAGAATGTGATGTTGATAATATACTATTATAACATACCTGAACAATCTATAGGCATATTTTTCATGTGCAGTGAAATGGACATTGTGTACTGTTAAACAGAAACAGATAATCAGGTGTGCAGTACCAGTAAGGATGCAAATTGAAGTCATCAAATCCCATGGAAACAGGCCTATTTTGGTTATGCAACCTCTGAAGGTGAGAACATTGTCATTTCCAGGAAATCACATTTATTGCATTTTATTTTTTAGATTGTATACCTGTAAATAACAGTTCATATGTGACATGTCAGAACAGAGTCAGAATAACTTGAAGAGGCTTATTATATTCAACAAAAGGCTGTAGTTAACATGGTTTACTCTCGCCTGGCCTTGGGAACTGTTCCACAATTTTTATGTTATTTGCACATTCCATCTTCAAATGATCTACATGAAATAGGTAAATTTGATGACCTCATTTTAAAATTGAGGAGACTGAATCATAATAAGTGACATAAATTAACTTCTGTGGAAACACAAATTACACCAATAGTGCCTTATAATGCCATTTAATGAATTCATGATTCTCAATTTTAGCTAATTATGTTGAGCTCATTTTGGAAAGTTTCTTCTAATTGGTCTCTTAGTGATGTTTCCTGGTGTTGTGATAAAATTTTCTGCTAAAAGCAACTTAAGAGAGAAAGGGTTTATTTGGTTCACAACTTTAAGTTACCATCTGGCATCACTGCAGTAGCAAGAGCTCATTGGTCACCCTGCATACAAATTCTGGAGCAAAGTGAAATGGATTCTATATGCAAGCTAGTGTTCAGCCAGCTTTCTTCACTCTTAAATAAAAAAAAACCATCATCACTTGCCCTGGGAATGTCTTCCAACTCTAATCAATATAATCAAGGTAATCTACAGCAACCATGCTGGCCGACCTAATATATGCAGTCTCATTCCTTAGCAGATAGTCTCAGAATTTGTCAAGATGATAATAAAACCTAGCCATCACAATAGGCTGCCTTTATCTTTTTATATATTTTTCTTTATTATTTGCAGAATAATGGGCATTATTGTGGCAATTTTTTTGGACAATTGTCTAGCCAATTTTCCTACTTACTGACTGGATGGTTCTCAGATATGTATTCATTGAGGTTTTATATCTACTGGATATAAGGTATTTGTTGGATAAATAGCTGGAAAATTTTTTCCCATTTGGTAGGCTGTGTGTTTACATTCGTAACTTTATTTGTGAAAATTTGAAATTTTGGAGTTGTAAATTCAATAAACTGATAATGTTGACCTCTAAATTTAAAAAATATACCTTTTAGAATTCTGCACTAAAACTATCTGGTCCCATACTTTTCTTGGTTGGGAGGCTTTCTATAACCCCTTCTATTTCTTTAGGGGTTATGGGACTATTTAGCTGATCTACTTGATGCTGATTTAATTTTGGTATTTGGTATCTGTCTAGGAAATTGTCCATTTCCTCTAGATTCTCCAGTTGTTTTGAGTATAGACCTTTGTAGTAGGATCTGATGATCTTTTGAATTTCCTCAGTTTCTGTTGTTATGTCTCCCTTTTCATTTCTAATTTTGTTAATTTGTATACTGTCTCTGTGTCCTTTGGTTAGTCTGGCTAAGGGTTTATCTATCTTGTTGATTTTCTCAAAGAACCAGCTCCTGGTCTTGTTGATTCTTTGTATGGTTTCTTTGTTTCTATTTGATTGATTCAGCCCTAAGTTTGATGATTTCTTGTCTTCTACTCCTCCTGGGTGAATTAACTTGTTTTTCTTCCAGGGCTTTAAGGTGTGCCATTAAGCTGCTAGTGTATGCTCTCTCCAGTTTCTTTTTGGATGCACTTAGAGCTATGAGTTTGCCTCTTAGCACTGCTTTCAATGTGTCCCATAGATTTGGGTAGGTTGTACCTTCATTTTCATTGAATTCTAAAAAGTCTTTGATTTCTTTTTTTATTTCTTCCTTGACCTGAACAGAACACCAATAGCTTATGCTCTAAGATCAAGAATTGACAAATGGGAACTCATAAAATTACAAAGTTTCTGTAAGGCAAAGGACACTGTCAGAAGGACAAAACGGCAACCAACAACGTGGGAAATGATCTTCACCAACCCCTTATCCGACAGAGGGCTAATATCCAATATAAACAAAGAACTCAAGAAGTTAGACCCCAAAGAACCAAATAACCCTATCAAAAAATGGGGTACAGAGCTAAACAAAGAATTTTCACCAGCCGAAATTCGGATGGCCGAGAAACACCTTAAGAGATGTTCAACATCATTAGTCATCAGGGAAATGCAAATCAAAACAACCCTGAGATTCCACCTCACTCCAGTCAGAATAGCTAAGATTAATAACTCGAGAGACAACAAGTGCTGGTGAGGATGTGGAGAAAGAGGAACACTCCTCCACTGTTGGTGGGATTACAAGATGGTAAAACCGCTCTGGAAATCAGTGTGGCAGTTCCTCAGAAAATTGGGCATGCCACTTCCAGAGGACCCTGGCATACCACTCCTGGGCATATACCCAGAGGATTCCTCTGCATACAATAAAGACACATGCTCCAGTATGTTTATATCAGCCTTGTTTATAATAGCCAGAAATTGGAAGGAGCCCAGATATCCCTCAAAAGAGGAATGGATACAGAAAATGTGGTATATTTATACAATGGAGTACTACTAAGCAATTAAAAATAATGAACTCATGCAATTTGTAGGTAAATGGTTAGATCTGGGAACTATCATCCTAAGTGAGCTAACCCAATCACAAAAGAATACACGTGAAATGCAATCACTGATAAGTGGATATTAATGAGCCCAGAAGCCCTAAATACTCAAGGCACAATTAGCAAGTCAAATGACTCCCAAGAAAAAGAAAGGAGAAGACCCTGGGCCTGTAAAGATTGGATCCAGTATTGTAGACCCAGAACAGAGAAATTGTGTGTGTGGGGGGGGGGAATGAGTAGGGAATAGCAGGGGGTGGAGAGGAATTATGGGACATATGGTGGGGGGTAACTGGGAAAGGGGAAAGCCTTTGGAATGTAAACATAGAATATAGAAAATAAAAATTAAAAAATATACCTTTTAAATAAATATATATTTATAATAAAATGCTATAACTTTCCATAAAATATAATTGTACTTCAGAAACTATATAATAAAAGGGTCAATTTTTAAAAAAAATTCCAATAGAGGTTCTATAAGTTAATATAAGGTTAATATATTTCATGTTCTTCAAATGAGGCGAGGAAAGACAAATTGAGAACACTTAAATGTATTTATTTATTTATTTATTTATTTATTTATTTATTAGAACTTTTGCCATTCTACAGTAACATGTAAGTTGGCTAAAATAAGACTATATTTTGTCCAGAAAACAAAGGTTTATTGTTGGATCACACATTTTTATCACTATGTACATATCTACATTGATATTTCTAAATCACTCAACTTCACATACAGAAAATTAAAAATTAAGGGCATACGTGATAATTTGACCAAAGTGAAAGTAACACACACACACACACACACACACACACAAATGCTCGCATGTGCAAGCACACACACACACACAAACACACACACGCATACACACACACACACACACACACACACACACACAAAATAATTTTTATTGGTAGTTGAAGCTCCCAAATTGATGAAAAGCTTAAAACTAGTTATTGAAACATTTTCCCCATTGTGATTTTGTCTCTCCCAAATACAAAAATAGACTCAAAATGCAACAAATTGGACTTAATATCATTTATCAATCCCTGTTTTTATTCCCTGGTATAATACAATATTACTCAGAAAGTATTGTATCCACCTATTCCTTTTTGTTTCCTCCTAGGAGTTTCAAAGTGCTTGTACATAAGAGTATTTCATTTGTTTCCACTTGATTTTGGAAGAGTGTATTGAGTCCTGGAGATGGCTTTCCATTCTTATACATGTGGACTTTTAAATTTTAAGTGCTATTCTTAAACAGAACGTGTTTTCTCCAGTGGGTGATATGACTATATCTGTGCTTATTTATTGCTAGAGCCTCTATCATAGTCTATTCCTGGCCACATTACATCAAGTCAGGACCCAAGGGCAATTGATGAGCACATGACCACTTGTGCTGTATCAGTTTTTCTACTCATATACAATTCTAGTCCATTGCCCAGGGAATAGTATTATTTCAGTTATCAAGTCTTCTCATCTCAGTTAACAAATATCAAATCAATTCTCCATAGATATAGCCAAAGCAGCCTATTCTAGACAATCCCCTATAGACATGGCCATAGCCAGCCTATTCTAAATAATCTCTCAATGAGGCTACATTCTCAGGTGATTTTAAATTTTTGTTTCAGTAGCTTTTTCGCTATTATTCTTCTGTAGTATAATTTGAAATAAGTATTAAGATATATCTAGCTTGGAACTTTTTGCTTTAGATTGTTGTTTCAGGTATTTTATTTCTATATTATAATTTGCTTTATATTTCTAGTTCTGAAGAATGCAATCGCAATTTTAATGGGTATTTTATTGACTATATAGGCCAATTTTGGTAATATAAGTATTCCAATACTACAACCTTTGCCATTTTGTGGACATAAGAGCTCTTTTCACATTCTAGAATCTACTTTAATTTCTTTTGTTAGAGTTTTATGATATTCATTTAGATATCTTTTGCTTTTGGAGCTAGGTATATGCTTTATAGATTAAAAGATAATTACGATAGTCTCCTTCTAGGGGTGTATGTGCCCACAGTTACATCAAATAGGTTACTTTGAAGGGAAGCTGGGGATGTATGGGAAGGTAGCAAAAAGAGATGGAGACCAAGATATCTGCTATTCAAGGTCTCAAAGTTTAATGAAGAACTCTCAATATATAGGCAGAGGAAAACCCATCCCCAAAGGCTAGAAGCTTTTCAGCAGAACCAGTTCAGTTGCTCCACAGGTGGCTAGTGTTTCTCAGAAAACTGCAGGTCTTTGAAGAACAATGGGCTTCACCTTGGTCTGAGCACTCCACCCTAGGTGGAGGGGATTATGGCTGACACAGGAGTTCCCACTCAAAGACTGGGAGAGGAACTTCAAATTGGTTGATGTCAAGTTCCTGCCAGGTGGCATGACACCTCAATAAGTCTCTCTACATAGAGTCTCAGTGTATCTAAATTGAGATGATAGTGGTGATCAGGTTCAATTCTTCTCATCATTCATTAGACAGTTCTGAGCTTGTTAACATGCCAGGACTTGATGGACAAGGATAGCAGATGTGAGGACCCAAATTACTAATTGACACAAATCAAATTATATCACATTTCCATTAGGAAATCATGTCAAAATATTGGTCCATGGATATGACGTTATATACTTTACACTTGAGTGGAAGGGATATAGTAACATTGAAATGAAATGTGATAATGGTAGAGTGCATAATTGTGTTCATATATTCTTTATGGGGCTCTAAATGAATGAATGAATGAATAAATAATAAATGGAGTGGGAACTAGAGATTCTACATTTATTGAGAAATTTTTTCTTATTGGATATATTCTATATTTACATTTCATTTCCCTTTTTCTGGTTCCCTGCACCCCAAAGGTCCCACATGCCCTTTTCCCTCCCCCTGTGCCCCCATCCACCCCTTCCCACTTCCCTGTTCTGGTATTCCCCTACACTGATGCTTTGATCCTTTCCAGCACCGGTGTCCACTCCATTCTTCTTGTCAGACATCATTTGGTATGTGGATTATGTCTTTGGTGTCCCAAGATTCTAGGCTAATATCCACTTATCAGTGAGTGCATACCATGGGTATTCTTTTGAGACTGGGTTACCTCACTTAGTATGATGCTCTCCAGCTCCATCCAGTTCTCTAAGAATTTCATGAATTCATTGTTTCTAATGGCTGAATAGTACTCCATTTCATTTTCATCTTATTTCCCACGATATTCTTTCCAAGTTCTAGTGAAAAAGTATATTATATGCATATATATACATATATATACACATACATATACATATGCCTAAATGTTAGAATTGGTGTTCTAGAAGCTTTTCTGTCTTGTTACTGTTTTTAAGTCGTGAGAGTAGGGCTACTTTCAACAATCTGAGTTGAAAAATATCTTTGAAGACTCTTTCTTAATGTGATGTTCAAAGAAAGGGATGAGATGAAGGCCAAAGAACATCTTTAACAAATATTTATTTGTGATAAACTGAGTTAATTTTTTTTTTAATTTTTTGTTAATAAACTTTTTTATAAATTTTTATTTTCTATATTCTATGTTTACATTCCAAAGGCTTTCCCCTTTCCCAGTTCCCCCCTCCCTATGTCCCATATTTCCTCTCCCCCCAACTGTTTTTAAAGTTTGTTGTCTTCATGCACCAAGTAGAGAAACTTTCATGCTTTCCTTGTTTGACTCTAAAAGTAAAATTATGAATTAATTATTTAATTTTATACAAGTCAGACATTTTGCTATGTAAAAAGAAAAAGCATGTTAATTTACATCAGAATAAACCTAACAGAATATATATATATATTCTGAATAGCTTAAATAAAGCCTTGTGAGAAAAAAGGGATATCTCTGAGACTTGCCATTAAATAATTGTTGGGAATTTGCAGATATTATTCATAAGTTCAAAATGTTAAGTATACAGTGGGACCCAGGGATTGCTGTATTGTAAAACATTAAATGTAGAGATATTCTGGTAGAATAGCAATTTAAATGATTCACTAGATTGAGTTTTAACTACTCACATATGAAAATATAAGACAAAATCAATGGACATAAGGATGGAAGAATCAAAATCCATTAAAGATTTATAAATGAAGCATACACCTGGACATGATGCCCAAGGAAGAAGACATAGATAATCACAATTCCAGCTATTTCCTTTAGCACACCTCTACATCTGATATACAGGCATAAATAAACTTTATCTGTGAACATTCTTTATAAACTAATAGAAGGGAACAGAAGTACTTTTATAGAAATCAGTACACAGAATGTTTCTGTATAAAGTTGTTCATTGCAACAGTAGCAATTTTATAGCAACCTGTTACAAAAAGCTGGGTATGGTGGCTCATGACTGTCATCCCAGAACTTGTGATGCTTAAGAGGGAGGAATACCTTAAAGTCAAGGTTAGTATGTATCACATATTGAATTCTTGTCTGTATTATATAATCAGATATATAAGCTAGTCTGTATTATATAATCACATCCTGTCTCAGAAATCTATCTACCGAAAAACACAAATATGAACATTCAATTTATTGAAAAGGTTGCAACCTATGGGCTTTTGGTCATTAAAATAACTAAAGTCTAAATATATATAATTGGCTTGATTTAATATTATATTGAATGCATTCCCAGTACTGCTAAATATTCTAAAAACATTTTTTACAGCTGTTATCTAACATATAGTTATATTATACTTTAATGCATTATTTTATCATTTTGTCTGGTTTATTTGCAGGTATGTGGAGGATTATCTTGACTTTGTATTTGAGGTTGCATGTGCCTGATCAATGTTGTGGCACCACTTACAGGGCAAAGAGTTGAGGATTATATACAATTAAAGAAGTCGAGCACAGCATAAGTATGTTTTATAGTAATCATTCTCTAAAATTGCTCATTAAGAGAATTTCCTTCACCCTGATACTATGGCAACAGGATCCTCTCACAAAATCACCTAAAAATTGTCTGAGCTCACAGAAAGGCTAATGGCCTCTGTATCTGGCTTTTGAATACTTCTCTTTTTTTATTTTTTCTTTTATTGAAACTGATTTTTCTCATATGTATATTCCAATTATGGTTTCTCCTTTATGTACTCCTCTGAGTTCCTCCTCACAGTCCCTCCACCTGGATTCACATCATTTCTGTTTTTTCTTAGAAAACAAACAATAAGATAAATCAAAACCAGGAAAATTTAAATATGACAAAGTAACAAAACAAAAAATAATCCAAACTAAAGCACAAAAGCTACATATAATACACAAAGATACACACATTCACACACACACACACACACAAATTCCATAGAAACCACAAACCAGAAGACATAATTTATACACAAAGATATTCTGTAGGATAAAAAATAAACATAAATAAATGTCTTGGTATTTCTGAGAAAACAAAAGAAACAAAAGCAAAAAGAAAAGAAAACAAAACAAAACCAACTCACAAAACTCCAAAAATTATGCTGAGTTTGTTTTGCATTTGTCAGTTACTGCTAGGTGTGGGTACCCTTAAGTGTGGTTTGTTTCCCCAATGAGACACTCTTGAGAAAGCTAATTTTTCATTTGCAAGTGCTTATCAATTGGGATTAGGATGGAGACGTGTGTCTACTTTTCTTTTCAGCACTAGGACCCCATCTGGTGCATATCCATGCCAGCCCTGCACTTGCTACCACAGTCTTGGCAACTTCATATGTGCTCCATCACTATTGTGTCAAGTGCAACTGCAGTACAGAAAGCTTGCCGAAACCAACAAGCCAATATCTCATTTGAGTTAGGGCCCCCTCCATGACTCCGAACCCATCTTCAAAGCTCTTTGTCCAAAACCCAGAGATTCGATAGGCCAGGGACCCCTTGATTCCCTGGGGTCCTTCATCCTCTCAGGTGCTTACAGTTTTTTTTCCACCTATTCTTTCTCATGGTTTCCTGAGCCATAATAGGAGGGATTAAATGGAGACATCCCTTTCGGGTCTAAATGTTCAAAGGTTCCCTCACTCTCAATATGTTGTTTGACTGTGAGCCTCTGTATTTATTCCCATCTGCTGCACAGAAAGCTTCACTAGTGATTCTGAGCAAGGCACAAATCTATGAATACAGCAAAATGTCCACTGGGAATAAAATAAAATAAAAGTAATAAAAGCTTTAGCAGAACAGAAATAAATTTAGCAAAACATTATTCCTTTGGCAGAACAGTAGTACTGTTTTTTTCTCTAAGTCCCTGGCCTACTGAATCTCTGGGTTTTGGACAAAGAGCATTGAAGATGGGTTCAGAGTCATGGAGGCGGCCCTAACTCAAATGAGATATTGGCTTGTTGGTTTCGGCAAGCTTTCTGTACTACAATTGCACTTGCAAGCAAGTTGCTTGTAATTTGAAGGTTTTGTAGCTGGGTTGGTGTTCACCTTTCTCTTTTGATTACTTGCCAAGTACCTTCCTGTACCAAAGGTGCTAGAACTTAGGTACTGGCTCTCACCTTCATCTTGACTGGGGATCAGCTTGATCTCTCCATGCTCGAAGGATGGTTTAGTTGGTCTCTCCAGCGACAGGGCCTTATCATAAGTTTTTGGAAAGCAAAACTTTCCAAATAGTCTTGGCAATATCTTGGCCTCTTTAGGGGTTCCCATGGGATCTCTTTGGCGATAGAACTCTATTTAATATTACTGATCCCCAATACAGGAAGTCTCTTTTGGTAATGAGATATGATTAGTTGGGATTTGTATTACCTCATATTTGGATATTTCATTTAGATCACTTTCCTATATGCATATTTACAGGAAGCTTCAACTTTATTAGGTTTCCACATAACTCTTTGCATGCTCCTTAATTTTAGCTGTCCCTACATTCCCTTCCTCACATGCTTCTTCCCTTCCTCTCCCTGTTTTATCCTCCCACTCCAGCTACCACCAAATTGCCCTCTAGGAAAAGAACTAAATTGAAAGAAGACAGTCATGGAGCTTATGAAACTCCAATGACAATTTAGAACTTGAGAGTTAGCAGGTAAAAGATTAAGCCCACCAGTGACACTCCACAAAGCTATATGGCCACAAGAAATAGGCAATGATCCATCAAAGTGGGAACTGTTTTAATTAAGGAAAGGAAAATATACCATAGAAGAATTTCTCATATAGAATTTTCATTTAGCTTGAAGGTCTATGAAATGCCAAATACCTGAAAGAGATTAAATATTGATTAAAAATTACTAATACTCATTACTATCAATCTTAAAACAAATGGGCATCCTGGATAGAAAGATAGAGCATCATGATTGTTGTTAAATTCTATCTACAAGTACTTTTCAAAGCTATAGTTTGGTGCAAAATCAAAGATAATTAATTTAGAAGATCCACTTCACTTGAGAGGGAAGTAATGGGAAGAACATAAATAGGGAAACAGACGGCAAGTGCCTCCATGTTCTGAAATGAACTCAGATTAAATGATTGATTTCTGACCCTGAATAAGAACAACTGGAAACTTTAGTAGATATCTATGATAAGATTTGTGTACTCTTTGAAAGAAGGAGAACTCATAGAACATGAAACTCTGGTTTAAACAATATACGAGGAAACATGAGGGAAAAGTATGAGATAGAGCAGGACAAAACAGAAAATTCATATGCAAAACAACAGACCCAGAACAAAATGAACATACAGGATGGTGAGAATCCTAGGCCATGCTGAATGTCAAATATGTCCTTCACTGGCTTCTAAGGAAATGACTAAAAAGAAAATGGAAGAAAAACAAAATATGATAAAACAAATGTTTAAATAAATAACTCTTTTTGGGTTACCCAAAAGTTCAAAATCTTTGATAGCATATATTTAAATAATCTGTGAATTTTCAATGTTTCAAACATCAAGGCAAAACTAATTAACTTACAAATATTAATGCCAAGGTAGTTGTTTCAAAAAAAGCAACTAGGTTATTCTCAAAGAAATTAAAAATTGTAATGCATTTCATCTTCAAAATAACAAAAGAAAATATTTAGAATTCTGTATGTGGGAAAGAAAACTGTCACTGCCCTTCAAGTTTCAAAACATGCTAACTCCTGTACTAATTGACTCTAAAGGTAACATTGAGAATAGAATAGAATTCATACACATATGCATCAAAAGCCACATGTCAGCATATTAATTACAGCATAATTCTAATTAATCAAAACTGTAAACAAGTGCAATGCACTTCTATGGGGGAAATGAATAAGAGTAGTTTTGCATACTAATACAAATCATTGTTAAAATTATCCATAGCTCCAGAAGGAAATGTAGATTATCAATATAGTCTGTGAAACCTGGATAAATTTGTAAAAGTAACATGGATCTAAGAAAAATTAGGAGACATAAAATTATAGCGTATATGATAAAAACTAATAAATGGCTAAGAAAACAATAAAATTAAACCACAAAAGCTGCATACTTAAAAGTTAAATTAAATATGTGGAACATATTAAATAATTGATCCAGATAATGTTTGTGAATAGACAGATTTAAAAAATTATTACTAGAGAATTTATTTGGACATTTGTAATATTCAATTTTTTTGTAATTTTTTAAATATGATTTTAAACGAAATAGAATTACATCACTTTTCCCTTAGCTTTCCCCCTCCAGTTTATCCCACATTTCATCATCATTCCAATGCCTTCCCACTTTCAAGATAATAGTCTCTTTTTTAAATAAATATATTTATTCATTTTATAACCAAATATCAGCTCTTCCTCTCCCCCAGTATCCACTCTTGCAAGTTCTCCCTACATTTCCCTTAGATGGAGAAGCCTCACCTCTATGTGTCAACTCCTACACCTACACACACACACACACACACACACACACACACACTCACACACACATGCACACACACACACACACACACACACACACACACACATCAAGTTGCTGTTGCACTAGGTACATCCTCTTCCACTGAGGTCAGACAAAGCTGTCCATGTAGCCTTGTGGGATCTACAGGCAGTCCGGTAAGCAACAGGCTCAGGCATAGCCCCTGCTCCAGGTGTTTGGGAGACTCCCAGGAAGACCAAGAAGCTCATTTGATAATAGTCTCTTTATCTGTCACTATTATTACTGTTACATACCCATATATATCTATATGCAGAAATATATAAATACACCTGGAGAGTCTAATCTGGTGTTAGTGAGTCCTCTCTAGATTCACCCTCATAGATCCCATTTTCTACTACATTAGGTTTCCACACTGTCTCCTAAATGCTACCCAATGCCAGCTGTCCGTCACTGTTCTCTTTCCCACCTTCCTTTCCCCACACCTAATCTTGCCCCTTCTGTCCTCAACTGCCCCCATTCTACCAGCAAAATCTACTTCCCCTTCCCTAGGAAGTCCATGTGTGTCCTCTAGAGACCACCTCTTTACCTAATCTCTCTGGGTTTGTGGCTTGTAGCTTGGTTATTATTTTCTTAACAGCTAGCATCCATGTATAAGTGAATATTCAAAGAAAGAATGCTTACTGTAGATGGACTAGTATTTTCATTCTTGTAATCTTTCATACCCTCTTTCTCAATGTTCCCTGGACCATAAATGCAGGAGCTGTGAAATAGTATCCTTTAGGGATGGAATCCATATAATCTGTTGATCTCTGCAATGTTTCCAGTTGTGGATTTTTGTTACGGTCTTCATTTGCTCTAAACAGCTTGGACCTCTGTAACTGAGGAAAGGAGAATACTTAGAACACAAGAGTCAGATGATTTGAACTGTTTCTAACCTGAAAGCTTCCTTTCTATTCCTTTCTACAGTCTAGCATCTATGATATAGAAAATGGTATGTAAGTTACCAAGGGAGGGAAGCAGTTGAACAACTGCAACATTTATGAACTATGAAAATGACTGGTATGGCAAGATATTGGGAAATGTGTAATAGTGGAGTTTATATATCAGTGGTAATCAGCAATTATCCAATTGGAGTTAAGGCTCACTCAGCAGGAGGCAAATTATGCTAAAGTGAAGAAGATAACAACACCTGCAACATCTTCTAATGCCATTGCATATTGACCTAGCTAGTTCTCAGCCCTCTACCACATGACAGACCTATCTGCTTTGGCAGCACATTTGAGATTTTCCTGGCCTTGACCATGGTGCTGATATACTAATCAAACCAATTAATTTAAAATAAAATTCTGAAAAAGGTATAAGTCAAAAATAATTGTCATGCTACAACTGAAGTTAATACTATGTTCTTTCAGAACCAACAATTTCAAGGTTACTCTGCCCCTCATATAACTTTGATGTGAGTCATGATTTTTGTGATTTTTGCCTTTACAAACAAAGTAGTCTAGAGTTGTAGCAGGAGGGGAGCAAATCATCTGCCTAACCTTGGTCACTGGCAAATAAGGGACTCCTGTGATTTTTATTAGCTTAACCACCATGGTTGTCTGTATTGTCCTTCTATGGATTTTACAATGCCAGATGCTGAATTTTTAGCTATCTTTCCAAGGATAGTGAGGTCATAAACAATAGAGCTCATAACCAGGTACTACTGCTGCTTTACTAGAAAAACATAAATGCTTAATACACTTTAAATTTGGTTCTTAAACCTATAGAAATTTGAGGTACATACCCACATAATACTACTTACTCAAAATTTCTTACTTCATACTTACTCTTAATACTTAATGCTTACAAAATCTCTTACTCAAATACTACTTACTCATAACCCCTTACTCAAAAAGTTTGTGATTGATACTACTATATCATTCTTTATTAAGGAACCTCTTTTTTATTTTTTTTTAAATTTCTTCCATATTTATTTATTAGATATGTTCTTTATTTTCATTTCAAATGTTGTCCCATTTCCTGGTTTCTTCCCCCACACCGAAAATCCCCTAATCCACCCATCTTCCCCTGTTAACCAATGTACCCATTGCTGCTTCACTGTCCTGGTATTCACCTACACTGTGGCATTGAGCCTTCTTAGGACCAGGGGCCTTCTCTCCCTTTAATGTCCAAGAAGGCCATCATCTGCTGCATATGCATCTGGAGCCATGGGTCCCTCCATGTGTACTCTTTGGTTGATGGTTTAGTCCCTGGGAGCTCTGGGAGTACTGGGTGGCTCATACTGTTTTTCCTCCTATAGTGCTGCAAACCGCTTCAGTTCCTTGGATCATTTCTCTAGATCCTCCATTGGGGATCATGTGCTGAGTTCATTGGCTGGCTGAAAGTGTCCCCCTCTGTATTATTCATGCACTGGCAAAGCCTCCCAGGCGACAGCTATATCAGACTCTGATCAGCAAGCACTTGTTGGCATCCAGAATAGTGTATGGGATTTGTAACTATATATGGGATAGATCATCAGGTGGGGTAGTCTCTGGATGGTCTTTCCCTCAGACTCTGATCCAGACTTTGTCTCTTTATCCCCTCTTGTGGGTATTTTGTCTCCCCTTCTAAGAAGGACCAGAGTATCCATACTCCTGTATTCCTTTTCTTAAGCTTCATTTGATCTGTGAATTCTGTCTTGATTATTCCAAGCATCTGGGCTAATGTTCACTTATCAATGAGTGCATACCATGTATGTTCTTTTGTGATTGGGTTACCTGACTCAGGATGATATTTTCTAGTTCCATCCATTTGCCTAAGAATTCCATGAATTCATTGTTTTAATAACTGAGTAGTACTCCATTGTGTAAATGTACCACATTTTCTGTATCCATTCCTCTGTTGAGAGACATCTGGGTTCTTTCCTGCTTCTGGGTATGAACATAGTGGTGCATGAGTCCTTAATACATGCTGGAGACTCATTTGGGTATATGCCCAGGAGTGGTACAGCAGGGTTCTCCATTAACATTATGCCCAATTTTCTGAGGAACCACCAAACTAATTTCCAGAGTGGTTTTACCAGCTTGCAATCAAACCAACAGTGGAGGAGTGTTTGACTTTCTCCACATCCTCACCAGTACCTGCTGTCTCCTGAGAATTTGATCTTAGCTATTCTGACAGGTGAAAGGTGAAATCTCAAGTTTGTTTTGATTTGCATTTCTCTGATAACTAAGGATGTTGAACATTTCATTAGGTGCTTCTCATTCAATTGATATTATTCAGGTGAAAATTCTTTGTTTAGCTCTATACCCATTTTTAATAGGGTTATTTGGCTCTCTGGAGTCTACCGTCTTTAGTTCTTTGAATGTCTTAGAGATAAGCCCTCTGTTGGGATATGGGGTTAGTAAAGATCTTTTCCCAATTTGTTGGTTGCCATTTTGATCTTTTGACAGTGTCCTTTGCCTTACAGAAACTTTGTAGTTTTATGAGGTTCCATTTGTCCTTGATCTTAGAGCATAAGCTATTAGTATTCTATTCAGGAAATTTTCCCTGTCCCCATGTGCTCAAGGCTCTTCCCCAGTTTCTTTTCTGTTAGTTTCATTGTATCTGGTTTTATGTGGAGGTCCTTGATCCATTTGGACATGAGGTTAGTACAAGGAGATAGGAATAGATCGATTTGCATTCTTCTGCATGCTGACCTCCAGTTGAAACAGCACCATTTGTTGAAAAGGAGATCTTTTTTCCACTGGATGGTTGTAGCTTCTTTGTCAAAGATAAAGTGACCATAGGTGTGTGGGTTCATTCCTGGGTCTTCATTTCTATTCTATTGATCTACCTGACTGTCACTGTACCCATACCATGCAGTTTTCAACACTATTGCTCTGTAGTACAGTTTGAGGTCCAGGATACAGATTCCCTCAGAAGTTCTTTTGCTGTTAAGGATAATTTTAGCTCTCCTGGGTTTTTTGTTAATCCAGATGAATTTGAGAATTGCTGATTCTAACTCTATGAAGAACTGAGTTGGAATTTTTATGGGTATTGTGTTGAATCTATAGATTGCTTTCAGCAAGATGGCCATTTTTACTATATTAATCTGGCCAATCCATGAGCATGAGAGGTCTTTCCATCTTCTGAGGTCTTATTTGATTTCTTTCTTCAGATACTTGATGATCTTGTCATGCAGATCTTTCACTTGTTTGGTTAGAGTCACACCAAGATGCTTTAAATTGTTCGTGACTATTGTGAAGGGTGTTATTTCCATAATTTCTTTCTCAGCCTGTTTATCCTTTGAGCATAGAAAGGCTACTGATTTGTTTGAGTTAATTTTATATCCAGATGTTTTTCAGCTTTAGGAGTTCTTTGGTGGAGTTTTTTGGGTCGCTTAAGTATGCTATTGTATCATCTACGAGTAGTGTTAATTTGACTTCTTCCTTCCCAGTTTGTATCACTTTGACCTCCTTATGTTGTCTACTTGCTCTAGCTAGAACCTCAAGTAATATATTGAATAGATAAGGCAGCCTTGTCTAGTCCCTGATTTTAGTGGGATTGCTTCAAATTTCTTTCTATTTACTTTGATGTTGGCTACTGGTTTGCTGTATATTGCTTTTACTATGTTTAGGTATGGGCCTTGAATTCATGATCTTTCCAAGACTTTTAACAGGAAAGAATGCTGAATTTTGTCAAATGCTCTTTCAGCATCTAATGAAAAGGTCATGTGTTTTTTCCTTTGAGTTTGTTTAAGTATTGGATTACATTGATGGATTTCCTTATATTGAACCATCCCTGAATCCCTGGGATAAAGCCTACTTGATTGTGGTGAATGATCGTTTTCATGTGTTCTTGGATTAGGGTGGCTAGAATTTTATTGAGTATTTTTGTATCAATATTCAAGTGGGAAATTGGTCTGAAGTTCTCTTTCTTTGTTGGATTTTTGTGTGGTTTTGGTAGCAGCATAATTGTGGCTTCATAGAATGAGTTGGGTAGTGTTCCTTTCTATTTTGTGGAATAGTTTGAAGAATATTGCTCTTAGGTCTTCTTTGATGATCTGATAGTATTCTGCACTAAAACCATGTAGTCCTGTGCTTTTTTCAGTTGTGAGTCTTTCAATGACTGCTTCTATTTCTTTAGGGGTTGTGAGACTGCTTAGATGATCTATCCATTCCTGATTTAACTTTGGTATTTGTTATCTGTATAGAAAACTGTCCCTTTCATCCACATTTTCCTGTTTTTTTTTGTTGTTGTTGTTTTTGTTTTTGTTTTTGTTTTTTTGAGTATAGGCTTTTTTAGTAGGTTCTGATTATTTTTTTTTGGATTTCCTCATTTTCTGTTGTTATATATGCCTTTTCTTATTTTATTAATTTGGATACTGCCTCTGTGCCCTCTGGTTAGTCTGGTAAGGGTTTATCTAACTTGTTGATTTTCTCAAAGAACCAGCTCCTAGTGTTGCTGATTCTTTGTATAGTTCTTTTTGTTTCTACTTGGTTGATTTCAGCCCTGAGTTTGATGATTTCCTGCCATCTACTCCTCTTTTGTGCATTAGCTTCTTTCTGTTCTAGAGCTTTCAGGTGTGCTGTTAAGCTGTTAGTGTATCCTCTCTCCAGTTTCTTTCAGGAGGCACTCAGAGGTATGAGTTTTCCTTAGCATTGCTTTCATTGCATCCCATAAATTTGGGTATGTGGTGCCTTCATTTTCATTCAATTCTAAAAAACTTTTGATTTCTTTCCTTATTGCTTCCTTGACCAAGTTATCATTGAGTAGATAATTGTTCAGCTTCTATGTGTATGTGGGATTTCTGTTGTTTTTTGTTGCTATTGAAAAACATTCTTAATCTGTAGTGATCTGATAGGAGGCATGGTATTATTTCAATCTTCTCATATCTGTTGAAGTCTGTTTTGTGACCAATTATATGGTCAATATTGGAGAAGGTACCATGAGGTGCTGAGAAGAAGGAATATTCTTTTTATTTAGGATGATGTAAATGTTCTACAGATATTTATTAGACCCATTTTGGCCCATAACTTCTGTGAGTTTCACTGTGTCTCCGTTTAGTTTGTGTTTCCCTAATCTGTCCATTCTTGAGAGCGGGCTGTTGAAGTCAACCACAATTATTTTGTGAGGTGCAATGTGTACTTTGAGATTTACTAAAGTTTCTTTTATCAATGTGGGTACCCTTGCATTTGGAGCATAGAGGTTCAGAATTGTGAGTTGTTCTTTGTAGTTCTTTTTCTTTGGTGAGTATGAAGTATCCATCTATGTCCTTTTTGATGACTTTTGGTTGAAAGTCAATTTTATCCAATATTAGAATGACTACTTCAGCTTGTTTTCTGCAACCATTTGCTTGGAAAATTGTTTTCCAGCCTTTTACTCTGAGGTAGTGTTTATCTTTGACACTGATGTGCATTTCCTGCACGTAGCAAAGTGTTGTATCCAGTCTTTTAGTCTATGTCTTTTTATTGGGGAATTGAATCCATTGATTTTTTTTATATTATTTTATTTTATTTTCCATATTCTTTGTTTACATTATAAGGCTTTCCACTTTCCCAGTCCCCCCCATATGTCCCATAAGTCCTCTTCCCCCCTCCCGGCCCATTCCCCAATCACCCTCCAACCCTTTCTCTGTTCTGGTACTCTCCTGCAAAACTAGAACCAGTCTTTTCAGGATCACAGTCCTCTCCTTCCTTCTTCTTGGGAATCTTTTGATTTGCTAATTGTGTCTTGAGTATTCAGAGTTTCTGGGCTCATAAATATCCAAGTATCAGTGATTGCACTTCATGTGTATTCTTTAGTGATTGGGTTAACTCACTTAGGATGACATTTTCCAGATCCAACCATTTGCCTACAAATTGCATGAATTCATTATTTTTAATTGCATAATAGTATTCCATTGTATAAATATACCACATTTTCTGTATCCATTCCTCCTTTGAGGGACAGCTGGGCTCCTTCCACCTTCTGGCTATTATAAATAAGGCTGGTATGAACATAGTGGAGCATGTGTCTTTATTGCATGCAGGGGAATCCTCTGGATATATGCCCAGGAGTCGTAGGACAGGGTCCTCTGGAAGTGTCATGCCCAACTTTCTAAGGAACCGCTACACTGATTTCCAGAGCGGTTGCACCATCTTGCATCCCACCAACAGTGGAGGAGTGTTCCTCTTTCCCCACATCCACGCCAGCACCTGTTGTCTCTCAAGTTTTTAATCTTAGCCATTCTGACTGGTATGAGGTGGAATCTCAGGGTTGTTTTGATTTGCATTTCCCTGATGACTAATGATGTTGAACATCTCTTAAGGTGCTTCTCAGCCATCTGAATTTCTTCTGGTGAAAATTCTTTGTTTAGATCTGTACCCCATCTTTTAATAGGGTTATTTGGTTCTTTGTGGTCTAACTTCTTGAGTTCTTTGTGTATATTGGATATTATTAGCCCACTGTTGGATGTGGGGTTAGTGAAGATCTTTTCCCAATTTGTTGGTTTCCGTTTGCCCTTCTGACAGTGTCCTTTGCCTTACAGAAAGTTTGTGATTTTATGAGGTCCCATTTGTTAATTCTTGATCGTAGAGCATAAGCTATTGGTGTTCTGTTCAGGAACTTTTCTCCTATGCCCATGTCCTCCAGGGTCTTCCCCAGTTCCTTTTCTATTAGATTCAGTGTGTCAGGTTTTATGTGGAGGTTCTTGATCCACTTGGAGTTGATCTTAGTACAAGTAGATAAGAGTGGGTCAATTTGCATTCTTCTGCATATTGAACTCCAGTTGAAGCAGCACCATTTGTTGAAAAGGCTATCTTTTTTCCACTGGATTGTTGTTGCTCCTTTATCAAAGATCAAGTGACCATAAGTCTGTGGGTTCATTTCTGGGTCTTCAATTCTATTCCTTGATCTACTTGCCTGTTGCTGTACCAATACCATGCAGTTTTTAACACATTTGCTCTGTAGTACTGCTTGAGGTCAGAGATATTGATTCCCCCAGAAGTCCTTTTATTGTGGAGAATAGTTTTAGCTATCTTGGGTTTTTGTTACTCCAGATGAATTTGAGAATTGCTCTTTCTAGATCTATGAAGAATTGATTTGGGATTTTGATGGGGATTGCATTGAATCTGTATATTGCTTTTGGCAAGATGGCCATTTTTACTATATTGATCCTGCCAATCCAAGAGCATGAAATATTTTTCCATCTCCTGAGGTCTTCTTCGATTTCGTTCTTCAAAGACTTGAAGTTCTTGTCATACAGATCTTTCACTTGTTTGGTTAGAGTCATGCCAAGATAATTTATATTGTTTGTGGCTATTGTGAAGGGTGTCATTTCCCTAGCTTCTTTCTCAGCCTGCTTGTCCTTTGAGTATAGGAAGGCTACTGATTTGCTTGAGTTGATTTTATACCAAGCCTCTTTCCTGAAGTTGTTTATCAGTTGTAGGAGTCCTCTGGTGGAGTTTTTTGGGTCGCTTACGTATACTATCATATCATCTGCAAATAATGATAGTTTGACTTCTTCCTTTCCAATTTGTTTCCCGTTGACTTCCTTAATTTGTCTAATTGCTCTCGCTAGAACTTCAAGTACTATATTGAAAAGATATGGAGAGAGAGAGCAACCTTGTCTAGTCCCTGATTTTAGTGGGATTGCTTCAAGTCTCTCGCCATTTATTTTGGTGTTGGCTACTGGTTTGCTGTAGATTGCTTTTATTATGTTTAGGTATGGGCTTTGAATTCTTGATCTTTCCAGGCCTTTTAGCATGAAAGAATGCTGAATATTGTCAAAAGGTTTTTCAGCATCTAATGAAATGACCATGTTGCTTTTTTCTTTTAGTTTGTTTATGTAGTGGATTACATTGATGGATTTCCGTGTATTGAACCATCCCTGCATCCCTGGGATGAAGCCTACTTGATCATGTTGAGTGATTGTTTTGCTGTGCTCTTGGATTCAGTTGGCAAGGATTTTATTTAGTATTTTTGCTTCGATATTCATAAGGGAGATTGGCCTATAGTTCTCTTTCTTTGTTGGATCTTTGTGTGGTTTTGATATCAGCATAATTGTGGCTTAATAGAACGAGTTGGGCAGTGTTCCTTCTGTTTCTATTTTGTGGAATTGTTTAAAGAGTATTGGTGTTAGGTCTTCTTTGAAATCTGATAAAATTCTGTACTAAAACCTTCTAGTCCCATACTGTTTTTGGTTGGGAGACTTTCTATAACCCCTTCTATTTCTCTAGGGTTTATGGGACTGTTTAGCTGATCTAATTGATCCTGATTTAATTTTTGTATTTGGTATCCGTCTAGGAAATTGTCCATTTCCTCCAGATTCTCCAGTTGTGTTGAGTATAGGCTTTTGTAGTAGAATCTGCTGATTTTTGAATTTCCTCAGTTTCTGTTGTTATATCCCCCTTTTCATTTCTAATTTTGTTCATTCGGATACTGTCTCTGTGCCCATTGGTTAGTCTGGGTAAGGGTTTATCTATCTTGTTGATTTTCTCAAAGAACCAGCTCCTGGTCTTGTTGGTTCTTTGTATGGTTCTCTTTGTTTCTACTTGATTGATTTCAGCCCTTAGTTTGATGATTTCCTGTCTTCTACTCCTCCTGGGTGAATTACCTTCTTTTTGTTCCAGGGCTTTCAGGTGTGCTGTTAAGCTGTTAGTGTATGCTATCTCCAGTTGCTTTTTGGAGGCCCTCAGGGCTATGAGTTTTCCTCTTAGCACGGCTTTCATTGTGTCCTATAGATTTGGATAGGTTGTACCTTCATTTTCATTGAATTCTAAAAAGTCTTTGATTTCTTTCTTTATTTCTTCCTTGACCAAGGTGTCATTGAGTAGTTTTGTTCAGTTTCCATGTGTATGTGGGCTCTCTGTTGTTTTTCTTGCTATTGAAAGAAGGACCACCTTGAGAAAAAGGTATATTCTTTTGCTTTGGGATGAAATTTTACATATATACATATATATATGTATGTACGTATATATATATATATATGTATATACGTACATACATATATATATGTGTGTGTGTGTGTGTGTGTGTGTGTGTGTGTATGTGTGTGTTAAATCCAATTGGTTCAAAGCTTCAATTAGTTTCACTGTGTTCCTGTTTAGTTTCTGGTTTCCTGATCAGTCCATTGAGGAGAGTGGGTTGTTGAAGTCACCCACAATTATTGTGTTAGGTGTAATGTGTGCTTTAAGCTCTGATAGATTATCTTTTCCAAATGAGGGTGCTCTTGCATTTGGAGCATAGATGTTCAGTATTGAGAGTTCTTCTTGGTGGATTTTTTTCCTTTGACCAGCAAGAAGTGACCTTCTGTTTCTCTTTTGGTGACTTTAGGTTGAATGTAAATTTTATCTGATATTATTATGGCTACTCCCGCTTGTTTCCTGAGACCATTTGCTTGTAAAATTGTCTTCCAGCCTTTTACTCTAAGATAGTTTTTGTGTTTGACACTGATATGTGTTTCTTGTATGCAGCAAAATGTAGGGTCCTGTTTCTATATCCAGTCTGTTAGTGTATGTCTTTTTATTGGGGAATTGAGTCTTATTTTTGATGTTATTTTTATGTTTGTGTGGTTATCTTCTTTTGGGTTTGTTGAAAGATTACTTTCTTCCTTTGCCTAGGGTTTAGTTTCCCTCCTTGTGTTGCTGTTTTCCATCTGTTATGCTTTGTAGGGATAGATTTGTATAAAGATATTTTGTAAATTTGGTCTTATCATGGAATATCTTTATTTCTCCATATATGGTGATTGAGAGTTTTGCTGGGTATAGTAGTCTGGGCTGGCATTTGTGTTCTGTTTGGGTCTGTATGAGATCTGCCCAGGATCTTCAAGCTTTCATGGTCTCTGGTGAGAAGCCTGGTGTAATTCTGATAGGTCTGCCTTTATATGTTATTTAAACTTTTTCCCTTACTGCTTTTAATATTCTTTCTTTGTGTAGTGCTTTGGTGTTTTGATCATTATGTGATGGGAGGAATTTTTGTTCTGGCCCAGTCTGTTTGGAGTACTGTAGGCTTCTTGTATGTTCATGGACATCTCTTTCTTTAGGTTAGGAAAGTTTTCTTCTACAATTTTGTTGAAGATATATACTGGCCCTTTAAGATGTAAATCTTCACTCTCTTCTATAACTATTATCCTTAGGTTTGATCTTCTCTTTCTGTCCTGGATTTCTTGGATATTTTGGGTTACAAGCTTTTTGCATTTTGCATTTTCTTTGTTGTGTCAATCCTTTCTATGTTACCTTCAACATTTGAGATTCTTCTATCACTTGTATTCTGTTGTTGATGCTTTCATCGATGACTCCTGATTTCTTTCCAAGGTTTTCTGTCTTTAGAGTTGTCTCCCTTTGTGATTTCTCTATTGTTTCTACTTCCAGTTTTATATCCTGGATGGTTTTGTTCATTTCCTTCACTTGTTTTTGTTTTTCTGAAATTCCTTAAGGGATTTCTGTGTTTCCTTTTTAAGGGTTTTTACTTGTTGACCCATGTTCCCCTGTATTTCCTCAAGGCATTTTAAGGGCTTCTACCTGTTGACTCATGATTTTCTGTATTTCTTTAAGGGAGTTTTATATGTCCTTCTTGAAGTCATCTATCAGCAACATGAGATGTGATTTTAAATCCAGGTTGCTTTTCCGATGTGTTGGGGTATCCAGGACTTGCTGTTGTGGTAAAACTGGGTTCAGATGGTCCCATATTGCCTTGATTTCTGTTGGCAATGTTCTTGCATTTGCCTTTTCCCATCTGGTTATCTTCAGTCTTAGCTGGTCTTGCTGTCTCTGTGGTTTATCTGTCCTCAAGCCTCTGTATCTGTGCTTCTGGGAGACCCGTTCTCTCTGTGTACACAATTATGCAGGGACTTCTGGGAGACAAGCTCACTTGTGGTGCTATTTGTGTATGTGGTTCTGTGACCCAGGATCAGCTCTAGGTGCAGACTGAAATTGGAAGACTCCTGTCCCAGCCTGCTCCTAGGCTCTTGTGTCTTCATGGTTTCAGGCTGTTTGCTCTGAGGAGCAGGGGTGGTTCTACTTTTGATATCTGGCCTCTCCACACTCCTCAGTGGTTAGCTACCTCCTTGCACCACTTGGAAACAGCGCTGTGGCAGAGGATTGATTAAAGAACTTCTCTTTTTCCCCTTCTTTTTTATTTTTTTATTAATCTTTTTTATTTAAATTTTTATTTTCTATATTCTATGTTTAGATTTCAAAAGCTTTCCCCTTTCCCAGTTCCCCCCCACCATACGTCCCATAATTCCTCTCCCCCCCAACTATTCCCCAATCATCCCCCCCCCATGATTTCTCTGTTCTGGGTCTACAAAACTGGATCCAATGTTTTCAGGTGCAGGGTCCTCTCCTTTCTTCTTCTTGGGAATCATTTGACTTGCTAATTGTGCCTTGAGTATTTAGGGCTTTTGGGCTCATTAATATCCACTTATCAGTGATTGCATTTCATGTGTATTCTTTTGTGATTGGGTTAACTCACTTAGGATAATATTTTCCAGATCTAACTATTTACCTACAAATTGCATGAATTCATTATTTTTAATTGCTGAGTAGTATTCCATTGTATAAATATACCACATTTTGTGTATCCATTCCTCCTTTCAGGGATATATAGGCTCCTTCCAATTTCTGACTATTATAAACAAGGCTGCTATAAACATAGTGGAGCACATGTGTCTTTATTGTATTCCGGGGAATCCTCTGGGTATATGCCCAGGAGTGGTATGCCAGGGTCCTCTGGAAGTGACATGCCAAATTTTCTGAGGAACCGCCAAACTGATTTCCAGAGTGGCTTTACCATTTTGCAATCCCACCAACAGTGGAGGAGTGTTCCTCTTTCTCCACATCCTCACCAGCACTTGTTGTCTCTTGAGTTTTTAATCTTAGCCATTCTGACTGGTGTGAGGTGGAATCTCAGGGTTGTTTTGATTTGCATTTCCCTGATGACTAATGATGTTGAACATCTCTTAAGGTGCTTCTCAGCCATCTGAATTTCTTCTGGTGAAAAGTCTTTGTTTAGATCTGTACCCCATCTTTTAATAGGGTTATTTGGTTCTTTGTGGTCTAACTTCTTGAGTTCTTTGTGTATGTTGGATATTATTAGCCGACTGTTGGATGTGGGGTTAGTGAAGATCTTTTCCCAATTTGTTGGTTTCTGTTTGCCCTTCTGACAGTGTCCTTTGCCTTACAGAAACTTTGTAATTTTATGAGGTCCCATTTCTCAATTCTTGATCTTAGAGCATAAGCTATTGGTGTTCTGTTCAGGAACTTTCCCCCTGTGCCCATGTCCTCCAGGGTCTTCCCCAGTTTCTTTTCTAATAGTTTCAGTGTGTATGGTTTCACACAGTATATTTTGAACACATTTTCTCTCTCTCATCTCTTGTCAGATCTTTCCCAGCTCTCTGCCCACCCAACTTCATGTTCATTCCTTTTCTCTAAAAATCAAAACAAAATGTCGTCTGTTGTTTCTTAAGCTGTGCCTTCCTTATAAAGCAGCAGATCTAAGTTAGGAGAGAAGCAGGCCAGGCCAAGTAAATCATGACCTTGGGAATGTAAAGCAAAACTGCTCAACAGCTAGGGAGCTAGGCAGCCAGGGGAGGAGATGAGGGGGAGCGTATACTCACATGCCTTTAATCCCAGCACTTGGGAGTCAGAGGCAGGCTGATCTCTGAGTTCGAGGCCAGCCTGGTCTACAAAGCTAGTTCCAGGACAGCCAGAGCTATACAGTGAAACCTGTCTTGAAAAACAAAAAACAAACAAAAAAAATTAAAGAACTTCTTATGTATAACATTTCTTTCCGTATATGAAGCCTTTTTTAAACATAAAAATAATTTCCCATACTCTATTCCAACATGATATATTAAGTTTCACTATTACCAAATGTTACCAGACATCTGAGAATATCTAACCTAGGGAGTGAAAGATTCTTCCTTGGTAGATGAGTTCTCTTTTCAGTGGTTTGTCTTCCTGAATTTAAGAACAGATGGAGAAGAAGGATAGAACATAACTTTATTCACATTTTTTAAATTTATTTATTTTTATTGAATATTATCTTCATTTACATTGCCAATGGTAAAACCTTTCCCTATATCCCCCCTCTACTAAGACCCCCAACCCCTCCCCTTCCTCCTTCTCCCACCTCCACATATATGCCTCTCCACCCAACACACTCCCTCCTTTGCCCCACCCCACACCCCCGGTTTCCCTTTGTTCAGGCCTCTGTTGAGCCTTTACCTGTCCAAGGACCATTCATCCCACTGATGCCCAACAAGGCCTTCCTTTGCCAGTGCCCCTCCAGAGACAACCATGGAATGCTCCTTTTGGTATACACTTCTTGTCATCTATAGTAGTGTCAGGATTTGTTGACTGTTTATAGGATGGATCCCCAGGTAGAGCAGTCTCTGGGTGGCCTTTACTTCAGTCTCTGCTCCACCCATCATTTCCCTTATTGCTCCTGTGACTATTTTGTTCCCTTTCTTAGAGGACCCGAAACACCCTCACTTAAGTCCTCCTTCTTCTTGAGCTTGGTGAATTTTTGAGGAAGTCCAAAGTACTAGGCAAAACATGCTTAGTAAAGAGACCAGAAGGAAGAATTGTTATGTTTTCCTGAGTAATAATGGGGATCATAGAAACACAAGGTATATGTTTCAAAACAGCTGTGATGGGGTAGGCTTTCGGGGAAAGAATGTACTATCTTATTAAAAAATATAATTATATTATTAGTATTAGTATTAGTATTATTCCTCCTATCTCTTTAGCATGGATTAAAGCGAATCTGCTTTCCAGGAGGTGGTCCCTTAGCCAGAAGACTGAACTACCCATTAAGAATATTAAGTTTTCAACTAGAGGTAGGTTTCTGATTGTTAGCTGGTAAAAAATACTTTCCTTTAAAGGGCCTTCAATACTACTGTAACAATAGAATGTGGTGCATAGAAAGTATTTGGGGCACTGAAAGGAATAATAAAAATGGCTTTCTTCATGAATTGTAAGTTAGTCAAGGTCACAGTGTAGCAACTTATAGAGAAATTGGAAACTGTCTTTTGATGTTCTGATAGCCTTTGTAATACAACATCTAAGAGCCTGTGAAGGAATGCATTTTTCTGAAACAGATCGACTTGAAAGAGAAAGGTTAGAAGTCACATACTCTCTTCCTAGTGACAGCTATCAAAAAGAGAAATCATATATTTGAGACATTCTCATTCCTAAGCATAGGCATCAAAAAGATGATTAATAAATGGGACTAAGATTCTGTAAGTGAAAGCATACCATCATTCAGACAGAGCACCAGCCTACACAAAGAGAAAAGATTTTTACAAACTACACAACTGAAAGGAAGCTAATATCCAAAATGTATATGAAAAAATTAAAAAAAAACCTAATTATCAGGAAAACAACCCAATTTGGACTATATACCTGAATAAAAAATTTATAATAGAGAAAATTCAAATGGCTGAAAAGCACTAAAATATATGGTCAACATCCTAAAACTTCAGCAGGGAAACAGAAATGCATAATACTTTGAGATTTTTTTCTTATACCTGTAAGAATAGCCAAGATTAACTGAACACATGACAACTTATGCTGGAGTATTTGTAGAGTATGGGGAACACTCATTGTACAGCAACTAAGGAAACCAATCAATCTGTTAGTTCCTCAGAAAGATGATAAGTTACCTATTTAATATATAGATATACCACTCTTGGGTATTTGCCCAAAGGATTCTCTCTCCTACTACACAGACACTTGCTCAACCATGTTCATTGCTACTCTGTTCATAATATCTAGAAATTGGAAATAACCTAAATCTCTGTCAATGGCAAATAGGTAAAGAAACGTATATATTTTTAATTGAAATTGGAAATAACCTAAATCTCTGTCAATGGCAAATAGGTAAAGAAACGTATATATTTTTAATTGGAATATTATGCATCCATTTAAAATAAAGTGAAATTCATACATAGAACCACAGAAAATCACCTTGACTAAATTAACCCAGATCCAGAAAAAACATGTGTTATGTATTTGCTTGTATGTGTTTATTAGCTGTTAAGTCATTAATAAACAAGCTATAATCTATGTAACCACAGAGGATAGGTGTTGTGGGAAATATTAAAAAAAAATAACCAGCCAACTCTCCATGTTCCTGCTTCTTTCAACCTGACAACTCTCTGGCCCCATTGGGCCACAAGGCTCCTACCTAGTAAACAACTTGGAGGTCTCTGCCTGCCAATTCTCCAAGGGGGGCCCTGAGTTCCTCTTGCTACTACCCAACCTCCCATGCACCCCACAGTCAGCCATCCCAATACCCATTTACCTCGTTGAATTAAAACTCTTAAAAATTATAGTTAACTAATCAGATTTATGTATCAATAAAATCACAATTTACAAGATACCAATACAATAATTTCAGAGCCAAGTGACAATTATAAAGCTTTTTCCCAATTATTCTAACCTTATGATATCATCACGTTGGCCTCTGTTCTCCTTTCTCCTCTCCTCTGCTCCCATCTTTGCAACTCTTAGCTCCACCTCCCTTTTCCCCATCCAATCGCATGACTCCTGCTGCCCTAATGTGATTGGACAGAGAAAATACTGCAGTGGTTAGGTAGAGAGTAAGGGACAAGGGGTGAGGGATGTACCTCTCAAGGAAAAGGAAATAGAATAGATAGTTATGGATTGATGGATAGGAGTTGGTAGGAATGGAAGGATCAAACATGGTGGGCGGGGGGAAGGGAAGAAGTAGGTGAGGAAGAGAATGTGTGTTTAAACATACGTGTTCATTTGAAGGACATGCATCGACATCCACTGACATGGTTGTTCACTATTATGTTTGGAATAAGTCTGGATCTCAAACTGAACACAGACCTTATAGATTCAGCTAGTTTATCTATAAAGCTTGCCCTGTGTGGTCTCTATCTACTTGGGTTACCATTCCCACCTAGCTCTGGGGATTCAAACTTTAGTCCTCATGCTTGTGGTTTAGGTGTGTGACAGATTGAGCAGCTCTAAGCTTTGAAAAGGCATGGTAAAATTAAATGACTATTTTGTAATCAGGATAGTCTAAGAACCTAAGATCCTCCGTGAAGGACAAATTGTTGTGAAGTTGCATGCTGTGATGTGAAGCAGCCTGTGTTTGGTGGCACTGATGCCACAATCCTGCCAAATATTTCACTGCATGAGTAGTTCTCAAATTAAACCTCAGCAAATACTGACTGATCAAATGGTTGTGTAAATGATCTGAAAGGTTTGGGAGTCTTTGAGATAAAGTATTTCTATATTGTCCAGTTTCATAAAAGTGGAATAATGTTTTTATATTCAAATGGGCACTTTTTTTTCTGGTATTCAATTCCAAAATCTGTGTCTTTTTAAAAAGATGTATATTTTCCCTTTTGTCCACCATACAGGCTATTCCTCTATTTAATACCTGTTTATTTATAATTCCAATGATTATGTGGCATGTAATGGTGGGGTCTTTTTATGGCCTTCTGCTTCCACAGACAAGTGTGCCCTTCAGAGGCCTTCTGTAGTTCTGTGGCTGTCCTGGATGCTATGGTTATGATGGCAGTCAGTTTTTTTTCCCACACAGAGAATGTGATGTAATTAAATTAATTGGACTGTGTTATCTGAATGGGGTGACTTTTTTCCACTCTCCACTTTAGTCAGATTGCTTTCCTTCTTAACATCTTTGGTTAATAATTTTATAATATTTAATAACCCAGACTATATACATCTATCAGCATATGCATTGTGCATATCACAGTTAGCTAGTGCATGTGGAATTACTACTAATGATTGAGAATAAATAAAAAACACCCTTTCAGCTGTTCTTTTTGAAAAAGAATAAGAAGTTATATATAATAGTACATTGAGAGGGCAAGGCAAAAAAAAAAACCAAATGATTGATACAGCCATTATATATAAATAATATAGCTGGGTATATGAGCACATACAGCTACATACTCATTTTTGTATGTTGAGAGAATAACATGTCAAGGTTTGTTTTCAATTTTAAGGTTCATTCTATTAGTAGTAGGTATTAGAGTTGGGACTTCATGCCAGATTGGCCAGTATTCTAATGTTGAAGTATTTGAGCAAGTTCTCAGCATTTAAGAATAGAAAATGTTGGTTTTTAATTTGCCAAAAAAGAGAAAAAATCCCACTTCAATAGTCCATAAGTGCAGTACGCTCATTCCTTAATTTAAGCATCATAGAATTCCTGCTTTCTAATCCTGCAGCATTTCCTCCTAGAGTGTGCACTGTTGTCCCTTCGACAAGGATCACAAAATTTCCAGTTTAAGAAGAGAATGTGATAATTTTTTCCTTGTTTGAAAAGTTCCTATAAACACTCCACTTTTATCAGAATCAAGAATATATTTCTATTTCTTTTGACATCATCTGTATGAGTTCAACAGCAGGAAACCAAACAATAAGGCATGACTCCTGCCTTTGGCTTTCTGAATTACTTCAGTCAAAAGCTTTTAAATCTGAAGAAAAGTCATCAGAAGTGATAGTTGTCTTAACCTGAGAGCTGTTTGGAAGAATGAGCTTTTCTGTCTAATCACTAGGTCTGAGAACTTTGGCTGAATGCAGTCCACATTTTCTGGGGCCTGTGATGATTTCACTTCGATCAGTTGTTGTCCATTGCTAACACTGATGGTTTACACTCAAAGCATGTCACACATAACAGAGGCCATTATATCAATTTTGTGTTGGTTGACATTATTGCTACCTGTTACATGTTCAATAGCTTATGAAATGCACTGTCTGGACTCATGTTTAGATGGACCAATAGTAATAAAATCTTCTCTAGGATGGCTGTTGAAAGACAAAAGGCAAGAACAGAGAGGAGAATAGAGCAATATAGTAAAAACAATAACTGTGTATGCTTATAGAATGCACATTGAATTCACACTTATTTTCTTGTCATGGTCCTAGAATTCCTGAGTTTTTTTTTAACTAGGACCTGAAGTTGGTTCAGAATGACCATAGGAAATGCCAATCATTAATTATTCTAGCAATGACCTATTGATCTGGTTGTTTCTTTTACTCTTAATAATGATAATCTATAATTCTGAACACTAACCTCTATGGTAACAGCAATCAATGGTATTTTCTCTTTCCATATTTGAGAAGTTCATAAGGACCCCTATAGCGTTCATCTGAGATTCAAGCTTGGTCTTTAAATATTATGCAATTAGCACCAAAATGCCTTCGTCCAGCAGAAAAAGAACTGGAAAATTCCAGGCAATATCATAAATCAGACAACAATGCATTATTACATGGTGTAGCTTTTTCTAGTAAGGGTTAGGTTTTTTAGATTACATTTTGATTCTCTCTCTCTCTTTCTGTGCTTCTGTCTCCGTCTCTTTGTCTCTATATTTCCACGTGTGTGTGTGTGTGTGTGTGTGTGTGTGTGTGTACATTCACCCATGTGCCAAGAAGTCTACAGAAATTTAGTAGGAGGAATTTATTATGTCCTTCTATTATGTAGATCTCAGAGATTGATCTGAACTCATCAAACTTGGAGGCAAAAGTCTTAACCTTCTGAGTCATCTTGCCTACTCCTGATTTGCCTTTATATTTGTGGTCTTTAAGTTTTGTACTTTTACCAATCCTAAGTTAAGTTATTTTGAATGATGATGATGATGATAATGATAATAATAAATAATGTTTTATAATGGCACTTTTACTGTTATTTCAAAAATGCTAATAATAATTACCTCTATAATAAGGTATCATTTCAGTGTGCTTTATTAAAAGACTGAAACAAACTCATTTTTATAAAGCTATATGTATATAGTTTAATTATGTAGTATATTTTATATGTTAATAATTATATATAGTATGCATAATATATAGTATATATAATATATAGTATATACAGTATATTTTATATTAAGGAAAAATAAAATATTTTAGGTGATTGGATAAAGAAAATTAAGTTATATAACCAATACCTCCAATAAGTATTTTGATTAATTTCCTTCAAGCTATCCATACATTCATCCATATTCATAACATGTTAATTGTTATAACATTAAAAATAATCCAGATCTTAAATTGTTTTAGCTGAAATGTGATTCTAGATTACAGATTAATGGAAAATTAATATGTATTAAAATGATTAGACATAATATTAAAACTATAGAGCAATATGCATTAAAAGTTTATTTCAAACAACAGCCTGTACCAAAAATTCTTATTTTCCTTTAAAGAGTATTTTATGGGGCTAGAGACACAGCAAGGAAATGTAGGAGAGCATGCATTTCTTCCTGTAGATTCAAATTTGAAATCTAGCTCCCATAATGGGTGGCTCATAACTAGAGGTAAATACAGCTTCAGGTGATATAACATCTTCTTCTGGCTTCCACAGCACCTGCACATGGGTAGCATAAACTCACACAGACAGACAGACAGACATAGAAACATCAACACTGTGGTTACTGGCATTCTATTCTCACCTGTCAAAAATTTCATTTAGCTCATTATAAGAAAATGTATTTTTCTCAGTAAAAATGAGATGTTTGAAGCTTTTTAAAGATAATTTTTCATTTGGTTTGAAATAAGATCTGAGTTGGTTGGCTATTTCCATGACTTCCTTTTCCCTAAGTATCATATATCATGTTACTTAAAATTTTTCCTATCTTTCTATATACCATGATTTGTATATTTCTAGATCAAAAATGTACTCCTATGAATTACTTGAAGCTCTTTTATTTTCTGCAATCATTCTGTTGTCATTATTCATCAGGAAAATGAAAATTTGCAGAATTCTTTGATCTATAACACTGTCTTTTTTCTCTCTATTTTTAGGTATCCAAAGTATAATGCTGTTTATAAGAATATCTGTAACATAAAATGGAATATGGAATTGTTGGAACAATGCTAGCTATGGAACTTGAGAACATTGATTTGTGTTGAAGTACAGGGTCACTTTCATGATTCAATTTGAGGATGGCAAAGCATTCGGACAGGCTTGAACACTGTAGAGACTTTGTGTTTGAACTTTAAGATGAAAAAAAAGCTGGAAAAGGTTTAATCTGAAGGGAAGTTATATAAAGAATTGTACATAAGAGAATGTGAAGAGACTATTCTTTAATTTGGAGTAGATATTAACAATTTTTCTTTCTATACACCCATCTTACACATAATTTTGCAAACTTTGGAACAATTGTCACAGCTGTCCTTCTGTTTCTTAAATTAGATAGCTATTTTGTTGAACCTAGAGTGTTAGTGGTTTGTCTCTCTAAATGAATGTTTTGGGGTTAATGCTCTATGTGACATGAATAACAGGATCATTAGAAAATTTTGAATTGGAAAAATTTTTGACTAAAGACAGATCATTTAAATTAGGAAATAATTCAGTAAATTTATTTGTTTATTTATTTATTTATTTATTTATTGCCCATATAATTGCAACCTTTAATTTTATCTGTATAGTTTTACTTATAGAAAAAAGTATAAGAAATCTGAAACATTAAAATGTTTTATAACATGCACAGCTTTTTTTGCTTATTCAAGGACAATTTTGAGTGTTCAGTTTTAAGCCAATACTAAAAACTATTCTTTTCAATTTACTCTGAATTCTTATATGTTTGTAGGTTCTTGACTGTAATAGATGTATCAAAATTACATTTGAAGGGGCTGGAGAAATGGCTCAGTGGGTAAGAGCATCAACTTCTCTTCTGAAGGTCATGACTTCAAATCCCAGCACCCACATAGTGGCTCACAACCATCCGTAAAGAGATCTGATGCCCTCCTTCTGGTGTCTGAGGACAGCTACAATGTACTTATATATAACAAATAAATAAATCTTTTAAAAATTACATTGAAAAGTGTTCTTATAGAAAACCTTAGAAGACAACACACTTATATCACATAAATATGAATTGTTTAATGAATATAAAAGTTAGTAAAAAAGAAATTGAAACACAGCACATAGTATAGTATATTAATCTTAGCATAATTGAGAAAAAGCTTGAAGTAGGTTCAAGGAAAGAAAGGATGCTTGATCTATTCCTCACCTTCGTTTACCATTTCAGATCTGTAAAGAGTTCAAAGCCCACCAGGCTAATGTATACAAACATTTGTAAGGCAAAACCTTTGGTCTTGCAAAAACAGCACACACATTTGACTTTTAGAGAATATATTTACATATAAATTCCTGATAAATTTTAGCACAGTGTGTTTACACACTGATTAAAATGGACAAATACTTCATTCATTAAAACCTTTTTTTGTCCTGTCCCAAACTGAACTGTCTATGTTTTGGAGAAAAGAAGAGTTTTATACTGTATTGTATCTAATATGCCACAATGAAATCTCAGAAGTATTTATACAGATTTTATACAGCTAGGTTACACTGTGATTTTACTTTTAGTAGAAGAGAAAGTATTCTGGAATGATCAGTGTGTTACCAGTTACCCTCTTCAGTTATTTAGTGACATGTGTTCTTGTAATTCTTGAACTAAAATGAATTGAGATGGCATTTAGCTACTTTGGTTTACTACTATTGATGTGCAATTCATACATACATAAAAAGATGGTGAATATAATTATGTATTCTCACATTTAATCATCATGTCTTTATGTCTTAAATTCTTCCCCAATTTATTTTATGTTCATGGGACACCTTTCACACATATGGGAGTTTGCATTTGCTCATACACTCATTCTCCATAGAAGACAAGAGAAGAACACAATTTCCAAATGAGAAGTCTGGCAATAAAGGAAATTATGAGGGTTATATGGCTTGATTTTTGTTTTGTCAGAACATATTTCCATCTAATAATACACTATATGAAATCATTAAATATTTAGTCCTTCTGTATTCAATTAAGAAAGACAAAATCATTCAGTCCAAAAGGAATCATAAAATCACACATGATTGCATGATTGTCACAAGACAACAGTTGTTCTTTAAGGGAGGATCACCTTGTGTGATCACATGCAATATACACTACACCGTGGAATCCTGGAACTCTTTGGATGTTCATTTCACTCATTTGTGAAGGCATTTTAGATAAGAGCAAGTAGAGCAGAACTGAGAGTTGGAAGAAAGACTCAGGTCGTTGATTTCATCTAAATTTTTTTATCTTGCCATAAAACATAGAAATGAAAGATGTTCATGTGTTCAAATACAATAAATCCTGATGAGTATCTATTGTCATGAGGGTGTGTCATGACTAAGGAATACCACTCATTTTCTTATCACTAAACTAACTGTGCATCATAAACTCCCTAACATATAATCCCTTGAACAGATTAAGACACAACTAAAACAACACTAGAGATAAAAAAATAATAATTTTATTTTATAAATTGAATTAATTCAAGTTGAGTGTGAGAAATATAAAAATTGCACCATAAACTTCAGACATAGGAAATGGAAATTGAGTGGGAGGACAATCTCCCAGAGGACCAGTTCTCCTAGTATCCAAAGGTACAATTTAAAAAGTGCCTAAGGAGAAAACCAATCCATCTAGCTGTGAAACCGATGGAACAAAGCAATTAAGAGCTAAGATTTCCCTAATGGGGCATTAGTGGCACTTATATCTTGGAGGTAACCAATAGCCCAATAGCAGTCTAATTGGATTTAAGGTCTATTCAATTGCAGAGAATTCATACCTACTGTCCTATGGCTGATGAGATCATGGACCATAGGGGATAACCAACTACTGCCAGTTTCTTATTTTTATTTTATTTTATTTTATTTTATTTTATTTTATTTTATTTTATTTTATTTTATTTTTGCATCAGTGTGACGTCTAACTCCTTTTTAATGGAAGATACATTAAAGGACAGTTCTAGGTCATATTCTGGGCTCAGGAGAGCATTATTCATGTACACCACATTTATTAAATTGGCTGGATATGAATCATGTCTTTCTTTGATCTTACAAAGGAAATTTGTACAGGCAGAACCCCTAGTGTAAAATCTATATTGGACTTTATGTGTTGTAGCTTTGTGCTGTGAGGCATGACTGCCTTCCCCTGTTCTCAGTCACGGTCAAGTGTTTGAAGGGCCTGGATTCATGCTTGACACACGTGTAGAGTACTACAGTTCTTTGAGCAGTGGCAAGCCTGGTGATTTGAAAGGACTGCATTCTAAGGCCAGTAGATTTTACAGCAGAAGGCAAGCACTCAGAGGGCATGGGACACTAATTGTAAAGAATCAACTTTTCTCAAAAAGTAAAATAACATAATTTACTGTTTTATTTTATTTTTCTTACTGATGGAATGTGAAAATCTTTCCAAAAGCATCCAAAAAACCAAGCTTTTGGCAACTAATACACTAGCTACCACTTATCAAACATGCACTCGATTACATCACCTGACGTGGGATGTGCTATTGATATATTTTGTTCGTTTTGACTTTTGAGGTGATGTAATGTATCTCAAGTTAGCCTTGTACTGTTATGTCACTGAAGATGTCTCTGAGCTTCAGATTTTCCTGAAACCCCTCCTCAAGTGCTGTGAATGCAATTGCAGGCATGCTTGCCCATGCCTAGATTATGTTGCCATGCTGGGGATAAAACTCGGAGCCTCACTTGCAATAGGGATGCACACTATTAACTGAGTTACATCCTAATCGAAATTTCATCTGTATTCGATGTTGTTGTTGTTGTTGTTGTTTATTTGTTTGTTTTTGATACTCAAGAGTGAACCAAGTGTCTTCAACCTTCTAGATAAGCACTGTTCCCTTTATTTGACTCCTCAGCTTGTGCTTAATGCATCATTCAAGATTTAAAAAATGAGTAGACTAAGTCCAGAAATATTTCAAGTATGGAAATACATAAAAATAAATTAGACCATGCATATGAGACTGTCTTGAAAACCTGTCACCCACACTAGCCAGTGAGTTCTCTTCCTCTTTCTTTCTTTCCTCACTCCTATTTTTTCCTCCTTTCTTGGTTGCTTTGTTGAATGTCCAGAGAATTCTGTCTTCATGTAGGCATTTTTTTGTTCCTTACAATGATACAATTCACATTTCATGATTTTTAGAGCCCCAAATACACTTCTTGCTATACACTAGCCCTGTTTCCTGAGCACAGGAAACTCCCAGGTGTTACAGCTGCAGCAGATCTTTGCTTTCACGTCAGAATGAGCTAAAGACTAAAAATAGATTTTTTTTTTTTTGCCTGAGCATCTTCCCTGGTGCTTTTCAGCTTGGAAAAAAAATTAACTATAATGCAGCCCAGAGGCAGAGAGGAAAAGAAAAGCTAGCAAAAGTAACTCTATATTTCTCAGTGGGAGGAAACATCTTGAAATTCCTGATGAGTTCTGACACTCATCTATCCTCACAGGCTGCTATGGCCATAGTAATGGCTGCAGAAATAAAAGCTGTTGAAAGATTTTATCTTGCAAACTTACATGTGTGACTATAGTTTCAATGTTTTTAGTCCATGTCTTTGAAATCATATATATGATATGTGTGTGTTGAGAACAACCAATATTAATAATTGAAATATTTTGTAATAATTTAACATCTCATAATCTTTCATTTTTGGGTACTAGCTCTTTCTCAGCTTTCCTTATAATCAACATAATATATTTCTCATTTGAAAATAAAATGTTAAACAAAAAAAATGCAATTCTTAGAAAACAATTTTTTTTCATTAGGCCAGTATAGATTTTGCTTACTGAATAAATAGTTGAAGCAATAGTTATCAGCCCCTAACCTTGTGGTCTCATAGTGACTCACTGAGGTATGTAGATTTAACCAACTGGTTGGGGATACTGAGAAAGAAACAAAACATTTCACTGGTGAACTTTAGACTCCTTCTTGTCATGGAGTGTGCTGAGCTGTAAATACTCATTTGCTTGTCCCTTTCTCTTGCGTGTTGTAGCACAAACATGAAAACCACCTTGCTGCCTCATGTAGCATGCATTCCCTCAGAGCCTCTCCCTCTGCTGAGCCTTAATCCCCAAACACCTTCTCATCCAGGGGAATTAAAATGTAATTCTTAGAGAATGTGATGGTTTGAATGAGAAATATCTCTTATAGGCTCATGTATTTGAAGACTTGGTTCCTGGTTGGTGGGGACCATTTAGGGAGGTTATGGAAATTTTGCTCCATTGTGCATGGGTAAAGGAACTAAATCACTGGGGTTATAATTTGAGTATCTGTGGCTCACCTCATTTCCTTTTCATCTCTGATTTGTGACTGAGGATGTAAGTGTGATCTCTCAGTTTTCTTCTCTGGCCTCCTGCTGCTATGACTATCTGTACCTCAAAGGACTTTCAGTCCGAATCCACACATCAAAATAAACTGCATCCATCAATTGCTTTTGGTCATGGTGTTTTATTGTAACAACCAAAAGTAACTAACACAAAGAGCTTCTGCTTTCAGGGAAAAAAAACTCCTCTCTGCCTAGATGTCAAGACATAAATGATAAAACCTGCTTACTTGCAAGTAATAACCAAAATAAAAAAAATAAGCATGCAGTGGTGAAATGTCTTTAAATGAATGCATATTGGATTAGTATATGTATTACAAGGAAATGTGTCATATTACAATTCAAATATATAATAATTACAATAATTATGCTTAATCAGTATGTTATATTCAATTGAATTTAGCAATCTGTTCTTCAGAAAGCTGGGAAGAAAGGTAACGCAGCTGCTCACTGAGGTAGATATATTTTTCTTGTGCAGGATTTTGGAATTCAGTATTGTTTTTGCTCCCATTCCATTTTCCCTGTGAATTCATTAGTTCCCATAATCTTCTTTCCAGTATTCTGCCAGCATATATACCAGACCTCAGGGGAAGGCCACAAATGACTGTACATAATAAGCCTGAGCAGTCAGCTCTAAACACTGGCTATTGATATTTGAAACACAACTAGTCTATTACAAGATAGGAATGGATCTCGAGAAGCTACACTCAAATCTAGGTCCCTTCTAATGGTGGTGAGTCCTTGGTCATATCTTTAAGCATTCAGTGACAAGTATCATTATGGATGATTCAGGTATCTGATTTCATTTAAACCTCATTGCAACTTTACAAGGATATTATCCTGTGTGCCTATAAAAGGATACCACGGCTTCAAGAGATAAAAATTATGTTGATTTATGCCTCTACTTGGTAACAGAGGTGAAATTTTGCTCCATCAGTCTAATGTTAAGTACTTGCCATGCAGTCTACTGTCATCTCAAGTGACTCATTAAGGTCTTAGTCAAAACATTTCCAATTATTTTAATGCCTTTTATAGTAGAATTTTTTCTAAGTTGTTAAGATGATGGAAAATTTGAAAATGTTAGGAACAGCATTTTCATATATCCCAAGCCTAGTGTCCTTATATTAAACCTTACATTAATTCTGTATGTTTATTAAAATAACAAACCAATGTCAGTTTTTTATTACCAATTAAATATATTACAATGTATTCTCTTTCTGTCTTAGGTTTCTATCTAGAGACCCATATTATATCAAGTAGTGTGATCTCCTTAAAACTTTCTAAGGAAGGATGCTTTCTCAAACTAAACTTGATTCCATCAGTCTGATGGTTTTGGCTAGTAATGTTACAAATTTTTAGGATTATCTCGGAATCTTTTCAATTTTGACTTTCTGGTGTTTTTTGATTGAAACTGCAGGTTTACAGGGTGAAGTGCACATCTATAAAATACCATTTTTGTGATGTTAAATGAAAGGTTATCAGTAGTAGTTTGGTGCAATGAATCCTGATGACAATGTTAGTTGAGGAAGTGTTTGTCCTACTTCTGAATTCTGAAGAAAATAACTATTAGTATTCAACATCAAGAAGATAAGATGTTTTGCTTTATCTCCTTAAGAAAAATGTCTTAGGAAGACTTACCTACGTAAATTTTTTGAAGTTGTTCAGTGTGGCAGACTCCACTGAGGGCTGTACGTTTGGTTCCCATGTCCCTTAACTACAGACCTCACACCTTCAGTTGTAGGTATTACCCATATGGAATCGTATGGCTGAATATGGGATTTTAAAAATTTTGAACATACAATAACAAAAATATTTTAAAATCAAATCTAATGAATCTAAGAATTTCTCACAAGACTCTACAGTCTTGTACTGCAGTTGATTGCAACCTTGAATCTGGCACACAGCATGAATCTTGTGTGGCTGTGAAGGAAGAGAGCACTAGTCTCTTCAGATGGATAGAGAAAGTTAAAGAAGAAAATGTAGCTGCTTACCCTAGACTACTGGTTCTCAACCTATGGGTCCCAACCTCTTTTGGGGGTAGAATAACGCTTTCATAGGGATAGCCTATGACAATAAGAAACTGCAAATATTTACATTATGATAATGCAAATCTTCATACATATTTTTTTCATTCTTATTCATTCAAAATTACAGCTATAAAAGAGCAACAAAAATAATTTATGGTTCAGAATGATCACAGCTAGAGAAACTGTAATAAAGGTTTGTAGCATTAGGAAGTTTGAGAACTACTGCCCTAGAGTCTACTTTATATCTCTGTATAGTCAAGAATCTCAGTATTCCTTGTTCCTGTGGCTATCTTAAGAGTGTCAGACCTACTGGAACTAGAATTACAAACCATGATGATCCATATTGGTTCTGAGAACCAAACCCAAGATCTCTACAATAAATAATAGTACTCTTAATATTGGAGCTACTAGTATTTACTTTCTTTTCAGATAGTAAATATGACAATGGAATTTTCTTTTTTTTCCTGCTATGGTTTCCCCCATCCAAGTTTAAATAGGAAATTGTTGAGTGCTTATGCTTAAATGCTACAGGTAGAATGTCTTATATTCTAGTCCCATAAAATTCCCAAATTTATTCAGAAAGTTCTCATGGAAAATGAGAGGTGCACTTTATTTTTATTTTTTAATTAACTCAATTTATTTTAATTTACTACCCAAAAAGCAGGTGTGGACACTTGTCCATCCAAAATTCTGTACACTTCTTTAAATTTCTGTTTAGTTAGAATGACCTTTGGAATGGCCAATTCCTAAGAAGGAATGGAGTTTTCTTGGGGGGTTACAACTCTATTAGCAAGAACACTTTTATTTATGTATTTTCCTAGTTTGTTCCTTTGCTCTTATGATAAAATACTGATCCAAAACAACTTGGGTATGAAATAGTTTATTTGATTACACTTTTCTATCATAAACCATCATCGAAGGAAGTCAGGAACTAAAGCAGAAGTCTGGAGTCACTGAAGCAGAGATCATGGGTGGTGTTGCTTACTCGATTGCTCGCCGTGGCTTGCTCAGCTTCATTTATGTATCTCAGAATCATATCCCCAGGTCATCACACCCTTCATTATGGTTAGAGCCTTCCCACATTAATGATTAATAAATAAATTCCCCAACCAGGGCTTCATGAGTGCTTTAGTAGCATACATTTTGACAAACACACCCCTCCCACACACCCCCACACATGTGCATGCATAAGTGTGTGTCTGTATGTATTTGTATTTGATAAATATGTGTATCAGGCATTTCTGTCTGAGTTTGGATCACCTCACTTAATAGTACACTTCCAAAGTCCACTCATTTTCTTGGAATGTTTATAATTTGATTTTTCTGTTCTGTTGAATAATGTTCTGCTTTGTGCAATGCCAACAGCAATCCAGGAGAGGCTAAAAACTAGCAGGTGTTCTTCCTAAGATGATTTTGCCATAGAAGTCAGTCTATGGCTGATTTGCTTCTCTAGGCAAAGAAGATTTCATTTTGAGGATAGAGTCTCCTGCTATTAATATGCTTCTCCTGTTATTATTAAATAAATATATGACAATCAAAAGGTATTGACCTACCCCTTTGAGCATATTTCTGCAGATCTACAAAGATGTAATATCTTGTTGTGAGGCTATATTAACAAATAGATAATGATTCTACAGAATCCCTGATTTGATTCAAATAATTTTAGAAAGAGGGTTTTTAAAAAAAAATAATTAAATATTTAATTTATTTTTTATACCCCCATCCACCCTCTGACTGACTTCCATATCCCATACCTCCTCCCCACCCTGTTCCCATGTGAATGTCACCACCACCCACCCCACCTGATCTCTAAATTCCCTGGGGCTTCCAGTCTCTTGAGAGTTAGGTGCATCATCTTTGAATAACACAGACCTGGCAGTCATCTAATGTATGTGTGTTGGGGACCTCAAATCAGCTGGTGTATTCTGCCTGTTTGGTGGTCCAGTGTTTGAAAGATCTTGGGGATCCAGATTAATTGAGAATACTAGTCTTCCTACAGTATTGCTCTTCTCCTCAGCTTCTTTAGTCTTCCCTAATTCAATAACAGGGGTCAGCTGCTTCTGTCATTTGCTTGTGTAAGGAAGATGTAGGGACCTGGGAGAGAAAGTGGACAGGGAACTAGGAGAGAGAGTTGAGAGGAGAGAGGAAGCTGATTGTGTGAGGAAAAAGGACTAAAGCCCCCGCCCCCCATGGCCAGCTGAAAGAATGGAAATAGGCAACCTGGGGAGTTAGGAGGTTAGGGGGAACCCTCCAGAAAGTACCAGAGACCTGGGAGGTGAGAGACTCTCAGGATTCAAAGGGATGGACCTTAGATGAAATGCCTGACAGTAGGGAGAGCGAATTTATAGAGCCCACCTCCAGCAGAAAGACAGGGCATCAAGTGAAGGAGAGGAGGACCATCCCACAGTCACAATTCTGACCCATAATCATTCCTGTCTGAAAGAATTACAGCTATGGAAATGGAGAGGAGCCTGAGGAAAAGTAGGTCCAGTGACAGGCCCAAAGTGCAATCCAGCTCAAGGGGAGGTCCCACGGCCTGACACTATTACTGAGGCTATTGAGCACTCACACAAAGGGCCCTAGAATGACTACACTGTGGAAGCAAGTCCATCAAGCAGCTCAAAGAGTTGGAGATATTTGCACTCAACCAGTGGAAGAAAGTTTTTAGAAATGGTCTTAGTGGCTAGAAACATGTAATAAAGTTAGACTCAAGAAGAGAATGTGCTCACTCCTCATAATAGTAAGTAAATGCTACATAATAAATACAGTGAGCTTTCATAATTACACTAAAAAGATAAATAAACTTGGAACAAATTTGTGTTCAAGGAAAAACATTTTGCTTCAAGGATAAAGTCACAGGTGTGCTCTATGATAAGGCAAGGCCATGTGAAACTGTTGTTTTGAACTTATAACAAGGATACAGAATGAAACACTGCTTTTGAACTTAATATTCTTCTGAACTCCCATTCTATGTAACATTTTATCTCTGAAGTAATTTTTTAAAGAACTTTTTGTCTAGGAAGGTATAAAAGACAAGAGAAAAGAAAAAATGTTATTAGTTGAATGGTTTGGTGTGGGGAACTTTGTCCCATCCATCCATCCACCTATCCATTCATCCATCCATCCAGATGTGCATGCCTGATTGTCTATATGTACATTTGTACATATATGTATATATATGTAAGCCAACATGAATATGTGTGGAGTTGAGTGTAACAGATGGTTGGGTCCAACCAGTGTGTGAATGTATGAATGTTTGAATGTATATGTGTCTCTGCATTTGACTGTATAAAGTATATTAATTTTTTCTTCCTCTCCAGTTCACAAAGAGTTAACCAGCTTAGCCAGAGGCCTCTGGGCTGATTGACTAGGGAAAGCCTCACCAACAATAAATCCATTTTACTTAATTCTGGCTGGTTTACATTGAGGTGCTAAGCAGAGACTGAGGATTTTGGTCTTGGAGGAGCACAGGCAGGTCAGCTACCACTGCAAAGTAACTTGAATTTAAGAGAGGGAAAGGTTTTATGATAGAAAAGCCCTAATTATCTCTAAGGCCAAGTCTTTGCCTATGCCTCACCTATCTGGGCTTACCTCAAGAGAGAACCTAGAAAGAAGAACCACTGGGGCTGGCCCCCAGCAGTCCAAATACTAACTTTCCATTAGTTGTGTATCTATTGATGCACATAAAGTTTGATTTCATTTCCTTGTTATAGAAAACATCAGGGAGTAGAATAGCTAGACTTTATAATCCTATAATGCTACGGACCACACTCTCTCATGGTTGGGGCTAGGATTCTTTCTCGAAGCAGGAAGGCATGGGTTCCAGGCGAAATGGCAAACAGAACACCAAGACACAGAAAAAGTGTAGAATCTCTGTGTATTTGGTGTCTGAGTGCCATTTCGCCTGGAACCCGTGCCTTCCTGCTTCGAGAAAGAATCCTAGCTTCAACCATGAGAGAGTATGGTCTGTAGCACTATAATCTGCACAGAATGTTAGTATAAGGAAAATTTGTTAATAGATCTTCCCCATTATAGTAATCATATTTCTCCAAAGAAACAGAATAGATGTATTTACATGTGTGTCCATGTATATGCGTGTATGTGATTCATATGCACAATGAACAGTTTGTAGAGTATTTGCCTCAGTTGATTATGGAAGGTGAATAAAAGTTTCATGATACAGTGCATAGATTTAGAGCCCTAGGAATAAACCAAGTGTACAATTCAGATTGAAAGACATAGAATCAGAGAAGCTGGTACATACACTGGAAGACCAGAGGACAATGAAGTATCTTCTAAACACATAGATAGGAATAAACAGAAGGAAATGTCCTCCTCCTTGTAACTTTTGTCCTATGTAGTATCTCAGTAGATCTGTTGATGCTCAATTACACTGTATAAGAATCTGTTTCATAAAATCCACAGACTCACATGGCAATTTCAGCAATAAAAAAGTACAGACACCTGGAACAATTTCATCAGAAAATCAAATGACCCGTGAATATGGTATACACTATTAACCACCAAACCTAATTAAACTCATAATATAGTTTTCCTTATTATATTATTTTTTTTGATTTTTTTTATTGTATATATTCTATATTTACAATTCATTTCCCTTTTTCTGGTTCCCCACCCCCAAAGGTCCCACATGTCCTTTTCCCTCCCCCTGCTCCCGCATCCACCCCCTCCCACTTTACTGTTCTTGTACTCTCCCACAATGATGTTTTGGTCCATTCTAGCACCAGTGTCCACTCCTTTCTTCTTGTGAGACATCACTTGATATGTGATTTGTGTCTTTGGTGTTCTAAGCTTCTAGGCTAATATCCACTTATCAGTGACTGTATACCATGGGTATTCTTTTGAGACTGGGTCACCTCACTTAGTATGACATTCTCCAGCTCCATCCATTTCTCTAAGAATTTCATGAATTCATTGTTTCTAATGGCTGTATAGTACTCCATTGTGTATATATACCACATTTTTTGTATCCATTCTTCTGTTGAGGGACATCTGGGTTCTTTCCAGCTTCTGGCTATTATATATAAAGCTGCTATGAACATAGTGGAGCATGTATCCTTATTGCATGCTGGTGAATCTTCTGGGTATATTCCCAGGAGTGGTATGGCTGGGTCCTCCGGAAGTATCACGCCCAGTTTTCTGAGGAACCGCCATACTGATTTCCAGAGTGGTTGTACCAGCTTGCATTCCCACCAGCAGTGGAGGAGTGTTCCTCTTTCTCCACATCCTCACCAACACCTGATGTCTTCTGAGTTTGTAATCTTAGCCATTCTGACTGGTGTGAGGTGAAATCTCAGGGTTGTTTTAATTTGCATTTCCCTAATGACTAGTGATGTTGAACATTTTTTAAGGTATTTCTCAGCCATCCGAATTTCTTCAGGTGAAAAGACTCTGTTTAGCTCTGTACCCCATTTTTGGATAGGGTTATTTGGTTTTCTGGGGTCTAACCTCTTGAGTTCTTTGTATACATTGGAGATTAGCCCTATGTCGGATGTGGGGTTGGTGAAGATTTTTTCCCAATTTGTTGGTTGCCGATTTATCCTTTTGACAGTGTCTTTTGCCTTACAGAAACTTTGTAGTTTTATGAGGTCCCATTTGTCTATTCTTGCTCTTAGAGCATAAGCAATTGGTGTTCTGTTCAGGAATTTTTCCCCTGAGCCAATGTCCTCAAGGGTCTTCCCCAGTTTTTTTTCTATTAGTTTTAGTGTGTCTGGTTTTATGTGGAGGTCTTTGATCCACTTGGAGTTGAGCTTAGTGCAAGGAGATAAGAGTGGATCAATTCTCATTCTTCTGCATGTTGACCTCCAGTTGAGCCAGCACCATCTGTTGAAAAGGCTATCTTTTTTCCACTGGATATTTTCAGCTCCTTTGTCGAAGATCAATTGGCCATAGATGTGTGGGTTCAATTCTGGGTCTTCGATCCTATTCCATTGATCCGCTTCCCTGTCACTGAACCAATACCATGCAGTTTTTAATACCACTGCTCTGTAATATTGCTTGAGGTCCGGGATATTGATTCCCCCAGAAGTTCTTTTGCTGTTGATGATAGTTTTAGCTATTCTGGGTTTTTTGTTATTCCAGATGAATTTGAGAATTGCTCTTTCTAGCTCTATGAAGAACTGAGTTGGGATTTTGATGGGAATTGCATTGAATCTGTATATTGCTTTGGGCAAGATTGCCATTTTGACTATATTAGTCCTGCCAACCCACGAGCATGGAAGATTTTCCCATTTTCTGATGTCTTCTTCAATTTCCCTCTTCAGAGACCTGAAGTTTTTGTCGTATAAATCTTTCACATGTTTGGCTAGCGTCACTCCAAGATACTTTATATCATTTGTGGCTATTGTGAAGGGTGTCATTTCCCTAATTTCTTTCTCGGCCTGCTTATCCTTCGCGTATAGGAAGGCTACTGATTTACTTGAGTTGATTTTATAGCCAGCCACTTTGCTGAAGTTGTTTATCAGTTGCAGGAGTTCTCTGGTGGAGGTTTTTGGGTCACTTAAGTAAACTATCATATCATCTGCAAATAGTGATAGTTTGACTTCTTCCTTTCCGATTTGTATCCCTTTGACTTCCCTCTGTTGTCGAATTGCTCTAGCTAGTACCTCAAGTACTATATTGAAGAGATATGGCGAGAGGGGACGGCCTTGTCTAGTCCCTGATTTTAGAGGGATTGCTTCGAGTTTTTCTCCGTTTACCTTGATGTTGGCTACTGGTCTGCTGTATATTGCTTTTACTATGTTTAGATATGGGCCTTGAATTCCTGTTCTTTCTAGGACCTTTAGCATGAAAGGATGCTGAATTTTGTCAAATGATTTTTCAGCATCTAATGAGATGACCATGTGGTTTTTTTCTTTGAGTTTGTTTATGTAGTGGATTACGTTGATGGATTTCCGTATATTGAACCATCCCTGCATCCCTGGGATGAAGCCAACTTGATCATGGTGAATGATCGTATTGATGTGTTCTTGGATGCGGTTGGCAAGTATTTTGTTTAGTATTTTTGCATCGATATTCATAAGAGAAATTGGCCTGTAGTTCTCTTTCTTAGTTGGATCTTTGTGAGGTTTTGGTATCAGGGTAATTGTGGCTTCATAGAATGAGTTGGGTAGTGTTCCTTCAGTTTCTATTTTGTGGAATAATTTGAAGAGTATCGGTATCAGGACTTCTTTGAAGGTCTGATAGAATTCTGCACTAAAACCGTCTGGTCCTGTGCTCTTTTTGGTTGGAAGACTGTCTATGACCCCTTCTATTTCTTTGGGGGTTATGGGTCTGTTTAGACGATCTATTTGATCCTGGTTTAATTTTGGTATTTGGTAGCTGTCGAGGAAATTGTCCATTTCCTCCAGATTCTCCAGTTGTGTTGAGTATAGGTTTTTGTAGTAGGATCTGATGATTTTTTGAATTTCCTCAGTTTTTGTTGTTATATCTCCCTTTTCATTTCTAATTTTGTTAATTTGAATACTGTCTCTGTGCCCTTTAGTAAGTCTGGCTAGGGGTTTATCTATCTTGTTGATCTTCTCAAAGAACCAGCTCCTGGTTTTGTTGATTCTTTGTATGGTTCTTTTTGTTTCAACTTGATTGATTTCAGCCCTGAGTTTGATGATTTCCTGTATTCTACTCCTCCTGGGTGAAATTGCTTCTTTTTGTTCCAGAGCTTTCAAGTGCGCCATTAAGTTGCTGGTATATGCTCTCTCCTGTTTCTTTTTGGAGACACTCAGGGCTATGAGTTTTCCTCTAAGCACTGCTTTCATTGTGTCCCATAGATTTGGGTATGTTGTGCCTTCATTTTCATTAAGTTCTAAGAATTCTTTGATTTCTTTCTTTATTTCTTCCTGGACTAAGGTATCATTGAGTAGAATATTGTTCAGCCTCCAAGCGTATGGGGATTTTCTGTTGTTTTTGTTGCTATTGAAGAACACTCTTACTCCATGGTGATCTGATAAGAGGCATGGGATTAGTTCGATCTTTTTATATCTGTCTTGTGTCCAATTATATGGTCGATTTTGGAGAAGGTACCATGAGGGGCTGAGAAAAAGGTATAGTCTTTTGCTTTAGGGTGAAATGTTCTATATATATCTGTTAAATCCAATTGCTCCAAAGTTTCGATGAGTTTCTCCGTGTCTCTGTTTAGTTTCTGTTTTCCTGGTCGGTCCACTGTAGATAGAGGAGTATTGAGGTCCCCCACAATCATTGTGTTAGGTGCAATGTGTGCTTTGAGCTTTAGTAAGGTTTCTTTTACAAATGAGGGTGCCCTTACATTTGGAGCGTAGATGTTTAGAATTGTGAGTTCCTCTTGGTGGATTCTTCCTTTGACTAGCAGGAAGTGACCTTCTGTGTCTCTTTTGATGACTTTGGGTTGAAAGTCAATTTTATCTGATATTAAAATTGCTATTCCAGCTTGCTTCCTGTGACCATTTGCTTGCAAAATTGTCTTCCATCCTTTTACTCTAAGGTAGTGTTTGTCTTTGACTCTGAGGTGTGTTTCCTGTAAGCAGCAAAATGTAGGGTCCTGTTTCCGTATCCAGTCTGTTAGTCTATGTCTTTTTATTGGGGAGTTGAGTCCATTGATGTTAAGAGATATTAAGGAATAGAGATTATTACTTCCTGACATTTTTTATGTTATTTTTGTTTTTGAGTAGTTATCTTCCTTTGAGTTTGATGGAAGAAGTTTACTGTCTTGCTTTTTCTTGGGTGCCATTTCCTTCCTTGTGTTGGAGTTTTCCTCCTATTATCCTTTGTAGAGCTGGGTTAGTGGAAAGATATTGTGTAAATTTGGTCCTGTCATGGAATATTTTGATTTCTCCATCTATGTTGATTGAGAGTTTTGCTGGGTATAGTAGTCTTGGCTGACATTTGTTTTCTCTTAGGGTCTGCATGAGGTCTGCCCAGGATCTTCTAGCTTTCATGGTTTCTGGAGAGAAGTCTGGTGTGATTCTGATAGGTCTTCCTTTATATGTTACTTGGCCCTTTTCTCTTACTGCCTTTAATATTCTTTCTTTGTTTAGTACATTTGGGGTTTTGATTATTATGTGACGGGAGGTGTTTCTGTTCTGGTCCAGTCTGTTTGGAGTTCTGTAGGCTTCTTGTACATTCATGGGCATCTCTCTCTTTAAGTTAGGAAAGTTTTCTTCCATAATTTTGTTAAAGATATTTGCTGGCCCTTTAAGTTGTAGATCTTCACTCTCATCTATCCCTATAATCCTTAGGTTTGGTCTTCTCATTGTGTCCTGGATTTCCTGGATGTTTTGGGTTACAAGCCTTTTGGATTTTGCATTTTCTTTGACTGTGGAGTCAATGGTTACTATGTTATCTTCAGCATCGGAGATTCTTATTTCTATCTCTTGTATTCTGTTGTTTATGTTTGCATCTACGACCCCTGTTTTCTTCCCAAGGTTTTCTATCTCCAAGGTTGCCTCCTTTTGTGATTTCTTAGTTGTTTCTACCTCTGTGTTCAGATCTTGGATGGTTTTGCTCAGTTCCATCATTTGTTTGTTTGTGTTTTCATGTAATTCTTTAATATATTTTTGTGCTCCCTCTTTCATGACTTCTGCCTGTTGTTTCAAGTTCTCCTGCATTTCTTTAACTGATTTTCTCACTTCCTCTTTATTGGTTTCTGTCTGATGGCCCATATTCTCCTGGAGTTCTTTAAGTGTTTTTTGTGTTTGGATTGTAAGAGCTTCTACTCTATTGATGTTCCCCTGCATTTCTTTAAGAGATTTGTTTATGTCTTTTTTGTGTTCCTCTAGGAGCATCATGACCTGTGCTTTTATATCTAACTCTTGTTTTTCTGGTGTGCTGGGGTATCCTGGACTTGCTGTGGTTGGCGAATTGGGTTCAGAGGGTGCCATATTGCCTTGATTTCTGTTAATAACGTTCCTACGTTTGCCTTTTGCCATCTCTTTATCTCTGGCGCTAGTTGGTCTTATTGTAGATGGCGCCCTGCTGAAAGCACAGCACGCCTGTCCCCAGGAGACAGATCCCTTCTGGCAGCTTGTCTGTGCTGGACTATGCTCGCTCTGAGTCCAGGTCCCTGACTCCAGCTGCTAGAGTTCCGAGCTGTGCCCTGAGGCGGCCCGGTGGCCCCTCGCTGCTAGTCCGCTCAGAGAGCTGGTCCCAGCCGGTAGTCTGCACCCGCAGCTGATCTTTCTGTGCCCGGATCTGCTGCAGAGCTAAGCTAAGCTATAACTCTGTCCACGCACCTGATTCCAGCCGCTCACTGCGTCCAGTGTGCCCGCTGTTTGCGCGCAGGGGTCTGGGGCAAGATGACTGCCCCTGCTGAAAGCACCGCGTGTCCTTGGCTGAGCTGTTCGTGCCCGGCTCTGCTGCTCCCTTCTGGCTGTGTTGACTGTGCTGGACTATGCTCGCTCTGAATCCAGGCCCCTGACTCCAGCTGCTAGAGTGCCGAGCTGTGCCCCGAGGCGGCCCAGTGGCCCCTCGCTGCTAGTCTGCTCGGAGAGCTGGTCCCGGCTGCTAGTCTGCACCCGCAGCTGATCTTTCTGTCCTTATTATATTATCTATCTTCTTTCTTCTTCTTTTTTCTCTTTGTCTCTGTCTTTCTGTCTCTTTTTCTCTTACACACACAAACACACACACACACACACACATACACACACACATGCACACACACACCTACTATGGGAAGTGTGGTAGAAATCTCATAATTATTTCATAGAAATATTCTAAACTTCACGGCTTGTGTGCTTCATCTAACTACCTAACCTGTATTGTTTTAGTCATGGTTTCTTCAGACACTCCTTCTTCTTTACCTTCTTTGGTAGACTGTACTAAGATGCGTTTTGAACTGTTTCAAGTCCTTTCATGGCTGCTTGCATTTCTATTGATTTTCTTAAGTTGTTTTCTCTTTATAGTTTACATTGTTTCATTCTTACCTTCATTGATTTTTTTTCTGACAAATGTTCTTATCAGTTTTTAACCTCAGACAATTCTTAAAATTTTAACTTTTGTAGTTTCTCTGGAGTTGTTCTTTGGTTCTTTTTCATTTATATTTATGACTTGACTTGAGCACAAGTCACATAGTCAAATTAATGTATTTGATTTGTTTGTTAAATCTACATCTGTGTAAGTTTTGACCCATTGATTTTTCTTTTCCACTTATTATGGGCTAGGTTTCACTGTTTCAATCATATACTTAGCAAATGTTATTGGATGTCACACTGACAATTTTGCTGACAGATGGCTGGTATGTTTTTAATCCTTTTAATATTCTTGATATTTTGCTGCTATATATTAACACTTGAAAATAATTTGGTCTTTTCTGATTTTGCTTTTTTCTTTTGTGAAATGAGAGCAGTACTATTTAGGCAGTTTCTTCAATGTACTTTATCCTGCATGTTTTGGAACATTTATTTATTTGTTCTTGTGTCTAGTTAGTCTAAGCAGTGATTTTTTTTCCCCCTATATTACAGCCGGTCCCTAACCTTACCCTTAGGTTTTTATGCAATTTGCTTATAAGCAAAGCTTGACTTCTATAAAGGAGCCAAAGAATTTACTGTGACTTTTGGAATACTTTCTGTG